>CM050175.1:55492405-56047405 GCA_027410445.1 Discoglossus pictus
TAGGCTTGACAGACCAAAGGATTTACGGCCGCAAAATTCAACTCTGCTCCTCCCGTAGGCTTTTTTCGGCCTTGCTGTGTCTTAACCCGCAAGTCGTCTGCGGGTTGCTTTAAGAGGCTAATTTAATAGCCTTAAGGCTTGCGAGCTACGATTCATAAAATTGTAGCAATTTAATGGGGCTGAAAGGCTATTAAAATGGACATGAGACTTGTAAGGACTATGACAGATTTTTGTAACAGCAGAAGATAACATTTGTTTGATGTGCTCCTCATTAGGTGCTCTCTACAGCTGCATCTCTTATAGCATTAGTGATCTAGATTATCGCATTTCATTTGTTTTAATTATAATATATGATATTTTGTTAAAGAAATTACAACAAGAAAGAAATTACATCAGAGATGCATATATGAAAACAGAAGGTCAAGGCTAATACTGTGGTTTCTTCTACGGACACTCCAGAGTTAATTACCTTGGTACAATGTAGTCTACTGATGTCTATTTATTGCTGTCACAAACCACCATGTGCCAGTCAGGGTTGTGTGATGTATTTTATTTGCACTGGACATCAAGGCTAAGTGATTCACTGTACTGGTAGTAATACTGTCTGTACAACACAGTACTATAGAGGTGGTTGCTTCACATTACTGGGTGCATTGCATTTGGGACTAACAGTAGCTATAATGATTATATTCATGTTAAACATATCTGATAAGTGTATGTATTATTTTATAAATAGTTTTGTGGTAATTCAAGTTATAGTGTATGAAGGTGTAATCAAATTATTGTTTGTAAGAAAAACACAATGCCTCGCATACATTTTTTTTTTAAATGGGACAGTTTATCATTGAAGGCTTCCTTTGGGGAGATGCAAAACACCAGATAATAACCAGTCACATTTTATGCAACAGCTTTGAGAATTTAAGTTAACTTGGCATTCTGGGCTAGTGATGTTAATCATGACACCAAGTATCATTGTTTAATGGCACCATTACTTTGTGTTAATGTGTTTAGTTACCATTGTATGTTTCCTGTTGATATGATGTGCCCTGTTCAGTAAAGGATGGTCCGGTTAAGACCTAGATGGTAGAACAATGTTCTTTTCATGGATTCTGGGATTTCTATGCTATGTTTGGGACTGTCTGTTCTGAAGAAAGGCTACTGAAATTGCTCCAGTCGGTGAGTTGTAGAAAGGAACTGTGCATGGATGGAGAGTTGACTTCATATTGTGATATTTGCTGATTCACATTAAAAAGAACTGTTAAAAACATCCTTTTTAGCAAGAAGTTCTAAAGTCAAAAGCACCCAAGGATCATAATAAAAAAGGAATTACTAGGAAAAAGCTTGGAGTAACACAAGTAGGTCACTAAAGTTCCCAGGATTAAAACATTTATCCATTAAGACATGTCAGTAGTCCTTATTAGGTAAACACATACTCTGACCATTGATGGTAGGGCACATAGGCCTATTATTTTCCAATGGGTCTTTGTTTTGATTTTTTTTTTCCCATGAAAAAAATCTACTGATAAAACACTGATGAGATTTAAAGAAAAAAAAACTATGCTGGCAGAGAAAAACATACTTTTTTCATAAAACAAATTTTCTGTTATCTTAAGTAAACTCCATTGGAGAAATATGTAAGCTCCAAAGGAACTGAAGAATTGAGCTTTGCACAACTTTTTTCAGAAATGAAAAAATCTCCACCATAATGATTTCAGTTTAGGCATAAGAAACCATATACACGAAAACACTAATACTTGCAGAAAACTCACGTAAATAAAAACGTAGTAGTATTACAAAAAAATTATGCACACATGAATGCAGATACACTAGAAGCACAGAAATACATGTACAATTTTACATAATATATATATTGTAACAGAGTCAAGCAAGGAGAATATATAAGCCTGAGATTGAGCAGAGCCATATATCCAGGCAGGATAAGCAAGAGTTTTTGTCTGCAAGGAGAGACAGTCTGAAGTGCAGAGCAGAGTTGTCTGCAGGAGCAACATTGGTTCATCAAGCAGAACCGTCTACAGGAGCAGCACAGGTTTCCAGAACAGAGCTGTCTGCAGGAGCAACTCGGGCCTACAAGGCAAGTTAATCTGCTGATAAAGAGAAGACAGCAGTGTAACTGAGAGTGTCACTGTCTTTCAAAATACTATTTAAAGGGTCCCTGGTGGTTGGAGCATTTCGGAGAGACGGGCGGGCCGAATGCTCCCCCTTTTTCCACAGATGAAGAGAATGTTTATTATTTTCGTATAAAATTGGGACTTTTAAATAAAATATTAAAAGAATACCTGAATTCCTGGCGGATTTTTACAAGGTAACAGGCTAATGTACCACAATATATATATATATATATATATATATATATATATATATATATATATATAAAATAAAAAGTACATCTGTGTTCACATTTGAATGTCTAAAGCAAGTTAAAAAACCTGCTTCCAGCTCAGAATTCCAAGAAAAACAGTTATTTCACTGCATTCTGGGAAGCTGAGCTGGGACATGCAAATGTGCCCACAAATGCCTCGCTCTTCAATCTATAGCCATTATCAAACATGGCTTCCTTTAAGCTTATGCATGCTGTATTACACAGCTTTAATGCAAAGCCAAGGTTGGATTAAACACAAGCCGAGTATCCTATCAATGTACAGCTGTTTCAAGCTTACTGGCTATCATCAGCATGGAGTGGGATCTCAGCTTGTGTTGTGGATCTTATGAGTAGGTAGTTCATATACACACACACATACACACACACATACACAAAAATAGTGGACTGGGCTGAGCACCCACCATGTACTGCACCATGTACTGAACTGAGCACTTACACACTGTTCTCTTGCAATTACAATTGAAAGTTGCAACAATGTTACTTTTGCCAGGTGTCATGCTGTGTGTGGGCAGATTCCACAGTCTCTGTCAGCACAGGACAAATGAAAAAATGCAACAATGTTACTTTTGCTCGGTGTCAGGCTATGTGTGGGGAGATTGTTCTGTTCTGACAGCTACAGTGCTAATACAAATAAACTGCTGGAACTAGGGGTGCTAAGAGTGCTATATTATAATTTCCACATCAGGAGGATTTGACAAATATACCCCATTATATTATACATATTATGCCCATACATACCCATATAAGACTCTGCCCAAACAAGAACATGAAGCTAGCAGTATCTATGAGCTCCTTTATAATATTCCTCTCATATCCTGCCTTGTGACTCATTATTTTGATGCTCTGACACCAGCAGTTAATACATTATTTACCATATTAATGAAGTTATCTTTTTTCTGCTAATGCTACATGCAGTTTTAAGTTTATTTTAACAGATGTTTAAAGGTTTTGCCTTTTAAGAGAGAAATGTTTCATTGACATGAATATTTAACATGTCCTTAAATTCCACTGAGATTCCATATACAGAAATTATTTAAGGATTGTGTGTTATGAATGCCTGGATTGCTATCAAATCTGATCTGTTTTGTACATAAAAACCTTGCTGCTGTTGGTATGTTCTGACTAACAATAATTCCCTATAATTTGCCTAATAGTTTGATTGCTTCCACTCGGTGCACCTCTAGCAGTTAAAAGGAAGGTTTTACCCTATTTCGCTATATTTAATGAGTTAATGCTGAACCTACCTTATTTACTATGTTGAATTGCTACATTACTTGGTTGTGTGTGCAGTGTATCCCACTTCAGTGATTATTATATACAGCACAGGAGAGTGGGCAATTAGGGTCAGGCTAAGAGTTCTCTGTGCCCCAGACAACTCCCACATGCATTACGGAGGAAAATTAGACATTTGGTCTAAAACATTTACTCACATTTATTTGCCAGTCATAATGAACGGTGAAAAAAAAAAAGCAAACTAAATGTTCTAAAATGTGTATTTATATGCAAGGTCTCTAGGTGACTGTTTCAGTTGAAGTAGGAAAACCAGCATTGTAGTGTAGAATAATATATATGTGCAAGATGGCAAGAAGGCAGTGTTTTCAGTAATGCAGTTCTGTCTAGGGCAGTAAGGCTCAGGCCTAGGGCAGGACTGAGCTGCTGGTGTAGTCTATATGAAAACAAATGTATATTTACCCAACAATACTGACATAAAAAGAAGAAGACTGACAGAGAGACAAACAAAGAGAGAGAGACAGAGAGAGGTAAAGAGATTGAGTTAAAGAGAAACAGAGATAGAGTGACATAGAGAGAGAAATAGAGATAGAGAGATACATATAAATATCCAATATTTGAAACAAATTACCATATATGTCATGATAACTTACCCACCCAGCCAGTGGCAGAGCTAGCAAATGGATGGTCCTGGTGCAAAAAAAGATGTTGGGCCCCCCTAAGGTGTTTGTAAAAATGTGATTGGACTGGGCCACCCCCGGTACCACTTCTCTCAATGTGCTTCCCCAAGACCCCTTCCCATAACAGCTCTCCTCTCTATATGTATACTATTTCTACTTAGCACCCAGTCCCTCTCAACATTCTCGCCCAAACAGCACCTACTCTTCTTAGCATCCATCCCTACATAGCACCCACTTTTTATCAGCAGCCATCACCTCTCAGCATGCATTCCCACATAGCACCAGACCATCCTCTCACCACCCACTTCACATAGAACCCACCCCTATTTTCTTTGATTTCCCTCACAGAACCCATCTTTTGTATTTTGCGGTCACTTTAAAGCCCTTGCTCTCACCTCTTCCCTGATGCACATCCCCAGTATGCTGATCTGCTCCACACTGTCACTTCTTGGAGCATCAGTAGATGTGCTTTTTTTTTTAAACAGGCGCGCACCAATTTCTGGTCTGAGTGTGTGTGGCCCAGGAGGGCCAGGGGGGGCCAAAAAGAGACCTAGAGAGCAGGGAGGCCCAGGGGAGGGCGAGGGGGGCCATACAGGGTTGGCCATGTTGAAGGGGCCCCTACAGTAAAAAAAAAAAATGGAAAAAACATAATGCAGGAACTAATTTATTACCTTATATATGCAATTATGCTCTTATGGAATATACAATTTTGTTTTCTACTGATAATTTTCCTGAGGTGAGAGGGGACGATTAATGCAGTGGAAGCTTCTATATGCACAATGTGAATGTGGCCGCTACAACTGCTGATGCCTTCATTAAGTGCAATGGAACGTTTATTAGAACACAGACTTCTGAGGAAGCAGAAATTAGAATCAGCTCTGGAAAGTAAATGGAACATCAACAAGGGATAACATTGTTAAGGGTTTTGCTTAATGTTTTTGCTTCTCATCTTAAGCTCTTATAAAGTTTAGTTATTCAAAAGACCATATAAAAACAATATGATGCCCACTCTTGTGTTTTTCCATTATTACTGGGTTATTACTATCAGTACCGTTGTTAATCTGGTGAGAAATAAGTTACTGGTAAAACAAATTCCAGTCAATCAAATACTCAAAAATAAATTATGGGCATCTATTGGGCAAATACACGCAAGATAATGCATTGTTTACTAATGGCATGACATGTAGAAACGTGTAGCTTTCTCACTAATTCTTCCTTGCACTTCACAGCTTATCTTTTTGAGGATAGCAGTAAATTCTTGCAGCTTTTCTTAAAAATTAACTATTTGTTTACGATTTACAGCTGCTTTGCATGTCGCCAGCACCCAATACTTTTACATCAATGC
The DNA here is from genome assembly GCA_027410445.1 of Discoglossus pictus. Taxonomy (NCBI): domain Eukaryota; kingdom Metazoa; phylum Chordata; class Amphibia; order Anura; family Alytidae; genus Discoglossus; species Discoglossus pictus. The sequence continues at coordinate 55,498,062 of CM050175.1, forward strand.
CTCCTGCACAACCCAAGCTTCAGCACCACGGACAGCATCTACAGTGATAGGCACCACGGACAGCAGCTACAGTGATAGGCACCATGGACAGTAGCTACAGTGATGGGCACCACGGACAGCAGCAACAGTGATGGGCATGACGGACAGCACCTAAAGTGATAGGCACCCTATTTCACATAAGGGTATATACAGGGAGTGCAGAATTATTAGGCAAGTTGTATTTTTGAGGATTAATTTTATTATTGAACAACAACCATGTTCTCAATGAACCCAAAAAACTCATTAATATCAAAGCTGAATATTTTTGGAAGTAGTTTTTAGTTTGTTTTTAGTTTTAGCTATTTTAGGGGGATATCTGTGTGTGCAGGTGACTATTACTGTGCATAATTATTAGGCAACTTAACAAAAAACAAATATATACCCATTTCAATTATTTATTTTTACCAGTGAAACCAATATAACATCTCAACATTCACAAATATACATTTCTGACATTCAAAAACAAAACAAAAACAAATCAGTGACCAATATAGCCACCTTTCTTTGCAAGGACACTCAAAAGCCTGCCATCCATGGATTCTGTCAGTGTTTTGATCTGTTCACCATCAACATTGCGTGCAACAGCAACCACAGCCTCCCAGACACTGTTCAGAGAGGTGTACTGTTTTCCCTCCTTGTAAATCTCACATTTGATGATGGACCACAGGTTCTCAATGGGGTTCAGATCAGGTGAACAAGGAGGCCATGTCATTAGATTTTCTTCTTTTATACCCTTTCTTGCCAGCCACGCTGTGGAGTACTTGGACACGTGTGATGGAGCATTGTCCTGCATGAAAATCATGTTTTTCTTGAAGGATGCAGACTTCTTCCTGTACCACAGCTTGAAGAAGGTGTCTTCCAGGAACTGGCAGTAGGATTGGGAGTTGAGCTTGACTCCATCCTCAACCCGAAAAGGCCCCACAAGCTCATCTTTGATGATACCAGCCCAAACCAGTACTCCACCTCCACCTTGCTGGCTTCTGAGTTGGACTGGAGCTCTCTGCCCTTTACCAATCCAGCCATGGGTCCATCCATCTGGCCCATCAAGACTCACTCTCATTTCATCAGTCCATAAAACCTTAGAAAAATCAGTCTTGAGATATTTCTTGGCCCAGTCTTGACGTTTCAGCTTGTGTGTCTTGTTCAGTGGTGGTCGTCTTTCAGCCTTTCTTACCTTGGCCATGTCTCTGAGTATTGCACACCTTGTGCTTTTGGGCACTCCAGTGATGTTGCAGCTCTGAAATATGGCCAAACTGGTGGCAAGTGGCATCGTGGCAGCTGCATGCTTGACTTTTCTCACTTCATGGGCAGTTATTTTGCGCCTTGGTTTTTCCAGACGCTTCTTGCGACCCTGTTGACTATTTTGAATGAAACGCTTGATTGTTTGATGATCACGCTTCAGAAGCTTTGCCATTTTAAGAGTGCTGCATCCCTCTGCAAGATATCTCACTATTTTTGACTTTTCTGAGCCTGTCAAGTCCTTCTTTTGACCCATTTTGCCAAAGGAAAGGAAGTTGCCTAATAATTATGCACACCTGATATAGGGTGTTGATGTCATTAGACCACACCCCTTCTCATTACAGAGATGCACATCACCTAATATGCTTAATTGGTAGTAGGCTTTCGAGCCTATACAGCTTGGAGTAAGACAACATAAATAAAGAGGATGATGTGGTCAAAATACTCATTTGCCTAATAATTCTGCACTCCCTGTAGAAGTTTTGTAGCTTTTAACAACATTGTATTCGTTTTATAACATTTTCAATTATGTGATTAACATTAGTTAATTGGCAATACTTTTTATTTAAACACTTTTCAAAGATTATTTCAAAATTAGCACCCCCAAAGTGCTTCCATTCAAGAAACGTCCTTTTTTTTGTTATTTTTTTTAACAGTGGTCCTCTAAATTGTGGTGCTGAAGACATGGATGCAGTGGCAGAGCTACCACCAGTGCAAAACACCTTTGATGGGTCCACTGCTCACGCTGCTGTGCAAGATGCCCCCACCGCGGCCCTCTGGCCTGCTGTGTCTTTTACTCACCCCAGGAAGTGGAGTACCAACATCTGGCAGGTAAGGAAACAGAAAGAATGAGCAAGAGACTATATTTGACGGAATTCTCGGCATAAAACAAGATTTTTTTACTTCGGATGTGAACACAGATGTATTATTTATTTACTGTACTACTGTACGGTGGAGGGCTTGTATCTCTCCTTTGCCCACCATACAGTGGATATAAAAAGTCTATACACCCCTGTTAAAATGTCAGGTTTCTGTGCTGTGAAAAAATGAGTCAAAGATAAATCATTTCAGAAATGTTTCCACCTTTACTGTGACCTATAAACTGTACAACTCAATTGAAAAACAAACTGAAATCTTTTAGGTGGAGGGAAGAAAAAAAAAAAGAAAAATAATGTGGTTGCATAAGTCTGCACACCCTCTTATAACTGGGGATGTAGCTGTGTTCAGAATTAAGCAATCACATTCCAAATTGTGATAAATAAGAGTCAGCATACAACTACCATCATTTAAAGTGCCTCTGATTAACCCAAAATAAAGTTCAGCTGCTCTAGTTGGTCTTTCCTGAAATTTTCTTAGTCGCATCCCACAGCAAAAGCCATGGTCCACAGAGAGCTTCCAAAGCATCAGAGGGATCTCATTGTTAAAAGGTATCAGTCAGGAGAAGGGTATAAAAGAATTTCCAAGGCATTAGATATACCATGGAACACAGTGAAGACAGTCATCATCAAGTGGAGAAAATATGGCACAACAGCGACATTACCAAGACCTGGAGCTCCCTCCAAAATTGATGAAAAGACAAGAAGAAAACTGGTCTGGGAGGCTACCAAGAGGCCTACAGCAACATTAAAGGAGCTGCAAGAATATCTGGCAAGTACTGGCTGTGTGGTACATGTGACAACAATTTCCCGTATTCTTCATATGTCTGGGCTATGGGGTAGAGTGGCAACACGAAAACCTTTTCTTACGAAGAAAAACATCCAAGCCAGACTACATTTTGCAAAAACACATCTAAAGTCTCCCAAAAGCATGTGGGAAAAGTTGTTATGGTCTGATTAAACCAAGGTTGAACTTTTTGGCCATAATTCCAAAAGATATGTTTGGCGCAAAAACAACACTGCACATCACCAAAAGAACACCATACCCACAGTGAAGCATGGTGGTGGCAGCATCATGCTTTGGGGCTGTTTTTCTTCAGCTGGAACTGGGGCCTTAGTTAAGATAGAGTGAATTATGAACAGTTCCAAATATCAGTCAATATTGGCACAAAACCTTCAGACTTCTGATAGAAAGCTGAACATGAAGAGGAACTTCATCTTTCGGCATGACAACGACCCAAAGCATACATCCAAATCAACAAAGGAATGGCTTCACCAGAAGAAGATTAAAGTTTTGGAATGGCCCAGCCAGAGCCCAGACCTGAATCCGATTGAAAATCTGTGCGGTGCTCTGAAGAGGGCTGTGCACAGGAGATGCCCTCGTCAATCTGACAGATTTGGGGTGTTTTTGCAAAGAAGAGTGGGCAAATCTTGCCAAGTCAAAATTTGCCATGCTGATAGACTCATACCCAAGAAGACTGAGTGCTGTAATAAAATCAAAAGGTGCTTCAACAAAGTATTCATTTTTTTCTTCCCTCTACCTAAAAGATTTCAGTTTGTTTTTCAATTGAGTTGTACAGTTTATAGGTCACATTAAAGATGGAAAAAGTTCTGAAATGATTTATCTTTGTCTCATTTTTTTACAGCACAGAAACCTGACATTTTAACAGGGGTGTGTAGACTTTTTATATCCACTGTATATTATATATGATTGATGTGTATGTATGTTTTGTTTTGTGTAGATAGATAGATAGATAGATAGATAGATAGATAGATAGATAGATAGATAGATAGATAGATAGATAGGTGTGTGTGTGTAGACTGAGAAGGAGTGGGAGAAGTTTACTTCCTGTCTATTGCCCCTCATTGCCAATATACATTCTATTCATGAACCATGTTGCTAATGTACTAGATAAAGGGCTAAAAAACTATTCTCCTGGAATGCACACACTTATTACAGCAATATGTGACCCTAACTGTATACCTCTCAACTGTCATTAGTTTGGAGGGACAAAAAGATTCCCTCTTTCCCTCCTTGAATCCAAAATGTCATTATATTGAGAGACCTCCCACATTTAAAGACGCATGCCTCTTTTTCAGCCTTAAAGCGATATCAGGGGTTCTAAATAAGGTAATATAAAACTATAGGTGATAACAGCTACATTATAATTTAATTGTTATTAAAAAATAAATTTTCTTGCACTGCAGTTTGCCTTTCTAAGTTGTCCATTAGCCTTTCTGATCCACCCACATATTTTAATATTTTGTTAATGAGAGACCATTGCCATTAGGTATTGATTAGCCCTAAAGCACTGGGCCCGTTGTCTTGAGTGCAGTCACCTGCAAAAAAACAAAGACTAGGCACGCCTCTCTCTGTGTGTGACCTTAGATCACAGCTATAAAAATGGCACTCTATATGAGAGAGAACAGAAAGAATGTGGAAGATTTCAGGATTTGAACCTGTCGTTTTGAAAGCTTCTTAGAAGCAACTGCAGTGTCAATTTTATATGACAATTATATCAAGTAGGAAAAAACTAATTAAGTCATTGAGCTAAAACATTTTGATTAAAACAAAACACGTTTGCCAGTGTGGTTCAATTTGATATTTCTAAGTGTGTTGACTTTTTATATACTAAACATTATTTTATGGTATCGATATGAATGACTCACTTAAACGTAATATCATAATGTTTATTAACTGCATCTCTTCATAACACTGTATGAATTATTGTATAAAAGACATATCGAAGTTTCTTAGATTGTGAGTTCATCTGATTTAATAGTGTATAAAAACATTTTGTTGCATGAAAAATCCCAAAATAAACATTTAAAAACTTACCTTGAAATTAGTAAAATGTCTTATAATTAATGACAGTTGAAAATTAGGGTTAACACCCACTCCAAACCCAGGCTAAATTAGCATAAAATTCATAATTTGTTTTGGCCAATCAGGAGAAAGCAGATTTTAGCTGAAATATTTGAATACAACTCTGGTGCTCTTGTTTGTGCTGCAAAGAAGCCTAAGGTGTAGTGTGGTCCATGTTAGAAGGTGCTATGGCAGTAGCACAGCACACACCACAAACAGGAAGATGCAGGGAGGGTCACATCCCAGTAGTGACTTGGGGAATCACATCAGTACTCTCCTATTGGCTGAGGAAGACACATCCGATGAATAATGGGTTAAAATGGGTCCCCTAATGCTGCATACTGATTGGGGGGGAGGGGGCAGGTGCCTCTGTATACACCTCCTCAACACACATCATTAGAGGGATCTTTAGATATTAATGGAAATGTTTTATCAAATGTGCTGCATATATTAAGGATGCTTTCTGCATAAAGAATGCAAAAATGTAATAATCCAGGAAAGTTGGATATGCCTTTAAGGTTAATTCTAATTTGGAGACATGGTACCAAATAGAAGCCCAGTGAGTGCAAGTTTTGCAGACCAGTGATAGACAGTGTCAGATGTGAGAGCTATAAAGTCGGGACTGTGATTCCAGGACACAGAAAGAAGGCCTGTCTATGAGACATTACACACGTCACAGTCGCATACACACACAAGCTGATAAAATGAAATATTAAGCATATTTTTTTTAATTCAGCAGCGTGACGCTTAAATACACTTTTGCATTCTCTCTGTGCCAAGGGAAAGGTATTTAATTTGGTCTATATATCCCATTTTATTTGGGATATAAGCCATGTCAAAAAACTGTCACCAGGTCTGTACTTATAACCGCTTTAAATGCACAACAAACTAAGATGAAGCAGAGTCCCATAAAGCGGTTATAAATAATACATTCACCTTTATATCTTTTAATTTGATTACAGAGAGCACAGACACATCATGCAAATGTTATTCAGTGTAAGCTGTTTGTAGGAGCAGAAGGACAGAAATCAAAGGCAGTAGCTTGAAAGCTTTTCCTTTTCCAGCTGATCAGCATATTCTGTTCATGCCTCACAGAGTGATAGAATTTCTCTATTCAGGACATATAGTTTATCATTTGGCTTCCAAAAATTGTACATGCAGAGAACAGAAAACGGGGATAACAAAATTAAAGTAAAAAAATAAATAAAAAAGAAGCGAAGTTTTGACAACAGTGCAGAAAAAATACATTTTGTGCTCAATGCGGGGATCCTGTTTGGTTGTATTATTGCTATGGGATTTAGACTTTAGATGTACTGATAATGAAAACAATGGGATTGTCCCTTGAAAGAACCATTCAGGTCATTTTGTTGTGAATAAACTTGATAATAAAAAAAAAGTGTTTAGAAATTTAAAATAAAACAGACTTTACATTTTTATCTTTTATACCCAATTATTCTTTGCTGTGGGGATCTTGCTTTTCTCAGCTGATTATGGCCCCTATTTAATTCCAAGCCCGTAATTACATGTAACCCGACATTTTGGCTGCGAGTTTCTAATTGTTTACCTATTTAGATGTATTCATCAGACCATCATCATGACGTCAGTAAAACATGGAATTTAAACTATAATCAATTATTATTTAGAAATCTGATTTGGAATAGGACTCACGACCCTAATAATTCAATAAAGCAACTGTTCTAGTCCATGCGGGTTCTATGATATGTATTAACTCCTTGATTCCCGGGATCAATATAACACAGAAATAAAACATTAAAAAAAGATGTTATTGCAGATTTGTGTCCTTGAGACTGTTGTACAATTAATTCTAATGCCTATCATTGCTTTCCCAGTATTTTTAAGTACAGCATTGTGTGTTTATTTGCTTTTGCAGTGTTAGGAACAGGTGTTTAACCCACTTGCGAGTCTTATCTAGTATGCGTATGATGTTTTGATACATTTCCCATTTACGAGTTGCGGGCTTGTTGAATTGTTGTAATGGAATATGGATTTTGCATCTTTAGCACTGGTAATATTTACCCCTGTATAGTGCTACTGAATATGTTGGCATTTACAAATAAATGAAGTAATAATAATAATGATAATATTTACATATAATAGTTGTCAAACTACGAATTGTTGTCACGCTTTGCGAGCTCGCTTTGAGAGCTCGCAAGAACTGTATCCCTCGCGAAGCGAGGGTCCGCATTTGCGGAGGTGGAGGCTCAAAGGCGCCTCACACGCGGTTACAAACACCCACACGCATGACTTAGAAAAAAACATTACCACTTCGGAAAAATACAACCATAATGGCCGAACCGCGTGCACCTAAAAACAGTCAAAACACAATAAACACCCACAAAAAATACATAAAAAGCTTATCCATAGCAAGGGGGGGCATCCAGGACCTCTGAAAGTGAAGTTACACCTCCATTTAAGTCCAAATTCCCGAGTTCAGACATACGAAAATCCCCTAAGCGAGAGAAAAAATGGCCGCCGAAAAAACGAAAACGAGGCTCAAAGCCCCAGGACTGCCCAGCCACGTCCAACTTAGCCAAGAAGGGATCCGAGATAAGCTCGGAGACCTGCATTAACCCCACATTAACCATCGCAGTGGGGGTCCCGATCACATGCGATCGGGGACCCCCGCTGCAATGAAAATTCCCGAGTTACGGGTCCTTAAAGGACCATAAAGGTCTTTAAAGGACCCGTTATTAAAATATATATATACACTATCACGCATGGGGCTCTATACAGAGCCCCATCAACCATTAATTAACCCTGTCACTCATGGGGGTCAATACAGACCCCCATAAACCCCTAATTAACCCTGTCACTCATGGGGGTCAATATAGACCCCCATAAGCCCTTCATTAACTGTGTCACTCATGGGGGTCAATACAGACCCCCATATGCACTTGATTTGCCCCCTCACTCATGGGGGTCAATATAGAACCCCATAAGCCCTTCATTAACTGTGTCACTCATGGGGGTCAATACAGACCCCCATATGCACTTCATTAACCCCCTCACTCATGTGGGTCAATACAGACCCCCATAAACCCCTAATTAACCCTGTCATTCATGGGGGTCAATATAGACCCCAATAAGCCCTTCATTAACCCCCTCACTCAGGGGGGTCAATACAGACCCCCATAAGCCCTTCACTAACTGTGTCACTCATGGGAGTCAATACAGACCCCCATAAGCACTTTATTAAGCCCCTCACTCATGGGGGTCAATATAGACCTCCATAAGCTCTTCATTAACCCTGACACTCATGTGGGTCAATACAGACCCCCATAAGCACTTAATTAACCCCGTCACTCAGGAGGGTCAATACAGCCCCCCAGATGCTCTTAATTAACCCCCTCATTCATGGGGGTCAATACAGACCCCCATAAACCGCTAATTAACCCTGTCACGCATGGGGGTCCATACAGATCCTCATAAGCCTCTATTTAACCCCATCAGTCCCATAAGGGTATATTAAGACCATTATGGGCCTGTTACAACCCAACATTAACTACATAAGTGCCATGACGGTCCTCAAGGACCATCATGACACTAAGTATAAACACTACACTGCACTATTCCCCTCCAATAAAACATTAAATATCAACTAAACACCCTCTACACTAACCTATTAACACCTACACTACCTACCCCCTAATAACCCCCACCACTCTAATTACAGAAAATAAAAAACAAAAAATCTACATTACAGAAAATAAAAAACCTAAGTCACAAAAAATAAAAAAGGAACATTACAGAAAATAAAAAAACACATTACAACCCCCCCCCCCCCCGAACTACAGAAAAAATAATAATAATTACACACCTGAAAAGGAAATATATACAATACAAATACATACATTACAAATAAAACGAAATACAATACAATACACCCCTATCTAATATACAATACATTCTATCTATCTATTATACATCACCCAATCTATCTAAATACCATAATCTAATATACATCCTATCTATATAATATACATCACACAATCTATGTAATATACTATAAATACTATCTAATATACATCCTATCTATCTAATATACTTCCCCAATCTATCTAAATAAATACCACAATCTAATATACAATACATGCCATGCTGTCATACCCCTAGCTAACATACAATAAATGCTATCTATATATAAAATAATCTAATTCTAAGCTAAAATAAAATAATTAAGACCACTTACCTTTGCAGATGTCCCTTCAGATCAGCCACCTAGGGGAAAAAAAATAAAAAATTAGTGCAACACATTTACAGTAAATAAATAAACATTCTAAATATTCTAAACATTCTAAATATTCTACTCACCTTTCCAGCATGTCCCGTCCCTCTTCTTTCCTTCTTCTCCGATGCGGCCACTGTTAAAAAAAACATAACATTAATACACATACATAAGCATAAAAACAAAAGAAAATAAACATAATCTACATTGTACTTACCTCCCGGCAATGTCTCCGGCCTCCTCCTCTTCTGCCCCGCCCTGGAACCGCGCTCTAAAAAAAAAAAAAAAAGAACACACATCCACACTCGCGACGCTAATGAGCCTCCCAGAGACTTTTCCGGAAGAAAATAGGCAATGGCGCCTTCTGATTGATTGAAAACGCTGTCTATCAAATTTACCCAATCAGGAGGCGCCAATGTGTGAGCCAATCAGAAAGGGATACACCCTAAAATCCCACTCTGATTGGATAATGCACCTGTCAATCTTTATTTAAACCAATCACAAGGCACAGATGCCTTCAGCCAATCACAATGGAATACACCCCCACAGGGTGATTGGTTGGAGCCTCTGCGCATTCTGATTGGTTGCACTGACAATAGCCAATCACAATGGAATACAGCCCCACGTACTGATTGGTGAAGGCATTTGCAATGGGAAGGCGCAGATGTCTTCAGCCAATCACCGTGTGGGGGTGTATCCCATTGTGATTCGCTGACGGCAATAAAGCCTTCGGATTGGTTCAAATAAAGATTGAAAGGTATGTGTTGTTTTTTTTTACTTTTTTTTTTGAGCACTGATGCTTCCAGGGCCCATCCGGGACAGAACACAAGGAGGCCGGAGACATCGCGGGGAGGTAGGTACAATGTAGATAATATTTATTTTACTTGGTTTTATGTATATGTATGTGTGCTAATGTAATGTTTTTTTTAACAGGCACCGGAGAAGAACAAAAGATGGATGGGACATGCTGGAAAGGTGAGTAGAATATTTAGAATGTTTGTTTATTTATTTTATGTAAACGTGTTGTAGTAATTTTTTTAATCTTTTTTACCCTAGGTTGGTGATCTGAAGAAACATTTCAAAGGTAAGTGGTCTTAATTATTTTATTTTAGCTTAGAATTAGGTTTGCTATATAAAGATAGCATGTACTGTATATTAGATAGATAGGGGGATGTATAGTACATAGATAGTATTTATTGAATATTAGATAGGGGTGTATTGTATTTAATTGTATTGTATTGTATGTATTTCCTTTTCAGGTGTGTCATTTTTTTTCTGTAGTGGGGGGGGGGTTATTTTCTGTAATGTTCCTTTTATTATTTTTTGTGACTTAGTTTTTTTTAATTTTATGTAATGTAGATTTTGGATGACTTTAGTTATTTTGATTTCTGTAATTACAGTGGTGGGGAGGGGGTTATTAGGGGGTAGGTAGTGTAGTGTAGGTAGGTAGTGTAGGTGTTAATAGGTTAGTGTAGAGGGTGTTTAGTTGATATTTAATGTTTTATTGGGGGGGTATAGTGCAGTGTAGTGTCTCATTCTTATGGGACTGATGGGGTTAAATAGAGGCTTATGAGGGTCTGGATAGACCCCCCATAAGTGACCGGGTTAAAATGGTGTAGTGCTTACACTTTGGGTCATGAGGGTCCTGGATGACCCTCATGGCACTTATAGTGTTATTACATGCGTTCATTAGTGTGTTAGAGGGGTCTATATAGTTGAGGCACACCGTACACTCACATTGTGTGGCAAAGAGCATTTCAACACTTTCTTTTATTGACCGTCATTTTTTGACGGGCAAGTCGCTAGTAAAAATAATAATAATGGGGGGTTAATTTTAAGTGCCGCTGGAGGTACTTGTAGTAACCATTTAAGGACCTGCAGGGCGGGAAATTAGAATTTTAACTTCAGTAAGGGTTAATAGTTCTGACTCTGCAGGTGTCCTGATCGGGTCCCCGCAGAAAGGGGGAGGGATAATTTTAGGTGCCGCCGGGGGTACATGTTGTACCCCCGTGACAGGGGTTAACCATTTAGATTCTGCGGTCATTTAAAGACCTGAGGCAGTGGTTGATTAATGGCAGGGGTCCTTTAAGGTTAATGTTAGGTGCCAGAGTGTCCTGATTAGGACTCCCTGGCTTATGGGGGGTTCATTTTAGGTGCAAGGGGGTTCTTTAAGAAACCTCCTTCCAGAGGTTGACTTTATTTTCCATGGGGTCTGTGTACACCCCATGCTTATATAGATGGGGTGATAAGGCAGTGAGCAGGGGTAACGGATGCCTGTAGATTCATTCCAGCAGTGACCGTATAAGTTATGCTATTTATATGTGTGTTATTTATTAGTAGCCTAACTTACAGTGTGAAACATTTTGGGAAGGCATTAATGCCTAAAATAAGGTTCCTTTTATGGAAGATTAGACAGAGAGCCAAGGCATCAACATTTAATTGTTCTGCCAAATAATGTTATTAGGCAGATATTTTAATCTTGACTAAATGTCATTTGGGTGACTTGGAGGGACAGAGGTCTTTCCTTAAAAAAATAGCCTGCCCTTGTAACATTATTTGGGGCTAAGATATTGGAAGAAATGTAAGGAGAAAAATACAATGAAGACCTGAGCCTAAGTAATTGAATACATTTCTTCTGCAGATGAATATTTCCTGCAGTGGAATATATTTTTTCAACATGTAGGAAGAATCTGAATGCGTTCCTGAGAAATTGCCAAATTCCAACTTTTTATGTTCTCAAAAAGTGTATAATTAAAGATTTACCATAAAGCCCCGGGAATCAATGTCATCTGAAATGGCACATTAAAGGTATAAGCAGAGTTTTCAAGTATATAAATATGTTTGATGAACGTTTGGGACTTGCTGGTACAGTTTTAGATCCCATCTGCTGATGAAATTATGCATAAAACATGATTTACATGAAAAAACACTTAGATTGATTTCATGAAACAAGGCAAGACAGGCATATAAAACCCCCCAAAGAGAATCACCTGAATAAAGCTGGAGAGTGTAGTGGGCATACGGAATTAAGGTGTTGTTGCAGTTCTGGTCGCTTAACCAGCTTTCGGTCCAGACACCTTTCCTTGCATGATTTTATACTAGGGAGACTATACATCTGACTTGTGACGAGTTTGTGAATGTTCAGTGTCCAAATAGGTGCCCTTTGGCTTGACCCATTTTCACCTCCTTATCATATGACGTATAAGAGATGTTATCCAGAACATTGATCCTTACAGCCTATCCAAAGAATGGAGTGGGTCTTTTTAATGACCAAACTGGATAAAGGACAACACATTTTTTTTTTAGAAAATAGGTATGTAACTAAAAATAATCACTGTTTATATTTGTAACTGTATATGCAACTATCATTACTGTGTAGTGCCATTTTATTTTCTGACCTGATCCTGCATATTTCTTTTCCTGCAAGAGGTTGTGTCCTTGTAGGACCCCTTCAGAATCAGGGTTAATTTCCAGTGCCACAGGGGTCCTTTAAGCTCATGGCCCTTTCTTATTCCACCTCTCAATGTTTTCCTGCCACTCTCAAAGTGTCACACCTACCTCTCTCCATATTCCCCCTCCTCCTATATATTCTCCTATTCCTCTTCCTCCTTTCTTCCTATTCCTCAACTTCTTCCTAATCAATATTAAGCCTCTCTAAATATGTATTATGTGCCTCTGCCTAGTCCATTTCCAACATATCTCCCTGTTATTTGCTTTATTCCCTCCATGCATTCTTCGCTCTCCTTATTACTTCTCTCCCTTAGTCCCTACTGTCTCTCCTGAATTCCCTTCTGCATTCCTTTGTGTCTTTCTCCTGCCTCTCTCACTCTACAACTCACTTGTCTCACTATTCATCCTCCCACATCTCTCCATTGGCCTTGATGCTCGCTATCTCTCATGCCATTCTGACTTTTTGCCCCTTACCTCCTTACCCATCCTAGCCTCACCTATAGTCCAGCTGCCACCCTGTTTGCAGCTCATACACATCACATTATATATCTCTTCTAAAAAGAAAGCCTGTTATTTTCCCTTTTTCACATAATACAGAAATCAAACGTTCCTCTTCTGACAAAATGAAGATGGATAAATGTTATTGATTTTTGAGCAAAATGTTAATGTTGAAGACAGTGCCCGAAAAACTATGCCGGGCATTAGAAATGATTATTATCCCTCTTCCTGATTATCTCCTGATACCTTTAGACGTAATAATACTGGCATTTTTCAGAATGTCAATTGCTCCCTCCAGTAAAGAGAACAGTACATATAATAATGTCTGTCATTATCATGGGCCAATTGTGCACAAGAAGGGAGAAGATGAGTCACTCGAGCTGCAGCTCAGTTAAAGCATCCAGCAGCATACCTGGCATCCCACATACCAACGGCAAAGGTCAGCACGTATTCACAAAGACTGGCATTGAGAAGGAAGATACGCCAAGGTTATGGAGAATTACCACTTGAGACCGGGTCAGCATTAGCCACTCCACTTATTCCTTACAAAACTGCACTTGATATTCATTTAACTAGCTGTGAGATGTAACCAGAAGTGGTGCTGTCCTTGAGCAAAAGTCACAGTGGCATAGAGACATAGATTATGACAGATAAAATCCAAAAAGGCTAATCTGGTGTGCCCATTATATCCACCTAAATGTTTGGCTTAATTAAGATCATGATAGCCTTATGCTTATATCAGGCATGCTTGAATTCCTTAACTATGTTTGGCTGTACCACTTCTGGTGGAAGCTTTCCATATATCTACTACTCTTTCTGTAGATTAGTATTTACTCACACAAACACACCGACTCTTCCATGACTTTTAAATATATAGAGGGAATACACTTTAAAATAAGCAAAATGTTTTTATAATGTAAACAAATATAAACAGACTCACATTTTTATAGCTTTTAAATGCAGTTACGCCCCTTCTGGATAACTGCCTTGTTGTGGTGAAGGGGCTTGTGTATCTCAATGAAGCTGTGAGCTATACCATGTAGGGTCACCCGAGATGGGCAGGTCATACAAATCGAGGTCCACTGGAGAAGCAACTGGCAACCCATTCTAGTACCTATGCCACAATAACATTATGGATCAACACAACCAAAAACATAATTGTGCTGTGGTGCATGGGATTATGGAGAGTTAGACATGACTGAACAACAACATGCTGCTATGGCATGTACCATTCTGATGTCTGCTGATCAACTTCCTGAGGAGAGAGGAGACTTTGAATGCATCTATCTGCCCAACGGGAAGGTGGTGTCTAAGACTCCCAGTGCTTTTAACAGGAGTTAAAGCTCAGATTACAAGGACATTACATTCTGAGAAAGCAACATACAGAATGAGAAAAGAAAATTGGAACACTGCAGTGAAAAAAATGATTCCACATAAAAATTAAAAATGTAAAAGGTTGTGCTTATTTTACTGCTTTCTAAAATCATTTTGCCCATAATCACTTTTAGCTACTTAAAAAACATGTAGAAAAATCCAGTTTTTCTTGAAGAGACTCATATGCAGCACAGGAGTCCTTTCCTACAGCAATTTGACCTTTTTTAATACATATTGATGTGGGGCTGCATATTATATATATACTACCAACTTTCCCATCAAAATGACAGCATGGAAATTTTAAGTCTGGCAATGCTGTTTGCCACACAATGCGAGGCTCTGCCCAACCTGAGGACCTTCGGCGCTCATTGCGAACCTCTCCCCGCTCTCTGAGCTCTTTGTCCGTTTCCCCCTCTCTCCACCCCCCCCATGTCTCTTTTCGTCCATCTCTCAGCCTTCTGTCTCTTTCCAGCCTCTCACCCTCTCCCTCCCCTGTGTCTTTCTCCTCTGCACCAGTGTTAAGTGTTTTGCGTGTTACTGGCTCCGGCCTCATTTTGATCCTGTCTGAGAAATGTAAGTTTTTTCTGATTTTTTATTTCCTAAAAATGCAAATTAAGCCTAAAATTAGCTTGCAACCTCACTCACAGGCTCCCTGCCTCTCCCCCTCTGCTGTATGTGAGTGTGTAAGTAAATTTTTTAAAGTCTTTCGAGTTACATTTGTGAAACATTTCTGGCCGTTAAAATCGTAAACTGCGTACTTCACAATTAGCGTCATACGGGCTTCGGCGCTGATCGCGGGCATCGCTATGAGCGACTTCAATCTGTTGCCATCCTCCTTCGGTGGAGTGTCCTCGGGCTAATTAGCACCATGAGGGAACAGAGGACCCTTAGAGAGACCCTGAAAGGCCACAATTTGTTGGTGAAAGTTGCAGCCTAAGTCGTACGGGCCTCGCGATGAGCGCCCGCTCATCGCAACGCCTGCATTGCAGTCGTATGACCCTTCGACGCGCATTGTGCATGCGTAAGCCCGTAACTTTTAACATTGCATGACGACAACTCGTAGTACGACAACTATTATATGTGAGATATATATATATACTAGCGACTTGCCCATCAAAAATTACGGGGCAATAAAATTGTAAGGCAGGGAATGCTGTTTGGGCCAGATATTAATTTTTTGGGTGGTCCGAGATCGTTCAGCGCTCATTGTGAGGATGTTGGTTGTTGTATTTTTTTTTCTGATAGCCGATTTTGCTCTTATTGTTTTGGTCTGCGTTGATCTGCTTTTTGCGCTTATTGCAAGGCTTTGTGTGCTATGAGCAGTGTTGGTGCTCGTTGTGAGTCACGAGGTGAACATGTTTTATTAGAGTTTTTTTTGTTTTTTTGTGTATTTTTTTTGTATGCTAATTAATAAATTAATATACTTTACCTATTTGGAAGTAATATATGCAGGAAGTATTGTGCTGAAGAGCTGAAAATCTGTTTTGATGTTCCTGCAGCATACATTGTAGGTTTGCACTGTTGTGGAGCAGTGTGTAGTGTAAATAGGCTGCATGCGCGAGGGAAAGCCGTTGGGGTAGCTGTGTACTTCCGCATTGTGTAGGGTAGTGTTGTGAAATGGTCGCGAATGTGTATGTGGTACGCGGCTGTGGATGATGTAGCGTCCTTGGAAAGAGTGTATCTTGTACCTCGTACGGCTTTTTTGAAAAGCCGTATGTGCTTGCTGGTGTTTTGCGTCTTTAGGGTCCTGTAGCCTCGTTTTCTTCGGCGCCCATTTTAGCTCTCGCTTAAGGGATTTTCATGCGGCTAAACTCAGGAATTTGGACTTTAATTGAGGTGTAACTTCACTTGCAGAGGTCCTGGGTGCCCCCGCCCCCTTGCTATGGGTAAGTTTTTTTATGTATATTTTGTGAGTATTTATTGTGTTTTTAATGTTTTCAGGTGCGTGCGGTTCAGCCGTTAAGGTTGTATTTTTGCGAGGTCGTAATGTTTTTTTTCTAAGTCCTGCGTCTCGTATTTTTGTATGCTAAGTCCATAAATTTTCTGTTCTAAGTCCCGCGATTTGTATTTTTTTGTGTAAGTCCATATATAGTAATTGCGTGTTAGATCTATTTAGGTAAAGTGCCGCTTGTGTTTGTGTTTGTAACCTCGTGTGAGGTGCCGTAGAGCCTCCACCTCCACAAATGCGGCCCCTCGCTTCGCGAGGGTCCTTATTTGCGGCCTGCAATGAGTCTTCTGCTCATTGCAGCTGATGTGGGAGCCTCCAACTCCGCAAATGCGGCCCCTTGCTTCGCGGACCAAACTAGCGAGGGACGCAGTTCATGCGAGCTCGCTTTGCAAGCTCGCATAGCGTGAAGACGATTCGTAGTTTGACAACTACTATATGTGATATATAATCTTAACTGAAAATTTTGCGGAGAAAAGTTCATCATAGTTTGGCTACGTTGCTTAAATCTTGAAAGAATATTGCACCTACTTGCTTGCATCCTGAAAGGAATATGAATATTTTGCCAGACAGCTCATCATTGTGATACCAGATCATCCTGGTGTGACTCAGGCACTAGTTGGTCTAGTCAACCTGTCTCTTCTGCTGCACATAATAAGGCTCCTGCTTTCTCTATAGAAACAGCCAGAACAAAAGCAACTTAATTTAACCATAAATATTCATGGTTTTAGAGGTAGCTATTAGCTCTGTGTTAGCAGGGCTAATGATTCATTACAAGAAGGGACCTTATACTTATAGGGAGAGCTACACTAGGTACAGTTTTGCAGTTATAGACATGTTAAGCTTTATCCTTCATCATGTTATAAGTTTGATAAACCGTTAACAAATCTGTGCAGAGCATGGAATGCTAGGCTCATCTAAACAGGTCAGAGCAGTGTAAATAGATTCCAGAAAAAAGCTACTGTCAATCACTGGCTTCCCCATAGCATGCTCTGGACCTGACTATCTTATTATTTATACAACAGCCAGTAGGCAGGATAAACTTTGTTTGTACAGACTTAAAATGTTAGATTTTGTATCTGTTATTAGTGTAATTAAAACAAGCATAGATCATTTTAACATACAATATTGTGAACTTACAGTGATGTAAATGGCCCTCTTACCATCTTCATAATGCACATGTATTCTCCCTTAAAATAATCCCTGCTATAAAGCCCAGGTTGGTTATGCATCTTCCTTTTCTATGGGGAGTTAGTTAATGTTGGTCAAGGGAATAAAAAATATATCCTATAATAATTAAATAGTGTTCTGGCTGTAGTCTACCTCAGATTGGTTTTCTGCTTGTTTCTAAGATATCCAGCATTCATTTGTTGACCATCCCCATGAATTTCTCTATTTTTGTTCCCTTTTAATGTTTTTATCTTTTTGTTAGAGTTGGTATTCAAGATTTGTCAGTGCCTAAGGTGGCATTGCTGTAAAAGGGAGCATTTGTATATTAGTACAGAAGAAGTTCTGGACCTCTTCTCGATTGCCATGGTGATGGGGCTTGCACACTTCAATGAAGCTGTGAGCTATACCATATAGGGTCACCCAAGATGGGAAGGTCATAGAAAACCGCCATCCACTAGAGAAGGAACTGGTAACCCAATTCAAATAACTTTATGGATAAGCACAACCAGAGACATACAGATGTGCCTGTGTGCTGCGGTCTAGTGTTAAAAGTCACCCTTTTATACTAGAAGTATAACTATACTAGAGACCTACCCGGCAAAAATGACGGCAATAAAAATGGAAGCCTGGCAATGGTGTTTGTCACACATTGTGAGCCTCTCCCCCATCTACTTTACTGGCCTCGCAATGAGCTTTGGTGCTCATTGTGAGCCTCTCCCGCCCTCTAATCCCTCTCCCTCCCCTGTGTCTATTCCTCCCTTATTTCTCCTTCCCCCCTCTCCCTCACTTGTTTCTCATTTCCCTCTCGCTCCCCTGTGTCTCTTCCCCTCTCCCCTGTCTCTCTCCCCCCTCTCCCTCCTCTGTGTCTCTTCACCCCCATCTCCCTCCCCTCATCTCTTCACCCCCCCATCTCCCTCCCCCTCATCTCTTCACCCCCCCATCTCCCTCCCCCCATTTCCCTCCCCCTTGTCTCTTCCACCCTCCACTGTGTCTCCTCCCCTCCTGTCCCTCCCCTGTATCTCTCTTCCCCCCTCCTCTCCCTCCCATGTCTTTCTTCCCCCCTTCTCTCCCTCCCCCTTCCCCTGTGTCTCTCTTCCCCTCTTCCTCTCTCCTCTCGTGTCTCTATTCCTCCCCTCCTCTCCCTCCCCTGTTTCTCTTCCTCCCCTGTGTCTATCTTCCCCCTCCTCTCCCCTGTGTCTCTTCCCCCTCCTCTCCCCCGTGTCTCTCTTCCCCCTCCTCTCCCCGTGTCTCTCTTCCCCCCTCCTCTCCCCGTGTCTCTCTTCCCCCCTCCTCTCCCCCGTGTCTCTCTTCCCCCCTCCTCTCCCCCGTGTCTCTCTTCCCTCCTCCTCTCCCCCGTGTCTCTCTTCCCTCCTCCTCTCCCCCGTGTCTCTCTTCCCCCACTCCTCTCCACGTGTCTCTCTTCCCCCACTCCTCTCCCAGTGTCTCTCTTCCCCCACTCCTCTCCCTCTCGTGTCTCTCCCCCACTCCTCCCTAACTTTATTGCCGCTGTCGCGCGTGCACACTTATGCGCCCATCATTGCGTGCGTGCCCGGATACCCGTGCGTGTCCAACGGAGCAGAGAGCAGGGAGGGCTGCAGGGCTGATGTTGCGCGACGAGCGCTGTAGGCATCAGTGGTGCAGGGTGAGCCATGGGAGGGGGAGTTGTGAAACTGCAAGTTTTCGTCAGTTGCGGCCCTCGCTGACGACGTCTCGCAGTTTGACAACTATTATAAGTGATATACTATATATCCTAATACAGAACAATGTGTGTATGAACGTAATAAGAGAAAAAAAGAACCAATTCACTAATAATATTTTAGAGACATTAAAACTCGAATACTCATATAAAGCACAAGTAAAAACAATCCTTTACTTGACAAAAAGGTGTAGGAGTGGTCCAATAGGGAAAATGCATAGACAGTTCAATTATGGACCAGAGTAATTAAAGGCCTTGATTTCCTTCAAATGGAATGACTCTGCCCCCCTGTTTTCACATTATTGCTAGGAAGAAGTTTGTCTTGGAGCTACTGTTTACTGTGCAAATACTAAGAAGCCAATGATAATGAGCAAACAATTGCTTGATGAGCACATTCCAAGGGGCTAAGAGACACCATATCCATCAGTGTAGGAACTGTACTGTGCTATTTTATGGGTGGTCACAGGGAGCTGCTCATAAGCTCCAAACCTCCACTGATAATATACTGTATTGGTCCAAATATAAGCCGCACCTGTAAAATGAAAGGGGAAAAAATAGAAAAAAAGATAGTACTCGAATATAAGCCTCACCCTAAAATTGGAGAGAAAAAGACTCTCTCCAAGTGATCAGCCATTGCAAGAAACAGGATTTTTAATTAGTACTGTAACTTCTTTTGCAGGTTACAGGCCCTACAGGATGTAAGAATCACTAAAACCGTAAATCGCTATTCAATTGCTACAATACCGCAGTGTCAACCCAGCAATTCGGCACCCTTAACTCGCAAATCGGCAGTAAATTTACAGTTGCGAATATAAGCCGCACCTGTAACTCGCAAACTCAAAAATCTGAAAAAAAGTGTGGCTTATATTCGGACCAATACGGTACATAGTGACTCTTATTTACGTTGAGTCTGTACAATTGCAACTATCCCAATTGAGGCATACCATCTATTTTCCAAACCTATAACAGTGGACATTTAAGACTGTCCATATCTCCCATTTGATGAACCACAAGATTGTGCTGACAATATTTAGTACACCTCAGTATTCTATTGAACTCTCATACTAAGAGCGCACATTACCTCTAAGAACTGGGGGCTTATTGTTTTTAACTCATGCATTGTGGCTTGAAATCATGTGTTCATGGTTCAACACAGTCTTGCAACTAGACCAGGGGCTCTTAACCATTTTGATCAGGGGACCAGCTGCCATCCTATGCTCACTGGGGCTGACTTTTTGATCAGAACATTTTGAAATGTGCGGTAACCCATGTGACACTAAATTTAGTCTTGCACTCATTTGAATAGAGAAAATTCTAATTGCAGAGAAATTCTTAAACAATCTGTCTGTGTCTAATGTTAGGCCGATTTTTTTATGTTACAACCCATTTCTTAGCACTTGGGTACATTAAAACATGGGTATGGCAAAAAGCCATTTGACAGACTGATACAAAAGGAGTTGACGACCCTTGAGCTAACAATCATATATGACTATCACATTTGACTGATAGCTTGCGAGCTTACACACTAAAGGATTCTTTAAAAAAAGGTGATGTAATTGAAGAGGAGAAATAAAGGCCTGGCAAGTAATTGAAAAGAGAGTAGTGGGTTAATTAGTGATTATGTTTGTGAGTGTATCCGCTGTGAAAATGGAGGTGAAACCTGCACTATAAATGAACACAATCATAAGTGGGTCTGTTTGGACATGGTAAGTGAGACAGCATGTTAGATGAGTACAGAGGAAGAATAGAGGTGGTGTATGAGGCTCCAATTCCAGATGTTTAAAATCATACATTTATTAGGTTTATTTTACTCCCTATTTTACGACAACCCTTCTAAATCTGTTCAACCGCTTCCAATAGGCAATATTTATGTATATATTACCACTAGCGACTTGCCCGGCAATACAATTTGAAGCCATGGCAATGCTGTTTGCCACACAATGTAAGGCTTTTGCTCCTCTGTGGACATTTGGCGCTCATTGTGAGCCTATCCCCTTGTGTACTTCAAGTGTCCTGCTTTGCAACGATCACCTTTGGCACTCATTGCGAAGACAGATATATAAGTACAGTGAAAAAAGAATAAAAAAGGTACATTGAATTAATAAAGTAATGTGAATTAATAAATCGATATATACTGTACCTATTAAATATGCAGCAATCAATATTCTGTAGAGCTAACAATCTTTTTGGATTTTCCTGCATCTGAAAATGTACACTTGGACTGTTGATCATCAGAGGAGAAAGTGTCAGCAATGTTGCAAGCGTGCAGTGTAAATAGACTGCATGCGCGAGTCCAAACCATTTGTTTAGGAGCGTAAAGCAGCATTTTAGAATCCTAATGTTGTTAGTTAGTGTTCTAAAATGGCGGCTTTTTTCTATGTGTTGCTTGGCTTCTGTTGTAATGGTATATTTTCTATCTGCTACATTCCTGTGTAACTCGTACGTGCCTGACAGGGATTTTTGCGGCTCTCTGTCCTTTAGCCTCATTTTAATTTTTTGCGTCCGCCATTGTAGCCGATTTTCAAGTGCCGAAACGTATTAAATGCAACTTAAATTGCCATGCAAATTATTTCCCAGACGTCCTGGCTGTCCCCCCGTGCTGTGTGTGATGTTTGTTTTATGATGTTTTTTTTTTATTGTTGTGCTTTTTCGTGTTTTTTGATGTGCGAGGTTCGGCTGTAAACTTCGTATTTTTGCTACCTCGTATAATTTTTTCCTAAATTCTGAGGGTGGTAATTGTTGTTTTTAAAAGTCTTACATCCTTGTCAGTGTTTTGGGCGCTATGGGGTCATGTAACCTCGTTTTCATTTTATTCAGCCACCATTTTTTTTCTCCGTTAGCCGAAACTCCTTAAACTTTCGACTTTTGTGTGCAACCTCACTCCCAGACGTCCCTGCTGTCCCCCCGTGCTGTGTGTGATGTTTTTTTTAATGTTTTGTTTTTATTTTTCGGTGTTTTGGGTGTTTTTTTATGTACTTGTTTCGGCCATTAACTTCGTATTTTTGCGACCTCGTAACTTTTTTTCTAAGTCCCGCGGGTCGTAATTTTTTTTCTAAGTCCTGCGGCCCATATTTTTATTTTTATAAGTCCTGCGGCTCATTTTTTTTTTTTTTTTTTATTCCCACTTTTCTGGGTTGTTTTTTGATACTACTGCTGTTTTGCTTTATTGCATTTTCACTTTTTTTCCCACTATATGAACAGTAAATCCATAGGGCAGTGCTCCACACGATTATGAAACAGCAATCTCCTATTCGTCAATATCCTGTCAGCAACCATCATAGTAACAGACTGAACAGAGGTAGAGATATTAGAGATATTACTAGACCTCCCTTGAAACAGAACCCAGGTATCCAGGGACAAGCAACTTGTCAGGAATGATGGCAGGTAAGATAATATCCAATAACAGAGAAAGAGGTGTGTGTGTGTTGTGTGTGTGTATATATATATATATATATATATATATATATATATATATATATATATAAAATCAGGAAAGGTACCTGGTCTGGTCGTACATGGGGGCGGCCACAGAAGGGCCTGTGGTGCCTGGACCTGGCCTGACACATATACTGAGTAGGTCGCTGTTTAGGTGGTGTGTTCCTGCACACAGTGAGCCACTTCCATGTCCTTCACTGAGATGTGGGTGTTCTGGCAGGCCCACTTCTGCTGCTTGCTTTGTGCAGTGCAGGCCTCACTTCCTGGAGCATCATGTGTCATTACTCCTCCCTTTATCTACGGGACATGGGCTCATCCAATCAGAGAGTTCCAGAGCCTTTATATTCTGCCAGTTGTTGAAGTGCTGCTTTGAATGAAGGCTGCGTTCACATCTGTGCAGCTCCAAGGGACACAAAGTGCCTACTACTAGGCCTCGCCAAGGGACACAAAGTGCCTGCTACTAGGCCTTGCCAAGGGACACAAAGTGCCTGCTACTTGGCCTCGCCAAGTGACACAAAGTGTCTGCGACTAGGCTTCGCCAAGGGACACTGAGAGTTACACTGCACTGTGGGAAACTAGGCATTATAATACTGCCATTATAATACAGTTGTCATGCACAGTATAGGATGGATTTGCACAAGTTAGGAGACCTACCATCTGTTTCAAACTTATCAGATCTCATCAGTGTGGGGCTGATTCTTATATATAAGCAGTAAAAGGGTGGGATATTTCCTGTATCATCCCGCCCGCTGAGATGTTGTTCATTTTGCTGTTAGAGTGAGGGCTAGACTTCGGATTTAGGTTCAGGTTTAGGGTACACCACAACTTTACTATACAAAGCTTATCATCTGCCACTACCCGAAGTCTAACCCTAAAAAGTCTCGGCGGGGCACTGCTATGCCACCTGGTGGCTGCTACACGCCACTGCTGGCGGTATGAAGCAGGATATATCCAAATGAAGAACTAGAATCCCCAATGAGTATTAAATACATAAGTATATTTCATAGACTTCCCTGGTGGTCCAGTGGTTAAGATTTGGTGCTTTCACCGCTGAGACCTGGGTTTGATTCCAGTTAGGGAACCAAGAGGTCACACCACCCTGAAGCCGAGCAGGGTTGGGTCTGGTCAGTACTTGGATGGGAGACCACCTAGGAATACCAGGAGCTGTATGCTGTGGCCCACTGGAAAAAGAATTGGCAACCCACTCCAATACCAAAGAGGATTAGCACTAGGAAGGACATAAAGATGTGCCTGGTGTGTTACAGTCCATGAGGTCATGGAGAGTTGGAAACGACTGAACAAAACAAAAACAAAAATTCATAAGTGTCTACAATATGTGCCAGTAATATACTGGCGAGCTATGAAACTAGTTTGCTTGGGGGGGGGAGGCGTACAGGTTACTACATTTGTCCTAGGCCCCAATATTTATAATGATGGCTTTGACCTGGTGCCATCTTTTTACTTCTCCTTCACAGCTGTACATTCTCCTCTTTCGCGACTTCTGCCAACTATAATTCCAAAAGCAACACCAGCCCCCCTTTCATTTGTAACACTAATAAAATGGGACGGGTCTGCAACCAATAGATTTCCACTTTTAATGTAATGACATTTTCAAGCTATGCAAAGCGTCTGCACTGCCAGGCACCTCTAATTCATTGCTATGCTATGATGGGCCCTAACCTTTAAATAAAATGGGAGTCTCGACGCATTCAGGAGAAAGCATGAGATAATCACTAAAACGCTACATAGAGCAGAATCTGGCTGAAAGCAAAATATTCAGACAGAATATATCTTATCGGAACATTCGTAGAGAGGACGCTGAACATATTCCCAGCAGCTACAGTTAAATGTTCATAACTCCCGTGCAGTCTGTTCCTACTAACGCGGTGTTGTATACAGCAGAGAGAGCTCAGAACGGCCATTATGTTCATGTTTCGGCAGTTTAAAGGCCAGACTGGTCAATATTTTTACTATATGGTTCTTTTAATAACTAATCTTAATGGGCAAAATTATTTTAGAATACAAAAAAAAAGCCAAGTAAGAACTTAAGTCTTATATGTAATTATTCTGTAGAGTTTGGTTTCTGTTTTCTTTTCTTGTTTCAAGATTAGTCCTGTTGGACGCACTGTCAGTTTTAGCTGCCACAATCTCACCGTGCCGGTAGTTTCATCCTGAAAAGTCTCCTCCCATATCAGGAAGTTCATAATCAGAATTCAAAAACTACAGAGACCAAGCAACATAATGAGAAATGGACTGCTGCAAGATAGATAGATAGATAGATAGATAGATAGATAGATAGATAGATAGATAGATAGATAGATAGATAGATAGATAGATAGATAGATAGATAGATAGCTTTAAATATATAACAAAATATTTAATAAAATTTAAGAGGAACATATTTTCCAGAAAAAGATGAAGACCAAAAAAGAAGAATTCCCCCGATAGTGTTGTAAATCCTGCAAGATTGACCAGGCCGATGACCCATAGGCACCTGAAACAGGGAGAAACATGATAGCCTTTGTGACAACCTACTGCTATTGATGGGCTTGATAAGAACCTAGTTCAAAAACTAGGCCGAAGGAAGTAAAACGCAGCCGAAGGACTGAAAAGGAGGACGAAGGACATAAATACCAGCCCTAAGCACTAAGACTTAACATAAACAGTAACACTTAATCAAGTGCTCACAATGAGCGCTGCAGGTTATACAAGAGCCTACTAGAAATGAAGCCATCTTCGATTTAGGCATCACAAATAATATTGATATGGTATCAAATGTTGGAATAGGGCAACCTTTGGGAAACAGTGATCACAAAACATTTGAGATTGAATTAAAAAAACTAAATTTTAAGGGGCCAACGAAAACTCTTAATTTTAAAAGGGCAGATTTTAACAGTCTAGGGGCAGCAATACAAAGTATAGACTGGGACAGAGAACTGGCAGGTAAAAACACTGAACATAAATGGACAACATTTAAATCCTTACTAAATATACA
The DNA here is from genome assembly GCA_027410445.1 of Discoglossus pictus. Classification (NCBI taxonomy): domain Eukaryota; kingdom Metazoa; phylum Chordata; class Amphibia; order Anura; family Alytidae; genus Discoglossus; species Discoglossus pictus. The sequence continues at coordinate 55,523,890 of CM050175.1, forward strand.
TACACATCGGCATATACCGTGTGGGAATAAAAGTAAAAGAAGTACATGCAATCCAATGTGGCTTAACAATGATTTAAAGATCAAGATATGGAGTAAAAAACAGGCATTTAAATTATACAAACAAGAGGGGACAGAGACTGCCTTACAGGGGTACAAGGAAATCAACAAGGCTTGCAAAAGGGCGATTAGACTGGCTAAAATAGAAAATGGAAAATTAATTGCAAAAGAGAGTAAGACTAACCCTAAAATATGTTTTAAGTATATTAATGGGAAAAAGGCGAGGAAGGAAGCTATAGGAACACAGGGTCTCTACCAGATGACTGGAGAAAAGCTGATGTGATACCTATATTTAAAAAGGGAGCAAGAGCAGATCCGGGGATTTATAGACCAGTGAGCCTCACTTCTGTAACGGGGAAGCTTTTAGAAGGGTTAATAAGAGGTAATATACAAGAATATATCTATTTGTACAGGATTATAAGTAGGAGTCAACACAGATTTATGAAGGATAGGTCATGTCAAACATATAGTTACATAGTTACATAGTTACATAGTATTTAAGGTTGAAAAAAGACTTTCAGTCCATCAAGTTCAACCTTTTAAGATCTCCTTTGATCTGCAATATGCGGATTAACTATTAATTCATTAGTTGTTAATTAATTATTAATCAATTATCTAATGTATTTTTTTTGTTTGTTTGTTTGTTTTTTTATTATTATTGATTAGTCCAGAGGACGGCAAATAGAAAAAAAAAAAAACACAAGCGAGACTTAGCCAATTGTCTAAAGTGGAAATGTTAAAAATGTGGATCATTACTGTCTCTCTAATTATCCTTTATAACCCTGAATTCCCTTTTTAATTAGAAATAAATCTAGTCCCCCTTTAAAGTTATCTATCGAATTCCACAGATTAACCACCCTTACTGTGAAGAACCCTTTTCTTTCTTTGAGGTGGAATCTTTTTACTTCTAACCTCAACGGATGTCCTCTTGTCAGTTGAAAACCTCTTGGCACAAAAAGCTCCCCCGACAAATCTTTATACTGACCCTGGATGTATTTATATAAGGTAATCATATCTCTTCTTAGACGCCTTTTTTCTAGAGAAAATAAGTTTAATTTGGTTAGTCTTTCTTCATAACTTAGCCCCTCCATTCCCCTTATTAGTTTGGTTGCCCTTCTCTGTACCTTTTCCAGCTCTAAAATGTCCTTTTTATGAAGTGGTGCCCAAAATTGTACTCCATATTCCAAATGAGGGCGTACTAGAGATTTGTATAGTGGCAGAATTATATTTGCTTCCCTGGCTTCTATACCCTTCTTAATACATGCTAATATTTTATTTGCCTTTGCAGCTGCTGCTTGGCTTTGAGCACTGTTACCTAGGTGGTTGTCCACAAGCACTCCCAAATCCCTTTCAATATCTGATACACCTAGATTTGCTCCATTAAGATTATAAATTGCATGGCTATTTTTCCTTCCCAGATGCATAACCTTACATTTATTCGTATTAAATCTCATCTGCCATTTAGATGCCCATTCCTCAATTTTATGTAAATCCCCTTGGAGGGAAAGCACATCATTTTCTGATTTAATTACCTTGCACAACTTTGTGTCATCAGCGAAAATGGAGACCCCACACTCCAATCCTACCTCTAAGTCATTAATAAATATGTTAAAAAGGAGAGGACCTAATACTGAGCCCTGAGGAACCCCACTTACCACATTAGTCCAATCGGAGTATGTTCCATTTACAACAACCCTTTGCTTCCTGTCTTTTAGCCAGCTCTCAATCCATGAGCAGATATTTACTGCAATTCCTGTATCCCTTAGTTTGCCCAATAGTCTCCCATGTGGCACTGTATCAAAAGCCTTTGCAAAATCCAAAAAGACTACATCCACTGAGTTGCCTTGATCCAGGTTCCTACTAACCTCCTCATAGAAACTAATTAGATTTGTTTGACATGACCTATCCCTCATAAACCCATGTTGACTCCTACTTATAATCCTGTTCAAATAGACATATTCTTGTATATTATCCCTTATTAACCCTTCTAAAAGCTTCCCCACTACAGAAGTGAGGCTCACTGGTCTATAATTCCCCGGATTTGCTCTTGCTCCCTTTTTAAATATAGGCATCACATCAGCTTTTCTCCAGTCATCTGGTAGAGACCCCGTGTTGAGTGAATCTTGAAAAAATAAATATAATGGTTTGGCTATTACAGAACCCAGTTCCCTTAGTACCCTTGGATGTATTCCATCAGGACCCGGGGCTTTATTAACATTTATTTTTTCCAACCTCTTTTGGATTACTTCCTGTGTTAACCAATTATTTGTCAAAGGTAGTGTAGCCCCATTATGTCGCAGTGTCCCAACCACTGGTACCTCCCTTGTGTATACCGAGGAAAAGAACCTATTTAGCTCATCTGCCTTTTCCTGGTCACTAATTTTCAGACAGCCTGTTTCACATTGTAATGTTCCTATAGCTTCCTTCCTCGCCTTCTTCCCATTAATATACTTAAAAAATATTTTAGGGTTAGTCTTACTCTCTTTTGCAATACATTTTTCATTTTCTATTTTAGCCAGTCTAATCGCGCTTTTGCAAGCCTTGTTGATTTCCTTGTATTCCCGTAAAGCAGTCTCTGTCCCCTCTTGTTTGTATAATTTAAATGCCTGTTTTTTACTCCGTATCTTGATCTTTAAATCATTGTTAAGCCACATGGGTTGTGATTTACTCCTTTTACTTTTATTCCCACATGGTATATGCTGATGTGTATGTATATTTAGTAAGGATTTAAATGTTGTCCATTTATGTTCAGTGTTTTTACCTATCAGTTCTCTGTCCCAGTCTATACTTTGTATTGCTGCCCTTAGACCGTTAAAATCTGCCCTTTTAAAATTAAGAGTTTTTGTTGGCCCCTTAAAATGTTGTTTTTTTAATTCAATCTCAAATGAGACTGTGTTGTGATCACTGTTTCCCAAAGGTTGCCCTATTTCAACATTTGATACAATATCATTATTATTTGTAATGAGTAAATCTAATATAGCTTCATTTCTAGTAGGCTCCTGTATAACCTGGGCCAGATAATGATCCCTGAGTGTACTCAAGAACCTGCTCCCCTTAGCTGAACTGCTGGTCTCATTTATCCAGTTTATCCAGTTGGGAAAATAAAGAATATAAAATAATATATTTATATAAAGTTTTCCTCCTTTGCACTATAAATCTGCCCTCCCTTTTCTTTGAAGGCCTTCCTTTTATTTAAACTCCTAGGGCCTCATTCTATTATCGGCCGTAAATCGGCCGTAAGGCTGCGATTCCTTGCGGGGGTTCAGTTAACTCGCGATTCTATTATACGGCCCCGCAAGGATCTCATCTTACGGCCGGCCGCATATCTTGGAACCGGCCGTAAGCTGTGAAATATAAAAACTCAAAAATAAATTCAAGCCTGCACTGTACAGCTCTGTAAATGCTAGGGATCATATTGGGGGACATGAGGATTAAAAGGAACCCACTCTCAAGCTTGCACATCTGCCCAAACCCGAGTTCAAATTAACTGTTTATTTTCCGGCTGCGGCGTGGGTGTGTCTGAGGTGCTCCAAGCACTCTGGACTTTTTACATGGATATTTTACGGATATTAAAAATAAAATATTTTACGGATTTGAGTACAGGATAATTATGTGCTATTTTTTCTAACACCTAAAATCCCTTTATAGTCTTTTCAAAGTGCAGGATGGCTTTATTTGAGCTATTTTATGTGCTTAATTGGTGCTAGCGAGACCTCTTTCCTGCAAGTAAGCAGCGGCTCGTTTTTAGCCTTGCAGAGAGGTTTCCCGGAGCAATTGAATTGCAAAACTCTTGCGGCCGTTTTAGATCAAAGGCTTTCCTCCGGCGCGAGCGGCCGCAAGAGATAGCAAGGCACCGGCCGCAAGCCTGCCGGAGCCTCCGGCCGTAAGGGAATAGAATAGCCGAATAGCTTGCGGCCGGTCCTTGCGGCCCCGCAACGGCTGCGGCCGCTAATAGAATGAGGCCCCTAGGCTTTTACTAGAATTGCACTTCATACTGAAAATGTTTGCAAGCTCACAAGTTCCCCTTCTCCGGTTTCTATTAACTTCTGCCTTCTCGCCTGGGCACAATTAGTGCACTCTGCAATTTATTAGCCTTTACTTGTAAGGTAAATCCCCTTGTAAACAGGCCCCAAACCAGCTTACAAATCCGTTATCCTAGTTTAACAGTCAAGCCACACCCCTCTCACCTGGGCACAATTAGTGCACTCTGCAGTTTATCAGCCTTTACTTTTTAAGGTAAATCCACTTGTAAACAGCCTAATTAGTTTCTATGAGGAGGTTAGTATGAACCTGGATCAAGGCAACTCAGTGGATGTAGTCTTTTTGGATTTTGCAAAGGCTTTTGATACAGTGCCACATGGGAGACTGTTGTGCAAACCAAGAGATGCAGGAATTGCAGTAAATATCTGCTCATGGATTGAGAGCTGGCTAAAAGACAGGAAGCAAAGGGTTGTTGTAAATGGAACATACTCCGATTGGACTAATGTGGTAAGTGGGATTCCTCAGGGTTCAGTATTAGGTCCTCTCCTTTTTAACATATTTATTAATGACTTAGAGGTAGGATTGGAGTGTGATGTCTCCATTTTCGCTGATGACACGAAGTTGTGCAAGGTAATTAAATCAGAAAATTATGTGCTTTCCCTCCAAAGGGCTTTACATAAAATTGAGGAATGGACATCTAAATGGCAGATGAGATTTAATACGAATAAATGTAAAGTTATGCATCTGGGAAGGAAAAATAGCCATGCAATTGATAATCTTAATGGAGCAAATCTAGGTGTATCAGATATTGAAAGGGATTTGGGAGTGCTTGTGGACAACCGCCTAGGTAACAGTGCTCAAAGCCAAGCAGCAGCTGCAAAGGCAAATAAAATATTAGCATGTATTAAGAAGGGTATAGAAGCAAGGGAAGCAAATATAATTCTGACACTATACAAATCTCTAGTACACCCTCATTTGGAATATGGAGTACAATTTTGGGCACCACTTCATAAAAAGGACATTTTAGAGCTGGAAAAGGTACAGAGGAGGGCTACAAAACTAATAAGGGGAATGGAGGGGCTAAGTTATGAAGAAAGACTAACCAAATTAAACCTTAATAAGCCGTCTAAGAGGAAATATGATTACCTTATAAATACATCCAGGGTCAGTATAAAGATTTGTCAAGGGAGCTTTTTGTGCCAAGAGGTTTTCAACTGACAAGAGGACATCCCTTGAGGTTACAAGTAATAAGATTCCACCTTAAAGAAAGAAAAGGGTTCTTCACAGTAAGGGTGGTTAATCTGTGGAATTCTCTACCAGAGGAGGTGGTGACAGCAGATTCGATAGATAACTTTAAAAAGGGACTGGATTTATTTCTAATTAAAAAGGGAATTCAGAGTTATCATGGATAATTAGAGAGACAGTATTGATCAAGGGAGAAATCCAATCGCCAGTATCTGGGGTCAGGAAGGAATTATTTTTTTTATTTTTTTTTCCTTTGAGACGATTGGCTAAGTCTCGCTTGTTTTTTTTTTTTCTGTTTGCCTAACTCTGGATTAATTAATAATTAAAAATAAAATAAAAAATAAATACATACATAAATAAATAATTGATTAATAATTAATCTGCATATTGCATATCAGAGGAGATCTTAAAATGTTGAACTCGATGGACTGAAAGTCTTTTTTCAACCTTAAATACTATGGGCCTCATTCAATTGCGATTTGGCCAATTGAATAAGGCTCTAAATAAGCATATAACATATATTTTTTAAAGAAGTTTTTAAATAGGGCAAACCTTGCTTTTGGATAGATGTTTACTAACTGAAAACTTATTTAAAAAGTATATGTTATGTGCTTATTTAGCACCCTATTCAATTGGCCAAATCGCAATTGAATGAGGGCCTATATAGGACAATTGAATAGGGGTCTAAATAAGCACATAACATATTTATTTTTTTTTAGTTTTTACTTAGTAAGCATCTATCTAAAAGCAAGGTTTTCAATAACTAAAAACTTCTTTAAAAAATATATGTTATGTGCTTATTTAGAGCACTATTCAATTGGCCAAATCGCAATTGAATGAGGGCCTATGTAACTATGTAACTATGTAATAAGCGCAGAGGGTGCAAAACCTTGCAATGAGCGCACAGGGTGCTTAAGTGCAAAACCTATAAAAGTACACGGGGAGAGGCTTACATTTATCTACCAAGTCATCCTCAACATCCCACTCTCTTCCACTTAGAGGGCCATGGAAAGTTTCTGGTTTCACTAGCAATATAATATACCTATGCATCTTTTTTACTTTTGTGTACTTTATTTTCTTAACATGTGCCTATAAGCTCAATTTGTCTGTCTAAAATCTTACATATGTTCCTATCTGGTTTCTCCCCTCTGCAGCTCATGAAAACAGTATACTTTTAAGTGCACTGACTCATAGCAAACAAGCAGTGGCAACATTCTGCAATATGCTGCTGAGAGCTGACTGATTGGCTAGTTTGAAACACTGCTTTGTCTGTGTATTCATGAGCTACATGAGGGCAGACCGAAACAGGTACAAATTGTATGATTCTAGGCAGTAAAAACAAAGAGTTTAAGTACTGCTTAATAAAATAAAGTATATAAAAGTATATATATATATATATATATATATATATATATATATATATATATAAAACTACTCATAAGATTCACAACACAAGCTGAGATCCCGCTCCACACTGATGATAGCCAGTAAGCTTGAAATAGCTGTACGTTGATAGGATTCTCAGCTTGTGTATAATCCAACCTTGGCTTTGCATAAAAGCTGTGTAATACAGCAGGCATAAGCTTAAAGGAAGCCATATTTAAAATGGGCTATGGATTCAAGAGCAAGGCATTTGTGAGCACATTTTCATGTCCCTGCTCAGCTTCCCAGAATGCAGTGTAATAACTGTTTTTCTCGGAATTCTGAGCTGGAAGCAGGTTTTTTTAACTTGTTTTAGACATTCAAATGTGAACACAGATGTTCTATTTATTTACTGTACTACAGTACGGTGGAGGCTTCTATCGCTCTTTTGCCCACCATATTATAAATGATTGTTGTGGTGAACTACCTACTCATAAGATCCACAACACAGGCTGAGATCCTGCTCCATGCTGACGATAGCCAGTAAGCTTGAAACAGCTGTACATGGATATGATACTCAGCTTGTGTATAATCCAACCTTGGCATTGCATAAAACCTGTGTAATAAAGCAGGCATAAGCTTAAAGGAAGCCATGTTTAAAATGGGTTATGGATTGAAGAGCAAGGCATTTGTGGTCACATTTGCATGTCCATGCTTAGCTTCTCAGAATGCAGTGTAATATCTATTTTTCTCGGAAATTCTGAGCTGGAAGCAGATTTTTAAACTTATTTTAGACATTCAGATGTTAATACAGATGTACTATTTATTTACTATAAAATATTAATAAATTCCAGACCAGGTTTAGGTATCGGGTAAGATGGTGACTGTAGCCATGAAATGAATAGATGTTTACTACTGGGGAGGAAAGCTATCACAGGCTTGGACAAGCAAGTAAAAAGTAACTATATTACATTATCAATAAAGATCTGCATAGTTAGAACTATGGTATTCCCTGTATTAACATGTGAGAGTTGGACCATAAAGAAAGCTGAGCCCCGGTGAATTGGCAAGTTGGAAAAAACTGATTAGAGTTCCTTGGACTGCAAGAAGATCCAATACACTGGAAGGTTTGATCATGAGGCTGAAGCTCAAATATTTTGGCCATATCATGAGAAGACAGGGTTCCCTAGAGGAGACTGATGCTAGGAAAGATAGAAAACAAATGAAGAAGGGGACGACAGAGGCAGAGATGGATATTGTGATCATTGAAGCAATAAGCATGAGCTTGATGGAGTTCAAATTGGCAAGGCTGACACATGAGCCTGGCGTACTGCAGTCCATAGGGTCATGGAGAGTCAGACACAACTGATGACTAAACATCAATACCAAATGCCTTCACTGCTGAATTCTAGGTAGTAATGAAAATAGGTTGAGCTGCTGTTTTAATTAACAGCACAGTAACAAGGACCGTTAGCGGCGCCCGTCACACAAGACCTCATAATATTGATTCTCATCTCTTTAGCAATTTCTAAATATTAAATGATAAAAATTCCGCTCTAGCCCTGGACGTGACATATTGGCAAGATGGGGATGCATTAGGCATATTTATATTTTACTTGCTGCTTTTAATTGTTATTGACAAGTGTGTGCTTGGCGCGCCTGTCTGTCTGCAGAATTGGTGACCTGTCTCAAGCTGCGCTCAACCCACCACCAAGAAGAGAGGAAAATTATTAACTCCTTCTTGTCTGAGTACCCTGCAGTGAAGAGCTACATTTGGTAAGAGTGGATAAGATCGCATGGTACGAGTTGATACATACTGTACATATCTGCTGAAGCCTTGAACACTTCAAGTTCAAACGTAAGATTGAGAAGTTGCATTGATTTTTTTTCTTTACATACTGATTATTTAATTCTAATCAGTTATTAAATAAAAATATAAGAATGGCACTTAAAGATCTACAAATATATATATATATATATATATATATTCAGTGCTCTGATTAATTCCACTTCCGTCCTAGGCACTTGGACAGAATTGCAGTGGGCTGGAATTATTATCAAAGCAAAAAAATGATGTTTGTACTCAGATTCTGGGCAAGGATCGGCTATTATGTCATTAAAGTGCATCAATATGTAATCCTGTTTAGTGCAACATAGTCATTTGACACATTCTAAATGACAAAATGTCAGATGCTCGCCAAAAAATGTATGTTCTTATTTTAGCAGAGAAACCTAATGCTGCAATTTACTTGCTCTGGATTTTAAAAAAAACATAGGTACTAAGTCATCCAAGGAGGCTGATTATAGAGTCGAGGAATGGCCAGACCTGCTAGTTGGGTACTCAGCTAGATATATCGGACAGCTCGGACATGTCTTGACCTTTTTCTTTGTAGCATCGAATGCATTCCTGTTTTATCAATGTATTTGAGATTATATATATATATATATATATATATATATATATATATATATATATATATATATATATATAGAATATGGTACTGGTTAAGAACCTGGGTTTGTGGGAGGGGTCCTCTCTTGCTCTGCCTCTTCCCGTTGGAGGGGTCTTCAGCCTTATAAGCACTTTCTGTCCACATCCCCTTGCTCAGTTCATTCCTGAGCCCGTGCCAGCAGGTTGTCTCTCTGCGCTTTCTTGTTTTTCAGCTTTCCAGGCCTCATATCGCAAGCTCCAGTTGCTTTTCGGCCCTTTTCCTATCGTCATCCAAGGAAATTTGTCAACTCCTTCTAAGCTAAAGTCCAAGGTTCAGCTTTTGCTTTTTCATGCTTAGTTCTGGCCTAATTTACCAAGTTTCTCAACTTTCCTATACCTTCTTGGGTGGGTTTGGACCTACATTTGACATATTCCGTCCCTTCTCCATGTCCAAGGCTATGCCTTTTAGGTTTCGTGAAGTCTGCTTCACAAATTTTGGCCCAAATCTACTAAGTTTTTTTTAACTTTCCTGTACCTTTTTGGGTCGGTTTTGACCTGAATCGGCTAAGTTACGTACCTCGTCTGTGTCCAAGGCTCCGCTCTTAGGTTTTCGTAAGCCTCCTTTGGAGATTTTGGCCCAAACCTGCCTACCTTCAACCTTCCTCCAACATTCCATAACCAGCCTTCGCAAGCTCACCTCGTTTACGCTTTCTATACGACCCAAACCAGCATTCACAGGCTTACCTCGTTTATGCTTTCCATACGAACCAACCCAGCCTTTGCAGAATAAATTCATTTACGCTTTCATACGACCCATGTCAGCCTTCATAGGCATTACATCGTTCACGCTTTCATCACACTTTCATAAGTCCTCACGAGTCCTATGCTACTGCAGCCCTACGCCAGACCTAAACTCGATCATGCTTTCGTGACCTCCCTTCCCTCTCCTCACCATCACTCGGCTCTTGGCCCTCTTCGCTCACCAGATAGGGTGTACCAATTGGCAACACCTCAGCTACACAAAGCGAGGGCCCAACCACAAATTTATGTCCAGCTTGTTTCCCTCTGGTTGTGGGGGGGATCCCTCTCCCAAATGTCTGAGAGGGCATTCCTGTTACTGGAGAGCAATGGTTCGACGCACTTGATTGTTGGGAGAGGGACCCGACAACGCATATATACTCATAATAATACTCATTATTAATCTATGTATATATATATGGATTAATAATTACTAAATTACTATATATATATATATATATATATATATATATATATATATATATATATACTAGGGACTTGCCCGTCAAGAAATGACGGCAATAAGATTGTAAGGGCGGTACATTTTGTTGGTGTTCCAAGATGCTTCGGCGCTCATTGCGAGCCTCGGGCTGAGCGCCTTTGGTGCTCATTGCGAGGTTGTTGGTTGTTTTCGTGCTATGAGCATTGTATTTTTTGCTAATGCTAATGAAATAATTCATAAAATAATACATCAATATAATTTACCTATTTTGAAGTAATATATGCAGGAAGCATTTTGTAGAAGAGCTGGCAATCTGTTTTGATGTTGCTGCAGCATACAATTTGTGTTTTGAGGGCTGTGGAGCTGCTGTGTATGGGCCTCATTCTATTATCGGCCACAGCCGCTGCGGGGCCGCAAGGACCGGCCGCAAGCTATTCTGCTATTCTATTCCCTTACGGCCGTAGGCTCCGGCAGGCTTGCGGCCGGTGCCTTGCTATCTCTTGCGGCCGATCGCGCCGGAGGAAAGCCTTTGATCTAAAACGGCCGCAAGAGATTTGCAATTCAATTGCTCCGGGAAACCTCTCTGCAAGGCTAAAAACGAGCCGCAGTTACTTGCAGGAAAAAGGTCTCGCTAGCACCAATTAAGCACATAAAATAGCTCAAATAAAGCCATCCTGCACTTTGAGAAGACTATAAAGGGATTTTAGGTGTTAGAAAAAATAGCACATAATTATCCTGTACTCAAATCCGTAAAATATTTCATTTTTAATATCCGTAAAATATACATGTAAAAAGTCCAGAGTGCTTGGAGCACCTCAGACACGCCCACGCCGCAGCCGGAAAATAAACAGTTAATTTGAACTCGGGTTTGGGCAGATGTGCAAGCTTGAGAGTGGGTTCCTTTTATTCCTCATGTCCCCCAATATGATCCCTAGCATTTACAGAGCTGTACAGTGCAGGCTTGAATTTATTTTTCAGTTTTTATATTTCACAGTTTACGGCCGGTTCCAAGATATGCGGCCGGCCGTAAAAGGAGATCCTTGCGGGGCCGTATAATAGAATCGCGAGTTAACTGAACCCTCGCAAGGAATCGCAGCCTTACGGCCGATTTACGGCCGATAATAGAATGAGGCCCTATGTGTCCGTCAGTAATGTGTGCAGTGTGTAGTGTAAATAGTGTGCGCGAGCCAAATCCGTTAGGGTAGCTGTGTACTTCCGCATTGTGTAAGTTAGTGTTGTAAAATGGCGCCTAATGTGTGGTACGCGTCTGTGGCTCATTTGGTGTCCTTGTCCTTGGATTGCGCCTGTCTTTTTCGGAAAATCCGTAGGTGTTTGGTGGTATTTTGCTGTAGCCTTGTTTTCTTCGGTGGCCATTTTTTCTCTCGATTTTCGGGTGTGTGAAATTGAGGTGTAACTTCAGTTTTTGAGGTCCTGGGTGCCCCCCCCCCTTGCTGTAGGTAAGCTTTTTATGTATTTGTTGTGTGTATTTATTGTGTTTTTAATGTTTTCATGTGCGCGGGTTTCGGGCGGTAAGGTCGTATTTTTGCGAGGTCGTAATGTTTTTTTTTTTAAGTCCCACGTCTCGAATTTGTTTCTCAAAAGTCTGTAAATTTTGAGAGGTCTGAAGGCTCGCTACGCGAGCCCACAGCGTTAGCAACAACCCACCTGCTCACAACTATATACATACTAGCGACTTGCCCATCAAAATGACGGTCAATAAAAGAAAGTGTTAAAATGGTGTTTGCCACACAATGTGAGTGTACTGTGTGCCTCAACTATATAGACCCCTCTAACACACTAATGAACGCATGTAATAACACTATAAGTGCCATGAGGGTCATCCAGGACCCTCATGACCCAAAGTGTAAGAACTACACCATTTTAACCCGGTCAATTATGGGGGTCCATACCGACCCTCATAAGCCTCTATTTATCCCCATCAGTCCCATAAGGGTATATTATGACCATTATGGGCCTGTTACAACCCAACATTAACCACATAAGTGCCATGACGGTCCTCAAGGACCATCATGACACTAAGTATAAACACAACACTGCATTATACCCCCCCATTAAAACCTTAAATATCAACTAAACACCCTCTACACTAACCTATTAACACCTACACTACCTACCTACCTACCCCCTAAAAAAAAAACTCCCCACCACTGTAATTACATAAATCAAAAAAACTAAAGTCATAAAAAATCCCAAATCTACATTACATAAAATAAAAAAAACTAAAATCACCAAAAATAAAAACTGTACATTACAGAAAAAGTTCTGCCCCGGATGGGCCCTGGAAGCATCCGCGCTCTTTAAAAAAGAAGAAAAAAAAACAACACACGTCTGCCCTGGCGCATGTCCCCGACGCTAATGAGCTTCCTACGGAGTGTTCCAGAATAAAATTGGCAATGGCGGCTTCTGATTGGCTGAAAACGAGTCTATCAAATTCAGCCAATGAGAAGACGCCAAATGTGAACCAATGAGAAAGGGATACACCCCAAAATACCCCTCTGATTGGATAACGCACCTGTCAATCTTTATTTGAACCAATCCGAAGGCTTTATTGCCATCAGCCAATCACAATGGAATACACCCCCCCTACTGATTGGTGAAGACATGTGCACCTTCTCATTGGCTGTAATACTGATTGACATTGACAATAGCCAAAGAGAAGGTGCAAATCCTTCACCAATCAGTACGTGGGGGTGTATTCCATTGTGATTGGCTATTGTCAGTGCAACCAATCAGAATATGCAGATGCCTCCAGCCAATCACCCTGTGGGGGTGTATTCCATTGTGATTGGCTGAAGGCATCTGCGCCTTGTGATTGGTTTAAATAAAGATTGATAGGTGCATTATCCAATCAGAGTGGGGTTTTAGGGTGTATCCCTTTCTGATTGGCTCACACATTGGCGCCTCCTGATTGGGTAAATTTGATGGACAGCGATTTCAACTAATCAGAAGGCGCCATTGCCTATTTTTTTCCGGAAAAGTCTCGTAAGAGCCTCATTAGCATCGGGGATGTCCGTGAGTGCGGATGCAAGTGCTTTTTTTTTTTTTTACAGGGCGTGGCAGAAGAGGAGGCGGAGGAGGCCGGAGACATCGAAAGGAGGTAAGTACAATGTAGATTATGTTTATTTTATTTAGTTTTTATGTTTATGTTTATGTATGTGTATTATTGTTATGTTTTTTTTAACAGATGCCACAACAGAGAAGAAGAAAAGAATAAGGACGGGACATGCCGGAAAGGTGAGTAGAATATTTAGAATGTTTATTTATGTACTGTAAATGTGTTGCACTATATATATATTTTTTTTTTTCCCTAGGTGGCTGATCAGAATAGACATCTGTAAAGGTAAGTGGTCTTAATTATTTTATTGACCCCCATGAGTGACAGGGTTAATGAAGGGCTTATGGGGGTCTATATTGACCCCCATGAGTGACAGGGTTAATTAGGGGTTTATGGGGGTCTGTATTGACCCCCATGAGTGACAGGGTTAATTAGGGGTTTATGGGGGTCTGTATTGACCCCCATGAGTGACAGGAGATAGTGTATAATTTATTTTATTTTATTTTTTTATAACGGGTCCTTTAAGGACCCGTAACGCGGGAATTTTGAAATTTCATTGCAGCGGGGGTCCCGATCGCGTGCGCTCGGGACCCCCTCTGCGATGGTAATGTGGGGTTAATGCAGGTCTCCAAGCTTATCTCGGATCCCGTGGGGTTAATGCAGGTTTCCGAGCTTATCTCGGATCCCTTCTTGGGTAAGTTGTAGGTCGCTGGGCGGTCCTGGGTCTTTGAGCCTCGTTTTCTTCTGCAGCCATTTTTTCTCTCGCTTAGGGGATTTTCGTGTGTCTGAACTCGGGAATTTGGACTTAAAAGAAGGTGTAACTTCACTTTCAGAGGTCCCCCCCCCCCCCCCCCCCCCCGCTATGGGTAAGCTTGTTATGTATATTTTGTGAGTATTTGGTGTGTTTTGACTGTTTTTAGGTGTGCGCGGTTCCGCCATTTTTCGTGCGTGTGGGTGTTTGTTACGTGTGTGTTTTTAACCGCGTGTGAGGCGCCTTTGAGCCTCCACCTCCGCAAATGCGGGCCCCTCGCTTCGGACAAACATAGCCGACGTTGGAGCCTCCACCTTCCTCAAATCCACTGCACAAACCAGACACTGATGAGATGCATTAATATCAAAACAGTGACTGCTGTGCATAGGTATCCTGGCTTGTGCATAGTCCATCCTGGGCTTTGCTTAAAGCTGTGTAATACAGCAGACATATGCTTAAAAGAAGATGTCACGATCTGCTACTTAAATTGGACTTGGTAAGAACCTGGTTAAAACCTATCCAGCAGATAGTGATAGATTGTGCGGCCCTTGTACACATCTGATAGCAGAAAATGGACCAGACACAGTAACCACACCCAGGAGATTGCTTCAACAGATCAGGAAATCAGGAACACCATGCTTTATAATCCCTTAGAATTAGGATTAATGCACAGAATGACACTTACATCTTGTTTATGTAAGTACAAACACAACTGCCATAATTGTCACTTTTTATACAATTGTTTTGGGAACACAGGCTGGCCAATCACAGTAAGCGCCATCCCTAAATAATAGTCTGCCCGCTGCCTTTAATTTCATCCTGGTGATTGTATTTAGGTGGGGCTTAGTGAGTTATCACCAGATAACAACACTGTAACATAATAGGCTGCTCCTGCTTACTTGGAAACCCTGTACATCTGATGAGCTCAGGCTCTTAATCTCATCCTGATGATTATATTAACGATAACCATTTGCTGTAATCCTGAAATGTGTGTACAAGGATTATCTATGAAACGGTCTTGGGCATTTGGCCGATGCAATAGCTTGCAGAATATCCAATATGTTTTTTTATTTTTACAACAATTCCTATAACATTAAACATAATATATAAACCAACATACATAAAGTATAACAGTGTAATCATATTTTAACCATAAGCAATAAGAAATACATAACCATAATAATAAAAACAGGGTAACTCTGGCCAGTCAGGCCCAGGCCATAGTGTAAAACTGTCCAGTCAGGCCCTGGGCATGACAGGATCCATGTATAAAATGGTTATGGTTTACCAGAGTGAAGCCTTTTGTGGGCTCATTTGCATGCTCCTAAATATTTCTTCTAAGAGTAATTTATCTCTATGAAATACATCTTTCTGGGCTTCTATAATATATTCCTGTATTAGATATTTTTGGCCACCACCATTACCTGGTTGTCTAACTGCAATGTCTAAAACCATCTGACATTGAGAATAATGAGGCCCACTCAGCCTAATTATTCCACGGGATTTGCACATCCTCAATCCTTTCAATGTAAAATGGATTTATACTGATAACAATAAAGCCAGAAAAATAAACTTTAATTTGAACTTAAAGGATCATTGTAGTCATATTTTTTTTAAATCACTCTTTTTGAAGAACTTCATTTGAAAATGTGCAGCATGAGCTCTGAATGCAAATGTAATAGAGCCTTGAATTTCTTTTTTTATAGGTTTTTATGCTGCTGTGGAATCTGCCATTTTGCTTTCTTTAACTCAATTTCCTGAGATGGGAGGAGACTTTGAATACACAGGATGTTTGTATTTGCACAATGGGAAAGTGGCAATAACTGCTGCCAGTGCTACCAGCAGCACTAACTGGAAGCATGTTAGTTTACAAAGAAATACCCACCTCCGAGTAAGAAACAGGCAGCAGCAGGCAAAAAACAAAATGAAAGCTTGCAACAAAGAATAATTGCATATACAAGTTGTAAAATGTAAAGCGTGTGTTTAGTTTCTTTCCCTTTATAGTAACACTAGTCGTTTACCCGTCATAAATGACGGTATAATATTAAATGTGTCTCTTTCTCCCCTCTCCCTCCCCTGTGTCGCTCCCCCCCTCCTCTCCCTCCTCTTTGTGTCTTCCCCCCATCTCCCTCCCTTCCCTGTGTCTCTTTCCCCCTCTCCCTCCCCTGTGTCTGTTCCCCCTCCTCTTTGTGACTTACCCCCATCTCCCTCCCCTGTGTCTCTCCCCCCTGTGTCTTTCCCCCCTCCACCCTCCCCTGTGTCTCTTTCCCCCTCTGTCTCTTTCCCACTTTCTCCCCCTCTGTCTCTTGCGCAGCATGGCTGTCGAGTACTGAGGAAACATTTCGTGCCAAAGTATTTTTTACTCATCAAGACGAGTCGAATACCGAATTCAATGAGTTATGAGGTAGATGAGTACCGAAGGACCACTGTCATTTTAAATTATATCATTTGGAACCACCTATCAGTCCCTTTCACCTTCTGGATCGATACCATGTTGGGGGGAAGGGGCTTGTGTACCTCAATGAAGCTGTGAGCTATACCATGTAGGGTGACCCAAGATGGGTAAGTCATAGCAGAGAGGTCAGATTGGAGAAGGAACTGGCAACCCACTCCAGTGTCTTTGCCAAGAAAACCATATGGATAAGCACAACCAGCAACACAGACAGATGTGCCTGGCATGCTGCGTCCATATGGTCATCAAGAGTCGGACACGACTGAAGGAATTAACAACAACAAAATCAGTCCTTTTAAGAAAACCACAAGAAAATATTGCAGGGTAAGAGCTTGGGTAAGGAACCATGTTTAATAGAAACAACAAATTAAAATTTTTGCAGAGAACACCATAAGTTTCAAGGTCTCTGCTGCATCAGCTGTGACACACCCCTTTGCAGCTTCAGATTTAAAAAATACAATGAGCAGACTTTACTTTCACAAAGAGGAACAAAATTGTAAATTATCTAAATTATTTTATATATTTTTTTGTTTTTTTCTTATCAAAAACACATTGAATCAGCCGCATAAATTGCCTTCAAATGTTTTACATGGTTGAAAAATCCCTTTCAGTAGAATTTATAAAACCAGGATGTCAAAGCTTCAGATATATGAGGATCCTGACATTCATCATGATTAGTGTTTACAGCTGGATGGCGGAGACATATTTACGTCCGATCCGCCATGGAGGGCTCGCAGTTGCAGAGCATGTAAGCTGTATTTATGTGCAGAGCTGCTAATCCAGGCTTCCAGCACCATCCTTGTAAATCTCATCTTGTCAAATAATTTAATTCACTGATTGTCACCCACGAGAAACCGTACTTCATAAATGAGAGAGACAGAGAGACAGCCAACGGGATTGATAACAAGGTGAGTTTATAGAGCAGGAGGAGGCATGTAGACGGGGCAGGCAGGAGACATCTTCGGGCTCACAATTGTAATAGCCAGCCCCCCAACCGGATACACACCCATCGTCCCCATTTCCCATAGCTAGCCTTTACCTTAAGCACATATATAGTAAGATATCCTCATTTGTTTCCCTTAATAATTGTATATGCATCACAGGCTACAGAATTAAAGCAGTAATATATATTTATAATTTCACATTAAAGAAATATATATGTATTAAGGGGTTACAGAAATACCTAAAACTTAGAAGCCAGACAGGCTGTTTCTATAGACCTGGAAGGAAATGTCCTGTGTATTTGTGTGTGTATACAGTATATATATATATATAGTACATAAATGACATTATCATAGAATGTTATCTTGAATTTTCTGTGCTCTCGCTCTTTGCGCTGGTCTCTCTCTCTGCCCTGTCTCTCTCTCTGTACCTTTCTATCTCTTTCTCTCTCTCTGTACCTGTCTCTCTAGCTTTGTACCTCTCTCCCTCCCTCTCTCTCACTCACTTTGCTGTTTGTCTCTGAAATGCCAATGGTTGCTGGCTTCTGTTAATATTAGACTTAAGACCCCCGCCCCAATGGTCGGGTCTCTCTCCTAAGCCAAAGGGTAGCAGTATTCATGGCCAAAGCTACAAAATCTAGCTTGAGTAGTGGGCCAGATTGTCATGGTAAGGAGAAAGCATGTCCTTGGACATGGACAAGAATTAAGCTTAGTAGATGCTGGCTGAAATCTCCTATGTGGGCTTATTGCAAGCCACATGGCAATGAAAAACAGTGTATCCTTGGATGTGGGCAAAGATGCTGATGGGGGCCTAAATCAGCAATGGAGTACTTAGCAAAAGCCGAAAAGTGTTAACCTTGGACATGGGCAAGGAAGATACTTTACTAGATCTAGGCTGAAATCTACAATGTGGTCTTGGTGAAAGCCACATGACTATAAGAGAGGTAGTGGGCGTGGGTGAGGACACTAGTAGGGGTCGAAATCCGCCATGTAGTGCTTAGGTGGTTAGGAGTTATTCAAAGCCTTTTTGCAGCATTGCTCTCCAGCAATGAAAATGCCATGATGGACATTCGATATTGTCAAAACGGCACAGTAGGGCTTGTTGAACCCTGTGGCGATGAAAAACAGTGTTATTTTTTACATGAGAAAGATAGCTGCTTAGTAGATATGGCCCATGCTTGGTTAAGTCGCATGATAGTGGAAATGCTGTTACTTTTGACTCAAGCAAGATATTTGCTTAGTAGATATGGCCCTACATTTGCGCTGTATGGCTTGATCAAGCTACATTGTGGTGGAAATGGCATTACTTTGACATGAGTAAGGTCACTGCTTGGAAGATATTACCCGAAATATGATTGCCAAATCTACAAATATAAGGCTTGTTGAAAGCCACTCGGTGATTAAAGACTTACCTTGGGCATGGATGAAGTTGCTGTTTAGTAGATAAGACCAAAAATGTGCATCTTGATGAAAGAGACTTACCTTGGGCGTAGGAAAATTATTGATTAGTAGATAAGTAGCAAAAAAGTAAGCAAAGCAAGGCTTAGTGAAGCAAAAGACAAGGAATGGCTGAAAAACACCCAACAGGCATAGACACAAAAGTGAACTGAAGTGTGAAAGGAAGAAGAGGGCCGGAAAAACGTATTAAAGGCTAGAAGGGGCCCCACCCACAGGAAGAGGCTGGAGTTGGCTCCTCCCAGGTAACCTACCTGATCATATATATGGCTCCCAGTCCCTGTGTGTGTGTGTGTGTGTGTGTCCCTTCCTACCTTGTCATGGTGAATGGGCTTTAGTACATCAATGAAGCTGTACCATAGAGGGCCATCCAAGATGGGCAGGTCATAGCAGTGGGGTCAGACAAATAGTAGTCCACTGGAGAAGGAAGGAGAAGAAACCGGCAACCCACTCATGTGCCTGGTCCATATGGTCAGACACAACGGAACAACAACAAATTATATATATATATATATATATATATATATATATATATATATATATATATATATATAATAACACACATATATATATATATGTATTTATTTACTGTACGGTGAAGGACTTCTTTCGCTCCTTTGCCCACCATATTATAAACAATTGTTGTGGTGAACTACCTACTCATAAGATCCACAACACAAGCTGAGATCCCGCTCCATGCTGATGATAGCCAGTAAGCTTGAAACAGCTGTACATGGATAGGATACTCAGCTTGTGTTTAATCCAACCTTGGCTTTAAGCTTATGCGTGCTGTATTACACAGCTTTAATGCAAAGGAAGCTATGTTTGATAATGGCAATGGATTGAAGAGCGAAGCATTTGTGGGCACATTTGCATGTCCCAGCTCAGCTTCCTAGAATGCAGTGTAATAACTGTTTTTCTCGGAATTCTGAAGCTCAGCGCGAGGCCCCCCACAGTTGCTGGCAAGGAGCACCAAAGGTGCTCCATGCGCTGGGGGAGATGAGGGTCGTAGGCGCTCATCCCTACGACCCCCTACAACTTTTGGTCCGCAAATGCGGACCCTCGCAAAGCGAGGGGCTGCATTTGCGGAGGTGGAGACTCCCACGTCGGCTGCAATGAGCCACAGGCTCATTGCAGGCCATAAATGCGGATCCTCGCGATGTGAGGGTCCGCATTTGTGGAGGTGGAGGCTCTACGGCACCTCACACGTGGTTACAAACACCCACACAAGCGGCACCTTACCAAAATAGATCTAACACACAATTACTATATACGGACTTACACAAAAAAGAAGAAACGCTGGACTTAACAACGGAAAAATTTACGAACTATGCATCAAAAATACGACACGCCGGACTTTACTACCTCACAAAAATACGACCTTAACGCCCGAACCCCGCGCACATGAAAACATTAAAAACACAATAAATACACACAACAAATACATAAAAAGCTTACCCACAGCAAGGGGGGGGGGGGCACCCAGGACCTCTGCAAGTGAAGTTACACCTCAATTTAACTCCAAATTCCAGAGTTTAGACACCCAAAAATCACCTAAGCGAGAGAAAAAATTACAGCCGAAAAAAACCGAAAACGAGGCTACAGGACCCTAAACATGCAAAACACCACCAAGCATATACAGATTTTCCAAAAAGCCGTACGAGGTACAAGATACACTATTAACAAGGACGCTACATCATACACAGCCACTTAGCACATACACATTTCCCGCCATTTTACAACACTAACTTACACAATGCGGAAGTACACAGCTACCCTAATAGCTTCCCCTCGCGCACGCAGCCTATTTACACTACACACTGCACACATTGCTGACACTTACACCTCAGCTCCACAACAGTGCGAACCAACATTATATGCTGCAGGAACATCAAAACAGATTGTCAGCTCTTCAGCACAATGCTTCCTGCATATATTACTTCAAAATATTCATTTTTTAATGTATTAATTATTTCATTAGCATACAAAAACAAATATACACAAAAACAAAAAAGAAACAATAAACACAAAACCCATTCACCGCGCGACTCACAACGAGTGGCAAGGCTGCTCATAGCACACAAAGCCTTGCAATAAGCGCAAAAAGCAGATCAACGCCGACAAAACAATAACAGCAAAAGCGCCTATCAGAAAAAAAAAAATACAACAGCCTTGCTATGAGCTCATTGCGAGCCACGCGATGAGAGACGCTCAGCTCAAGGCTCGAAATGAGCGCCGAAGGATCTCAGACCACCAACAAAATTAATGTCTGGACCAAACAGCATTACCTGCCTTACAATTTTATTGCCGTCATTTTTTGACGGGCATGTCGCTAGTAAATAATATGTTTGTGCTCAAAGTTGGACGTCTACAATCAAGATAAACTTATTTTATGCTCAGTTATTTGCATGTCCTTTCCTAGTTTTCCAGAGTGCAGTATATATACACACATATATGTGTAAATAAAAAAAAATAATATTTATATATATATATATATATATATATATATATATATATATATATATATATATATATACATATATACACGCACACATATATTATTTTGATTCATAACTGCACAAATAAAATATTTTAAAAACAGACGTCAGAGCAGGTTTGAAAAAATCTTTCAAAATGATTACATGGAGTGCTAGCATAAATCTATTTAAGTGCAGGATTTTTTTTACTAATACTGTATATTTATAAAAGGACATTTCTAGTTATCTTCTGACAAATATATAAAGGTCACAGAAGACTGGCATAACCTGTACGTCCCACCTCTTGCTCCTTGCTGAGCACAAAAGAGCTCCAACGGATCTCAAGCTGCTGTACTGCATAAGTCACTCAACAGCCCATGAGCAGCTCATATTTTTAATACTTGCATGGCCCCCCCTTCCAGCTCAGGCCCTCCATAAAAGTAACCCCCATCACCTGTCAACAGCTCTGCATGCAAGGGGTAACCATTTCATTAATTTGTGACTTGCCCTCTAACATAAAGGGACTCAGAAGTGGAACTACAGGCGGTGCAATGCACTGGGGCCCTGCTCTGGGGGACCCCAGTACTGTATTTTTTTTATTATTTATATATATATATATATATATATATATATATATATACTCATTGTGGGCACCACCACCCTGGCTCCTCTGGGGCCCCTTTGGCCTCACCAGATACTGATCTTGTATGCCTCCTCTACAGGGACACACTAGCAGGGGAGGTATGCAAAAGTATGAGCTAGTGAGGCCAAAGGGGCCCAGGAGGGGATGGGGTGGTGGGAGTCAGGAAGAGCCAGAAAGCCAGAAAATTAAAATAATAATATTTTTTTTAAAGTATGTATATATTTTTGTGAAATTATTTTATGTTACTGTTTTAGCTAGGTTTAAATAATACATTTTATTTTCCTTGGTGTAATTTTCATACAGCATTTCCACTTTACTTACTTCTAAGAAGTCAACAAAGTAACAGTCTGTAAGCTTCTGAAACTGCCCCCTTTCTTACATTTACTCCAAACACTGACAATATGAATCCTCACCCCTGGAAGTATGGCCTTATCTTAGATTCAGCTCCCAGAATGCATTGCTGTCAGGTCAAATATGAAGGTTGACTGTAGGCATGGAAGTAAAAAGGATGAAAGGTGGTAGTTCCAGAAGCTGACAATGCATAAAGTTGGTTGATTTCTTATAGGAACTTAAGTGACATTATTTTCAGAAGGATTATATCTAAATACTACAAAAATTCTCAAAGACTCTCTTAAAAAATAATTTATTGCGCCAAACATCTTGTATAGTATAACATTATGACCCCCCTAATAAAATGTTACCCCCTTATTTCTGTCTCCAAATACTGTAGTATCCCAACCACCTCATTTAAACCCTGGGGTGGCTGAATGCACTGACTTATACCCCCGTCACCCCCGTTACTTAATTGTTTTATTTAAATAATAAAAAAAATAAAAATTAATTATGTCATGTTCAATCTTCTATTTTTTTAAATATCTGCTGCTGTCACTTTAAATTACAAAAACCTTTGTGCAGCAGACATTGGCTTATCACATCTATCATCCTGCTGATGACTTGCCTAGTACTACATATCATACACAGGTACATGTGAGAATTAAAAAACAAAAACAGTCAAAATGCTGTCTCTGCCCGACCTGTGCTCTAAACTATAGAACTGAGCCTGTCTGCCACACACATCATCACCCAATCAGAATGGCTGGGAGGCAAAAGTCCGGGATCCTGCAGGGACACCCCCTCTTACTGTCCCCCAGGAAGTGAATACATTGGTGCAATACTTTTTTTTTTAAAAAAAAGCTTTTATTTTCAATTTTATAATTGCAGACAATAAAACATTAAACAAATAAAGGAAAACAAACAAAATTAAGAAATATATACATAACAACAATATTGTATAAACAAAAATTATTATATTAAGATTCATTTAATATATTGTTATCGTAAAACATATTGCTCATAGGGAAAAAAATATCCAATCCAAATACAGAACACCAGAAAAGAAAGAAAAAAAACACAACGTATACTTTCTCTCTCTGGCTTTCTCTTCTCTCCCCATCTCATATTTTTTTCCCAATTTAGTTTTTTTTCTTTTATTTTATATAGGAACATGGTTATCCACTTGGAGTAAGCCAAGAAATATAGAATAGATTAAATGGTATCTAAATAGGTTAGAACATTTTAATGGTATATTTAATGATTAAATAATATCAAGTAGGCTAAAGGGCGAGGTTAAGTTAGATCTGTTCGAAACAAGTTAAGTCAATTTCCCATATAAGTCTGGCGGAAGGGAGAGAGGAACTCATGGGGTTCGTGATATCATTTTAAATAGTAGCATAAGTTCTATGTCTTCCAAAGAGACCATTTTAAAATATTTTTTTAGATGATCGTTGTAATAGTGCTATATAGTCCAATTCTATTTGTTTATTTTTGTCTACTATGGTCATGATTTCAGTCCATGTTGGTAAGAATAGTTTTTCCACCCTCTGGCTATAAGCCACTTAGCTACCATTAAAGTATTTATAATTACATTACTCTGTTTAAAATGTATTTTATCTGGTAAAATATGAAATAGTACGATATCAGGAGTTAATTCCACATGAAATGTAAAAATAAATGTTTATGTGGACACAATTCCACCACATATGTTTTTGAGTATCTATTTGATCTCCAGCAATACCCTTGGTTTTCTAGTGGCGCTATTGTCTTTAATTTACTTGGAGTCATTTACCAACGCTGCACCAGTATAAAAAAGATTTCTCTTAATGATGAATTCTTTATATTTTTCTCCGTTACTGAAAATGCTTTGTACCACTGATCTATATGCCACACCGTCCCAAGATTTTCCTCCCATTTTTGCATTTTCTCTGTTTTTTCTATTTCTATTTGAGATTTTATAATTTTATGGTATCTAGATATTGTGCATTTTTTCTTAATATCATTTAAACATTTTTCAAATAATAAAAGTTTATTGAAAAAAACAACTACCGGCTCACTGTGCATGTTTCAGTTTTCTCAATACCCCTGGTGGTCCTATTGTTTCTGACTACCCTACTCCACACACCAAGCTTGTGACCTGTCTGTCTGCCTATACCAGATAGAAGCAGCTGCAGAGCTCAGATCCATATCCCTCTCTGTGCCACTGTCAGGACACTCTCACCCTCTGTCAGTGTCAGGTCTGTGTGACTCCGTATCCCTCTCTAGGTCACTGTCAGGACACTTTCACCCTCTGTTAGTGTCAGGTCTGTGTGACTCTGTATCTCTCTCTGTGCCACTGTCAGGACACTCTCACCCTCTGTAAGTGTCAGGTCTGTGTGACACCATATCCCTCTCTAGGTCACTTTCAGGACTCTCTCATCCTCTGTCAGTGTCAGGTCTGTGTGACTCCGTATCGCTCTCTAGGTCACTGTCAGGACACTCTCACCCTCTGTCAGTGTCAGGTCTGTGTGACCTCATATCCCACTCTGTGTCACTGTTGGGACACTCTCACCCTCTGTCAGTGTCTCTCGTACAAATAAAACAGGTAAATCTGTCAGTGTGGTTGTGTTTAACCATATGGTTTTCATGGCAAAGATACTGGAGTGGGTTGCAAGTTCCTACTCCAGTGGACCGCAATCTGTCTGACCTCTTTGAAATGACCTCCCCATCTTGTGTGACTCTATATGATATAGCTCACAGCTTCATTGAGGTAACAAGTCCCTTCACCTCAACAAGGTAGCAATCCAGAAGGGGCCCTGTGTCTTAGTCTCTCTCTATGTCCATATGTATAGTATACTTACTTTTGGGAGAAATCTCTAATTGTATGTGTAAGATATATATAATGTGTGTGTGTATATGTATATATATATATATATATATATATATATATATATATATATATATGTATATATATATATATACAAATAGTTGAATCATCAGAGTATTGCAGTGAATGATGATACCTTTTTTATTGGACAAACGTATTCATAATAAAGCGACGAGCTTTCGAGAGATAATGCCTCTCTTTATCAAGTCAAAAAGCGATACTGATACAAGTATGAACTAAAAACAGTAAACAGAAACAAACAAAAATTCATTGGCCAGAGTTAAGTGAGAAATAGACCAGCATTGTGAATAATGTCCTGATAGGTCAGTAAGTAAGTCTATAGATCAGGTTGTAGATAAGAACACAGCAGAGTAAAATAAAGAGCAATACATTTCAGCAGAGCATGTAGCTTACAAAAACAGTAATAAAATGGGGGGGAGGTAAGTGGAATGTGTTAGCTATAAGACATTAAGATAGTGGGCCAGAAAGCCTAAATCAATATTAATGCCCAAATCCTTTGTATTAAAAAATGTAATCATTATTAATGCAAAAGTTTTCCGCTGTTGGATAGTTCTGAAATTCCCTCCGAGTACTTTTATTTTGAGGTTCTGGATAGAGTGATTCTCCTGGGTGAAATGGTGTCCACCTAGAGTACAATAACTGTCTTCATGGTGCTTTTTGATGGAGCATCAGTGGAGGTTCATTCGCATGTATAGTTTCTGGCTGGTTTCCCAAATGTAGCACCCCCTTTCACATACAGTACATTGTATAATGTACACTACATTTGATGATGTACATGAATATGAGCCTCTGATGTTGTGGGTCTTGTTATTGTGCGTGACTGTGTTCTCTTTGCAGATGTGTTGGCATAGAAGGAATACGCAAAATATTTAAGGATTTACAACCACAACGCACAGAGGACACAGAATTGAAGCATATATTCCCCAACCCCCCCCCCCCCCCCCAACCCCCCTATTCTTGCATTTAGGCAGCCATCAAATTTAAGACATACATTGGTGAACAGAAGATTGCCAAATGAACAGCATAACAGAGAAAATGACACCAATCCCTGCAATAAAAGTCGCTGCAAACTATGCCAACACATCTGCAAAGAGGACACAGCCACACACAACAACAAGACCCACAACATTAGAGGCTCATATTCATGTACATCATCCAATGTAGTGTACATTATACAATGTACATTATGTGAAAGGTGGTGCTATATTGGGGAGACAAAAACTACACATGTGAATGAACATCCACCGAAGCTCCATCAAAAAGCACCATGAATACAGTTATTGTACTCCAGTTGGACACCATTTCACCCAGGAGAATCACTCCATCCAGAACCTCAAAATAAAAGTACTCAGAGGGAATTTCAGTACTATCGAAGAGAGGAAGACTTTTGAATTAAAAATGATAAAACATTTTAATACAAAGGATTTGGGCATTAACATCGACTTAACTATAAGACATTAAGATAGTGGGCCAGAAAGCCTAACAGATTCCACTTACCTCCCCCCCATTCTATTACTTTACTGTTTTTGTAAGCTACATGCTATGCTTAAATGTATTGCTCTTTATTTTACTCTGCTGTGTTCTTATCTACAACCTGATCTATAGACTTACTTACTGACCTATCAGGACATTATTCACCATGCTGGTCTATTTCTCACTTAACTCTGGCCAATTCATTTTTTTTTATCTCATCTCTTTCTGTTTAAGGTTTTTAGTTCATACTTGTATCAGTGTTGCTTTTTGACTTGATAAAGAGAGGCATTATCTCTCGAAAGCTCATCGCTTTATTATGAATACGTTTGTCCAATAGAAAAGGTATCACTATTCACTGCAATACTCTGATGATTCAACTGGATTACTGGACATTCACGGCGACCTCACTCTTCAGATATATATATATATATATATATATATATATATATATATATATATATATTATGTAACAGAGTCAAGCAAGGATTGCCCCTAGAGGTCGATTTGAACAAGGATCCTGGAAGATTTCTAGTAGGACAAAGGCGTTAACTCAGGGCAGTGATCAGAGGCTAATTGAAACCCAGCTGTGGATTGCCTTAAAGACAACAGCAGAAAAATGGGTTGAGTCCTCACTTAGGCTTGGGCCTATGCAGTGTGAGCAGAGTGTGGAGTCTGCTCAAAGAGGCACAGTTGGTGTGCTGTTGTTGGCAGCGATAGCAAGCTATAGAAAAAGGCTTGCTCACTGTTGCTGTGTGAATCTACAATCGAGGATTGATGCAATTTGTAAATAAATTGTAATGACACAGGAAGCTTGGGGATCTGTGGAGTGAGGGAGATAATCTCCAGCAAACACAGGAAGTGCAGCTGCCTTTGTGAAGCACTGAAGACAGAGAGAGAGAATTTCCTTACAAAGGATTTGCAGGCCTGTTTGCCAAAGGGAAGCTGCAAAGACTGGCAGAGACAGTGGATAAAAAGGCATCCTATTTATTATTATTAAACTGCAAGCAAGAGACTAAGGGTTTTGGACTTTCTGCAGAGTAAGAAGAAGCTGCAGTTTGAGAGGGGCCTATACTCTGCCCACGGTGATTACTTCAAACAGCAAAAGTATCCTGCAACTACTGAGGCTAATTGTGAATGCAGAGTTTTGTTTTCCCTCTGTGACAGACAAGCTGTCCAGGCATAGAGAGGGTGTAACTGAAGTTAGTCAGTACGTGAATGTAGATTTTATCTTCATTAGTTTTTTTGTTTTGTTGATCTTGTACCTGACACTTAATCTATTAAAATTGAATAAACTTATTCAAGCGTCCTATTATTGTGATGACAAGGGTTTAGAAATACATATGATGAACAGTTTGTACGGCCATCCTTGTCACAATATATATATATATATATATATATATATATATATATATATATATATATATATACAGTATATATATAATTTATTGTGGGCAACAGAACAATAGAATCCCTCCACTACCATACAGTAGTACAGTAAATAAATAGTACATTTGTGTTCACATTTGAATATCTAAAATAAATTGAAAATCCTATTTCCTGCTCGGAATTGAAAAAAATAGTTATCCAACTGCAATCTGGGAACTTGGGCAGGGACATTCAAATATGTCCACAAAGGCTTTGCTCTTGTAATCCAATACCATTATGCATAATCCATCCTGGTCTTCAAGCTAAATGCTCTTTCTGTCTTTTCTATCTTCGAATCCATCTTTTGCTTGTCTGTTTTTGGCTCCTACGCCCCTAGCTGAAGGAGCAGAATTAGCAATATATGCTTAATTAACCACTCAAATATGTTTTTTTGCAACTTAATATTAATTCTGTACAGGCAGCATATAAACTCTGCTCTCTATCTCTATCCCTTCCTCTTTCTCTCTATCCCTCTCTATCATTCTCTCTCTACCCCCCTCTATCTATCTCTATCCCTGTCTCTCTCTATGGGATCACTTTTGTCTATTTCTACGAGCTGCCACAGCCACACATCCTGATCTAGCATGTATTGTATGTGTTCTATTTAATTATTTCATGTCTTCAAGAAAATGGAGGAACTTCCCATCATAAGAAAAGTGAGCAGAACCAGCCCCACGTCACCCTCATCAAGTGAATAAGTAAATAAAGTGACAGGGAAAAAAATCAAGTAAGTGGGTGGAGTCTCTGTCACTGGGCAGGGCCTATACAGGTATCATGTTGTGAAGAGGAGGGGTTTATACTGTTGGGTAGAGTCAATGTAAGGGGAGGGGTCAGGTCTCTGTCTTCCGCCCCACCAACTTGGAAAGTCACCAGCCACCACTGTTTAAATCCCCCTACAGTGCTACTCTATGGCAGGGATAAGGAATTTCAGTTCTAGATTTCAGTATTTCCCTGGGAGACAATCACCACTTCATACATTCTGATTGACTCACCTATGCGTAGCAGGGAAATCCATGATGAAATACCTTGTCTGGCTAAAGTCACACTGCTAAGAAATACATTTTAAAGAAGTCTATACCTTACTAACCCTTGAATTGATTCTTCTGCCCAAATTCATACAAATAGTTAGACTGTTTTTTTCCAAGATGTTAGTGTGCTATTTATATAAGACACATTTAAAATAATTTAGATAACTTACATTTTGACAGCAACATTTTAGCCTGTCTGAACAGCCAGCAACAAGTTCTACCCAAAGAGAAGGCCATTACTACAAAAAATGATCTTTCCATCTGTGTCACAGTTGAATTTGCTGGAAAAGTGTAAGTTATCTAAATGATAAAGGATGTAAGCTTGTTTTGTATTCATGATGCACTTTATTACTGTAACATGCATTAGTTTGTCTGATTTGCTCATACCACTTCCTGACACACAACTTCTACAGTGAATACATCCTAATTGAATTAATATCCACATTCATTTTTCACTACACCCAACCAACTCCTTTTCATTGATCAGACAAAAATATTATTATATTATTTTTGACCTGCTTATAGGGCCAAGGGAAAGAATATTTGTTAAAAAAGAGGGGAGATGTGGGTGCGACGTATGAGATAGCGTGCAAGGAGGTTGGGTTAGAGGAAGCTTATTAAAGGGGCGTGGTGAGAGGGTCCCTCCACAATCCCAGGTACTCACCTGGATAATTTGTAATCAGAACCCTCTCTCTTGTAGGTGGTGGCATGGCCAAAGCTACATTTTCTTGACCTGCTTAGAGTTCCAAAATATGTCTGATTGATGCTTTTATTATCTAAAATGGTGAATAGCCTCTCTCACTTCAGTGTTAGGGACAGGTTTGTATTTAATATAGCGATTAGATTTCATCATCCCCTGGTTTTAATCATGTGGACAGGAGTATGGTTTCTGGAGGCTGCTGTAGTGGCATCAAATCTAAAAAAACATTACAAGATTAGGAAAAGGCATTGTGGCCAAGTCTAGTAAGAATGAGTCTAATGTAATGTATGCAAGTGAAGGTAGATAGTGGTTGGCCGTAGAGGCTAAGAAGTGGAAGGAATTGGGGTTTGCTTTGAATGGTATCTAAGAGTTTATTTAGGGTAGTGACTGGGCACCTTTGGTGTAGGGAAACAAGTAATGGTAACTGATAAGCGACTAGTTTTTGTGGTTCAGATAGTGATGTTTCAATAATCTTGATGAAGTGTGATGTCTTGTTTAGTTATATAACAAGGTTGAGATTATAAAATAGTTTATTTGCTAGTGCAAATTAATCCATAGAAGGTCATTTTGTTCCGACTAATAATGTGCGAGAAGTGCTGATCTGGAAAGGATAATCGGTAAGGCAATTGACTATTTGCTTGAATTTATCACTCTCAATGAGATGTTTCTTAGCTGGTAAGCTAGGTTCCATCTTGGCTGAATCCAGAATGATTCCAAGGAATTTGATTATATGGTAAGGTCCTTCTATTCTGTCTTGAGAATAGAAGATTTTGAGATCATCGGAGTTTTAGGGTTTTCTTTAGGCCTTGAGGTTGAGTGGAAGCTGGCTCTATGAACCTTAATGTATCACATTATGACATCTCTGTATGTTGAGCAGTATCCAACATAGAGAGTCAGCTAAAGTATCAAACAATTTGGGACTGCTCTTAGATTCAAATATAAGCCTGTTGGCGAAGTAGTAGGAGTGTTGCCTTTTAATTCTGTGTAGATGACACAGGTCAGGGTGTTTGGGCAGTAAATCAACACAGCCTTTATGTCAGATTTAGACAACCAGCAATGCTATCTGAGTCTGGTTATAGTTGAAATAGCATTGCAAGCATAAGGAGGGAATAGTCTTTTAAAGGAATTAATGAGTTGATACTCAGGATAGGGCTGTGATGTGTTGCTTATAGGTCAATAACAAGTTTTTTTCTTTAAAGAGTATTTTCTCGTGGCTACTCCAATATGATTAATCAACCAAATAGAAAATGAAGGTGTATGAAACATTTCTAATAGATAGTCATTTTGGACTTCGGTGAAGAGGAGGTTATCCACTACCTCAAGCTACTTCATAGCTGTGTATAGATTGTAGCTAGCGAAGGAAACCTGAGGCAATGTTGTCACCCCAGTGTGATAACCATGGGAAAAAGAGTTAAGGAAAAAACGAACCATGTACTGTGAAGTATAGTTGATAAAATAATTGGATAACCTTGGCAAGTTAACAACTTAATACTGAAGAATGAGGAATGGCTTCCTGCCATGAAAGGGGCTCTTCGGGGAGATGATGCAGCTTGGGACGGTATGATTTTGCCATCAGACAAGTTCTGATTAGCCATGGCAAGATGTCTGAAAGTTGATTGAGCTACTTGTTGGCCATAGATACTTGAGAGCTGAATGATCTTGTACAGCAACTTAGATTGTAAGTCTGCGAGTTTCAATCCTGCGCTGTGCTTTAGGGAAAGCGCTATGGACACTGGATTCCAAGCTCAAAGACAGGGCCCTCCACTCTTTGCAATGTGTGAATCTTTAACTTGTCATTGCCTGTAACTTAACTTATGTATAGCGCTACGGAATATGTTGGCGCGTTACAAATAAACGATAATAATAATAATAATAATAACTTAGACTGATCCAGTACAATAAAAGTTATAAAGTAAATGCTACTCGTGATGGATATCAAATGGTAAGCCTTATTGTGGCCTTATTAAGTGTGAACATGATGGTGATGGAATGGTCAAGGCCTGTGGGGAGCCCTTGTTTCATTTTATGAAGAGAGCCGTTAATATGAATGAATGGTGTGCAGGTAAGCAGCGAGGAAGGAGTCTATATAAGCAGAATATCAGCAACTAGATCCTGACAAATTAGGA
This sequence comes from Discoglossus pictus, assembly GCA_027410445.1. Lineage (NCBI taxonomy): Eukaryota > Metazoa > Chordata > Amphibia > Anura > Alytidae > Discoglossus > Discoglossus pictus. The sequence goes on from CM050175.1 coordinate 55,555,973, forward strand.
TGGCATGCTTAGGGCCATAGACTTTACAAGAGGTGCATTTAATGACAGCTAAGTGTCTAAATGAGTGGAGTAATTGAATATAACAGATGGGTGTAAGCACGTGCACCTTAGATGAAAAAGTGCATTCTTTATGACGGGGTTACATATCATGATGGTGTGGTGGCTCCATACATAGTGAACAGGTTAGGCATGATAATTAGTGAGGTAAAAGAAAGGAGGAGTAGCTGATCATGGTAATCGAACTAAAATAGTGGCTAGATAGGGGATAGCAGGATATTACTAGTGGTAAGGAGCGAGATGTGACTAGATCAGGGATGTAAAGACTTTAAAGGGCCACTTAATTCAGTACAATTTAGAAAACATTTTAGTGAATATCACATAAAAGCATGTTGAAACCCTTTTACATTTTTTGAAATACATGCATTTTTCACTGGGAAATAAAATAAAATAAAATATGTGTTAGCATTTCTAACTGCATGCCTACATGCTGTTGCATTACTACAACCAAGCTGGTTGCAAGGGTGTGTGTCCAATTCAAGTCAATAAAAAAACTCTGTCAGACTGCTTATATAGTTTGAAGGGAACAGTTTTAATTTTTCAATACTGGCAGACAATTTAGGTTTCTTCTTTCTTGTCTATCTGAAATTTTAACAATGCAGATGGGGGGGGGATTAAAACTCTATGATCCATGTTCTGTGGGTGCTACGGTGCAGCTCCTTGCAAACAAAAATGTAATTCTTACCACATCTATATGTAGAGGCATGAAATACTAGACTCACCTAAACTGGAAAGCTATGGGTTAAGTGGTCAGTGCAGTTAACGAGGGAACGCCCAAAAGACAACCAGGAGAGCCAAAGAAAGAGGGAAGAAGAAGCAAGTAGGAGACTTGGGACACAAGAACCAAGGCGGTGATCAGAAGCCAGGAAGTGGCAAGGAACAAGGCAGAAGGAGCAGAAGCGGGGGAAAACCAGAGGGAGTAGAGTGAAGACAGCTCAGCAGATGAAGGCACTGGTGGTAGGAGCAGCATCACAGAAGATGGAGCGGGGTGAGCGTGACACAGAGGGGAGAGAAGAAGAGAAATCTAGAAACTGAACGGGCAGTGAGAGAAAAGGGGAAAGCGGGAGACAAAGCACAGACAGCATGGAGGGGGAGAAAAGACAATGAAGAAATGCTGATTGGACGAGAGGGGGAAATGAGAAAGCAGGCGAAAAAGCACTGTAGAAGATGGCGAGTAGCACAGGTGTAAGATGGTGTGCAAGGAGGTTTGCTTAGGGGAGGTATATAAAAGGGCGTGTGGAGGGGGTCCCTCCAACCATCCCAGGTACTCGCTTTGATTATATTGGGTCAAGTCACGTTATTATGACTATCCCCTATTCTAAAAACATATCAACCATTGCTGTGAATGTTAAAATAAGCAACTTATCCAACTTTGAAAAAGGGATGATCATTTTTTTTTTTTGGGCCAAGTGTGGCAGGATTTCTGAAACAGCGCAGATTGTTAACTATTCTTGTGCTGCTGTTGTTAAAGTGTACCGTGACTGGACAAACAGCACCATTGCAAAACAACTGGAAATGGCGGAGCACCACAGAGGGAGCTCAGGGGCCTAGGAGCCCAAGACAGTTGTGGGTAGGGGATGCATTTTCTAGGGATACAAAACTATATTGTGCTATATATATATATATATATATATATATATCTTACAACTTTGGAAATGGCAAAATTCGGACACTTTAGGGGGTTTGGATAGTGTGAATAGCAGCAATTGCTTATTGAAATGTATTAAAATGAATGCACCCAGATTTTCAACAATGCATGGCGCCATTTTGAATTAAGATATATGCATATGCTACACTAATTGAGTCTGTTTTATGCTAATTGCTCTTATTGTGTTCACATAGTGTTAAATCAAAATCATGGCCTGTCTGGTAGGTCTTGAGGAGAGATGACTGTGAAACGCTGTGCTACACACATTCAACATTAATGACATCACTATCTCCAACTCTTCTATATCCACACAGACTGCATGTATCTAGATACATACTTCCTACACACTACCTGCATGTTTACTTACAATATCATATAATCCCTTTTGTTACTTGTGAGATGTGCAAATCGTGGACTGTAGGACTATAAGATCTAGGCTGTCTATGTAAAAGGCACTGGCAGGGAGTAAGGAGATTGAAACCACGTCTTGTGCAGCCCATGGATGTTATATTTAGATAGATAGATACATAGATACATAGATACATAGATAGATAGAAACATAGATAGATAGAAACATAGATAGATAGATAGATAGAAACATAGATAGATAGATAGATAGATAGATAGATAGATAGATAGATAGATAGATAGATAGATAGATAGATACATAGATAGATACATAGAACAGAAGCATAAGCATTCATTATGTGTATATGCAAACACTTTGGCCTAGGCCACCACATTTTCAGGGGGCAGCAGTCTGCCTCAAATTGCCAATAATGGAGAATTGTGTTGTTATGCATAGAAATGTCTTTGTATAGATACATTTCTGTCTATAAGTGAAGCTGATATTTTTTTATATATTACATCCATACATCTTAAAATAATGGCATATAATGAGGAAAGGAATAGTAATAAAGGGGGTGTGGGGTGCACAAATGTGAGTGGGCCTTGAGCAACATAACACCTAAATATGCACATGCAGGTACTATTTCATGGCAACTTTAGGCAGCCCATTGCCTCGGAATATGTGCAACCCTAGGCCTGGGCCTGGATAACTGTGAAGTATTGTATCTCTGCGCTGTCATTGCATGCTCATGTTAATTCAGAATCAAGGGGGTTCACGGATTCTGATAAACATTACAGACTCTCTCAGTTTTACAACAGAAGGGAAACGGTCATAATAATCAGAAGTCTATAACAACTTACAATGGTTACTGCTGGTAATTCAAAATTAAACTCCAAAATAATGTGCATTGTTTTGAATGTGATGCCATTCATATCATGAGCACAGTGCATTTTGGTGGATCATTAATGTTAGAGCAAGAAAAGAGGCCAGGACTTCAATTACATAGCAAATGCCACCTAAACTTACCTGATCTGCCAACATCTGGTCTTTGTTGTGGGAGAAGTGGAATAAACATCAAATCAGCTTTCATAAGAAGTCTATTAACATCCAATAGTATGTAAGTGCTTTGGGATTTGTTGTAAATTGAGAGCCATTATAAGAATATTATCCTTTTGTGTGTTTGTTTGTGATATTCCTTGCAGTGTCTAAGTCAATCCCATTTCCAATTCCACCAGCCTGTGCGCCAGGTCTATATTACCCACCGCAGTGTCAGATGCTCTCCCCCAATCTACTCAAGGTGCTAAAAGAACAATCACTCCACTGATTTCTATTTTCTCCTTGCTTACAAATAGCCAAAGGATGCAAATTGCTAAGAAAAAAGCTATTTTATATTTCGTCGTTCCTGTCAACCTTGGTTTGAAGGAGTCATTTACAAATAGAGGAATTATGTTGTCATGAAAATTTAACACTTTGTGAGTGCCGAAGTCAGGAAAGCAAGAAAATGGGGGCAAGTTCATCTCGGGAGTGATAAGAAGCAGGGACGGTCGGAAAAAAAGCACAATTACAATACACAATGACACTGCCGTCAGCTCTACGTACAGCTGAGAGCGGGAGGAAGGAGTTTGAGGGCAAGCGTACGATTTATGATTCACAATTTATATGGCAGGTTACAGGAAAGTTTGCAAAAGATGGAAAGTCTTGTACGACCTCTTCAATCTTCATGAACAAATTGTTCTAGTTGCCAAAAATATACAAGCCCTGACTTAATTATTACAGGGCCACTGCGCAATGAAAATAATGTTGGAAAACTTTGAGCCTGACTAACAACATCATTAATCAGGAAATAAAGGCATTAAAGGCATTTCCTGGGTGCATCTGATAAAGAATAATTGGTAGTGTTTTTTGCATGAAAAAATACCAGAATAAACATTTAAACACTTAAGTGAAGTTAGCAAAATGTCTTGTAATTTCTGACAGTTGAAAACAGTTTTACACCCCTCGCAAACCAGGATACATTAGCATAAAATTCATAATTTGTTTTGGCCATTCAGAAAAAGAGACTCAGACAGCTGATATATTTGTATCAAGCTCTGGGGTTTCTGGCTATGCTGTAAAGTCAAAAGTGCCTGGCTACTTCTCCTGTGTGTTCTTGGTTATGTAAGCTCCCTGTGGGTGTGCAAAGCTGGATTTCACTTTCCTGTCCATAACTTTGTAAGTACACTGAACTTATCTATATAATAACACATATTTTTCTGATAATCACTGCCTGTTTCTTACCAAACATTTAAAACCCAGGAAACGTATATATACCTTTAAGTCTGTGTTTAAAATAAACATTGATGATTCTGCATGGCCCTGGAGGCATCCATGATACATTGGCGGAAGTTAAGTGTGTAAGAGTGAGGCATTTACATTTCTGGACAGCAATGCTTGCATTTCCAGTCGCAAGCTCTCTGCTTCTAGGCTTGTGAGGGGGAAATGGTGTGGTGTTGATTTCAGTGAGGTCCGATAATCTAACAAAACCTCCTGAACATTCCATGCTCACTCCTGCCCGATCCCTTTCTCTGCTGGATACTTGTTGATAACACGGCTGGTCCCTGGTAGCATCCATACTTTGGTGAAGGTTGTGTGTGTGTAAGAGTAAGTGCTATCAGCAAAGCAGTAGACATAACAGAGATGGAGAATGAGAACAGGCAGAGACCCTGGATATTGAGTGAAGAAAAGGAAAACTGTGTGAGTGGAGGAATATGGTTTTATTTTTTTACTTTTTGTGTAATTCACATTCAGATTGAAATGAGCTTCTGATACAGTGCTCCTTGAAGCTAGCTACTTGCCAGGCTATCAGCATTTTCTAAATAAAATAACATTTAAATGGTAAAAGAACATTTTCCTACAACAACGACTTCCATTCATCTATGGAACCTTCAAACTTAAAATTGATTTCTCCACAGAACAGGTAAACTTTCTAGACACTACTATATCCATCACCAATGGCAGTCTCCACTCCTCTGTATATATGAAACCCACAGACAGATGTAGCTACCTACACAGCTCCAGTTTCCATCCTTCCCACACCAAACGAGCTATCATCCATAGTCAAGCTATTAGATACCATCGGATTTGCTCAAACACTGGATGCTGTGACAAAAACTTAAAAACACTGTCTGAATCTTTCAAACAAAAGATTTACAAACCCTGTATTATTACCCCAAAAAAAACCACTGCCATAAAAATACCCATGATCACCTGTTAAAGTACAAAACCAAAGAAACTACTTTACGTATACCTCTAGTGACCACATACCATCCAGTTTTAGAGCAAATACAGAAAATAAAATTTACAACCATTACTAACCGAAGATGCACAATTAAAAGATATATTCCCCCAACCTCCCATCCTTGCATTTAAACAACCACCAAACCTGAAGCAAAAACCTGTCAGCAGAAAATTGGGAAATAAACAACTGAATATATAAAATCAATCTAAACCTTGTAAAAAGTTATAGTATACACTACACATTTGTAATGAAGAAACAGCCACACATAACAACAAGACTTATAACATCAAAGGATCATATTCATGTACATTGTCTAATGTGGTTTCTATAATACAATGTAATATATGTGACACAGGCTGTTACATTGGAGAAACCACCCAAAAAATACATTTAAGAATGAATTTACATATAGACATTCAATAAGAAAACATAATAAAGACAGTTATTGTAGCCCAGTAGGACACCATTTTAGCCAGAATGATCACTCCATCCAAAACTTAAACATCAAAATACTCTATTTAAAAACATCCAAGAGAGAAAAGCATTTGAAATAATGATGATCACATTCTTCAACACTAAAAATACAGGGCTTAATATGGACTTGTTTTTTCTAACACATTATCACAATTTCTTGTGATTTTATCTTATTTTATAATAACAGGCTTGGCACTCTTAGTGTGGTGTTTGTCCAACCAGTGCTCTGGTTTTTCATGTATATATTGATGTATATGTGTATATAATATGTGTATATAGGTTTCCTTTTCTATGTTGTGTTTATTCCCCATATATGTATTTACCTGATGATGTCAGATGCTGTCTCCACTCTCTCTGCATCTGCTGTTTTTATTCAAACTGAGGGCTCCATCTCATGTCAGTAATTTTTCAGATTTGATAAGAGAGCTCGTCAATATAAATAAAACGTTTGTCCAATAAAAAAGGTATCATAATATACTGCAATACTCATTATTATTCTATATATGTATACAGATTAATAATTATTAGATTACTGGATATTCACAGCTGCTTCCTCTTCAATTATATATATATATATATATATATATATATATATATATATATATATATATATATATATACATATACTGTATATATATATATATATATATATAAATATATATATATATATATATACATATACTGTATATATATATATATATATATATATAAATATATATATATATATATATATATATATATATATATACATAGTATACATATATACTAGGAAATTGACCGTCAAAAAAGACGGGAGTAAAATTGTAAGCCTGGCAATGCTGTTTGCCACACAATGCGAGGCTATGGGCCCTCTGCGCACCTTTGGCGCTCATCACGAGCCGCAACTTTCCTGCATTGCAATGAGCACCTCTCCCCCTGTGTAGTTTATAGGGCTCAAGCTTAAGTGTTACTGGGTTTTGCTAAGTGTTACTGCTTGGGGCTCAAAGCAAGGGCCGCGATTGCGGCCAGGCAAGGAGTGCCCAAGGCGCTCCTTGCGCTGGTGGAAATGAAGCGAGGCGCAGCATTTGCAGAGGTGGAGGCTCTATGGCGCCTCACAACCGGTTACAAACGACCACACAAGCGGGACTTTCACAAAAAACAATAAACAGGAAATGACTAACTACAGACTTACACAAAAAAATACGAGCCGCGGGACTAAGAAAAAAAAATTACGGACTCGCGCACAGCGGCAAACATTAAAAAACACAAAAATACAGATAAAAATAAAATAAAAACCTTACCCACAGCAAGGAGGGACACCCAGGACCTCTGCAACACAGCTTAAACCGTGATTTCAGTCAAATTTCAAATGTTTAGACACTCGAAAATCCCCTAAGCGAGAGAAAAAATGGACGTTGAAAAAAATGAAAAAGAAGCTACACGACTTCTAAAGACGCAAAATACCACAAAGCAAATACGGCTTTTCAAAAAACCTGTTGGACCTACAACATACAACATTAGCAAGGACGTTAAATCATACAAACCCGCCTACCACATACACATTTGCACCATTTTACAACACTATCTTACATAATGTACCCAGCTACACAAATGGATTCCCCTCGCGCATGCAGCCTATTTACACTACACACTGCACACATTGCTGACACTTACACCTCACCTCAGCAACACTGTGAATCTACATTATATGCTGCAGCAACATCAAAACAGATTGTTAGCTCTTCAGCACATTCCTTGCTGCATATATAAATTACAAACAGGTAAAGTATATTCATTTATGATTTCAGTAATTAATTAATTTGCATAAAAAAAAATAATACACAAAACAAAAACAAATTAACACTACACTATCGCAAACAACCACAAACACCTTCACCGACACAAACTACACCAGGGGAGAGCCTTGCAATAAGCGACAAAACCAGATCACTGCGGACCTTACAATAAGCGCAAAAGCGCCTATGATAACAACAAATACACCAATCCAGAGGCTCGCAATGAGCACCAGCCTCCCTGTGAAGGGCACAAGTGGCTAAAACAGGTTGCTCTCAGAGTGGCTTATCATGGCTATAGAACTAACCTATTAAGGTTGGTTAGTTCTCTGATGAGCACCTCTGACTTAGTTGTTTTTTATATGCAAATTACCTCTAGGGTTTAGTCTCCCTAAGGGTAATAGGGGACTCCAGACGTGGACCCCTTGCTCACTGTGCCTTAGGGAGTTTAGCTGCACCTCACTGACGAGGCCCATAAAGATTGAAACGCATCTGGGGTTTGCTGTTTCTCCTGTTCAGGGTAGAATTGCCTGGTATTTCGGGGCTGGGTCCCTCTTTTGTGTGGGACCAGACTGATATGCTACAGGATATTTCTCCCTGTGAAAGGCACAAGTGAGCTAAAAGAGGTTGCTCTCAGAGTGGCTTATCATGGCCATAGAACTAACCTATTAAGGTTGATTCGTTCTCTGATGAGCACCTCTGACTTAGTTGTTTTGAAACAGCATTACCTGCCTTATAATTTTATTGCCGTTATTTTTTGACGGGCAAGTCGCTAGTATACAATAAAAAGGTGAGGACACTGGTTATTTAATAAACATCTTGTGGTCTTGGAAAGAGCAAAATAGAAAGTAATTGAAATCTAATGTATTTACCCATACAAAATAGATTATTAAAACTAATGTGTTTATGTCTTTCCTTGGGTTATGCAGATGTACTCAGGATGTTTTCCTTGCGGTCTATACAGTGGAGGGTATTTCTGCCCACCATAAAATAGTTTGTCTGGTCACAGATGCCAGCACCAGCCTCGCGCTGGTGTGCCCCATGTGATGGTAAAACTACAATCTGTACACGGGTGTATTCAGCCTAGGCCCAGGGTAGCATATTTTCAGGGGGCAGCATGTTGCCTGAAGTTGCCAATGCAATGCCATTGGATATCCAATGAAATGTCTATATGCAACATCTGTAAATGTATGTATCATGATACAAGGTCAACTTGGTCTGTGCACAGGGCTCCTTTCTACATCTCACCAGCCAGAGCAGACAGAATTTCGGTAGCCTTTCATCAGAAAAGACAGCCACAAGCAGAGCACGGAAATCCCAGCAACCAAAAGAACATAGTTCTACCACTTATCTCAGGAAATCTCTTTATTGGACAGAGTACAGTATATTTATAATGAAAATACCTTGGTAACTAAACATAAACACTAAACAATTACACAGTGGTGCCATTCAACACCATTACTTGGTAATATAAATAAGATTACTAAATGAGAAGGACAAGTTAACCTAATTACTCCAAGCTGTGGCAACATATGTGACTGGTTAGTAAGTGGATTGTTTGCATCTCTCCATGGGAGACTTTCAATGATAAACTGTCCCATTTGAAGCATTGCATCAGCTTCACAAAATATCTTTTATATCTGTCACTTGCTCAGGTCCTATAGGAAACAACTGAAAGTAGGCTGACTCCAAGGCAGTTTCTATGGAGTCCATCTGTTCCAATTCCATGAAAGCAAGGGACCCATCTAGGTAATTAAATCCCAAGTTTCTTGTGCCACCAATGTCCTACCTGTATTAGTCCCAAAGCTAACATACCAACAAACAAAATGTCCATATTAAACTGCCACTATAAAGTAGGTAGAACTGAGACTTATCTGCAGAACTCAGTTCCTGATCCATTTCTTGCTCCACCACCAACTCCAGTGATTCCTGCATGCACTCCTCTGAACCATCACCCATTTCTCCCCATGTTGCCAGTAGTTCCTGCTTCTTTTTCCCGGGGACCTCTAATTCCTCTCTCAACTCCTTGCTGGGCATTCCCTTAGACTGCTGAGAGATCATGTTTTCTGGTCTTGGCTAAGCTTCCTGTGCTGGTTCAACCTGTCTCAGTCCTAAATTCAGTAGATGTAGATACCTCTGCTGCCACCAGTTTGTCATGATGAGGCACCAGCTGGACCGGCCAATGAATGAACCCCAACCAGTTAGGTGTCTCCCCTGCAGGTGCTATGGATTCCCCTGGAAGGAGGCTTGCTTAAGGATCTGTAGAGAGCAGGAATGCAGTTCTGTAACAAAGATGCAGGATTCCTGTATAGCTGGATTGGAGCAAAGTCATTAAGCTGTTTGTGGTAAACTTTCAAATGTGGATATAGCAATAGAAAAGGAGTAGTAGTAGTAACTGGGTCAATGCAAGGTGCACAAATCTGAATGGGCCTAGGCAGTATATAACCTCTATATGCACCGAGCCTGACTGCACCCTAATCCATCCAAGAGAGGACCACACATACTTTTAAATGGATCACATGTTGTGAAGTGGACTAGAGGCAAGAAGGTCTAACATAGTAACCAGAATCCTTTGTGATCACTGAGGAACTGATTCATTAATGGCAGCTGACTCATACCTCCACACATATTTATATATGTTCCCAGAGTGCACAGTAATAACTGTTTTCTTGGAAATCTAAGCTGGGAGCAGGTGTTTTAACTTGCTTTAGACATTCAAATGTGAACACAAATGTACTTTTTATTTACAGTATTACTGTACGGTGGAGGCTTCTATCGCTCTTTTGCCCACCATATTATAAATGATTGTTGTGGTGAACTACAAACTCATAAGGTCCACAACCCAAGCTGGGATCCCTCTCCATGCTGCTGATAGCAGTTTTTTAACTTGCTTTAGACATTCAAATGTGAACACATATGTACTTTTTATTTACTGTATATATATATATATATATATATATATATATATAAAGTCACAATGTGAATTATTTCTTCCCCCATGCCTGTAGTGCCCATTACTCAGCCCTAATGCCAGGTCCCACAACACAGTGTGACACCTGTGCCCAGTCTTGGGATTACTCTGCAGTGACATACGCCCTATCTCCCCCTGCGTGAAGCTCCTTGCGCAGGAGACATTCCTGTTGCTGGCACATTTTGCTTGTACAGAATTTTTCTCATGTCCCAGGGGTGTTCTTGTAGAAGGAATATGTTGTTTTTTTATTGTAATAACAAGTACAAGTATGATGTTAACTAATTAAAGCACATCTCTGTCTGTGTACTGAACAGCAAACCAATCCATGCTGGTGTTAAAGCTCTATCATAATGCAGTGAGATGGTGCAATGCTGCCACCTAGTGCTGTGCTGCAGAACTGAACCTGCTGTGCCCGAAATGCTCAAAATATTCTCTTAAATCAGTTACTGCAGGGAAATGCTTTTATTTGTTGATATCCAATGTACATCTCTTCGCAATATGATGTTTTATATGGTCTCTAATAGATTTCATATATAATTACTTTTGAATATATGCATTTTATTAGAATAGCACCATTGGGATGGAAATATTTGCTAGCATAGAAGCTGCAGTTTATTCTAAATTGTAAGTGGCAACCTATATTACAATAAAATATCTGTTGTCTACAGGGCCTAAGAATACACATACACACAACTTGTAATTGTATTATATTTATTATATATATAATTTGTATTATAATTGCATGATAATAATTGGGAAACGTTGGCTTGTTATGTATCATTGGTGGCAGAGAGACTAGAAGCAGATTGGCGATGTCTGCAGTCACTGTCACAGAAACATAGACTTGACAGCATTTAAAGGTACATTAATATTAAACTACCCAAGTGTTTATTTGCATGTTTAAACATAATTTTATTATTAAATGTTTAAAAGATCTGTTTTTACTACCTGATACCTTCCAAACAGTCCCTGCTAATGTCCGCTCCCTGTAGTTCAAGCATACAATGTTTCTATAGTACTAGCCAATCACAGTCTGAACTGGATAGATAGATAGATAGATAGATAGATAGATAGAGATAGATAGATAGATAGATAGATAGATAGACAGATAAATAGATAGATTAGATAGATAGAGAGAGAGAGAGAGAGAGAGAGAGAGAGAGAGATAGATAGATAGAGAGAGAGAGAGAGAGAGAGAGATAGATAGATAGATAGATAGATAGATAGATAGATACAGCGAGCAATTGATCAGAAACCTAGAAATCTCAATATGCTTGGTAGGGGGATGTTGAGAGGGACTGAGTGCTATATGAGGTGGGTGCTGAGAGAGGATAGGTGCTGAGTGGGGGATGTTGAGAGGGACTGGGTGCTATATGAGGTGGGTGGTGAGATAGGATGGGTGCTGAGTGAGGGGGATGTTGAGAGGGACTAGTTGCTATGTGAAGATGGCTTCTGAGAGTTGTGGTGCAGACAGAGGAAAGGGTCTTGAGGAAGGGTGCTGTTATTGGAGGGGGTCTTGGGTAGGGGCACTGAGTTGGTACCCAATTATTTTGTATCTTTTTTTGCACCAGGGCTCTCTATTCTCTAGCTCTGCCACTGGTCCTGACTGTAGGCAACCAGATTGTCAAACAGAGAAGATGGGTTAATTGTTTTTCATTTATTTACAAGATAACTTTTTCCGGTGCCTAACACCACATTGAAAAATGTTTGCATGGAAAATCAAACATTGTTATTATTTAAACCATATTTTTTTAAAAAGCGACAAATTTGAGAGTTCTGCATCTCGCCATCAGCTTAGTCTTCAGATAAAGGGGAACAAACTATAAATTCATTAAGATTATGGTGGGCAAAACATGGACAGAGACCATCCATTGCACACAGTACAGATTAAAGAGGGGAGAGCAAAGGTAATGGTGCAATCCAATTTAATGCTGATATCTCGGATACGTCGAATGCAGATTTTTAAACCCGCAGAAGATAACGATTTTCCTTTTACAATGCAGTAACTTTTACAAAGCTGCTTTTTTTGTGGCAAAACGGCCGCCAGGCAGACATCTTTATTGTGTGTATTGGTGTGCCCCCCTCTTATTTTTGATTACCTTTACGTCCAAGTTGGAGGATGTTGTGATGTGGGCTGAAGGTTCTATATGTGTGTTTGGAATGGACATATTCTATAAAACCATAATACAAACCCAAAACACAATTTGTTAATGCTATGATAACCAATTCTCTATTTTCAATTTTTTTTTTCTATTTAAATGTGGTGATGTTATTGACGTGTAAAAAGGTATTTCCTTTCCTGCTGAAAAGAAGAAGGAGGGCAGAGCTCCTGGCAATGCCAAGTGTCCCTATAGGTATAATTTGGTACAGAGATACACCGCTTCAAGAGTGTTCAGGGCCCATGAACCTATCAGTACTTTATGCCCCTTGTATGTATGCAAGTAGTGCACCCTGAAGGTATGACTTGGTACTGAGAAAAATAATGCCCCCTATATATATATATATATATATATATATATATATATATATATCACTTCTTACTGAGCTACACAGCCCATGGCGCCTGATGCCCCATGGATCTATCACTTGGTACTGAGACACACAACCCCCTTTAGTGTTCACTGCACCTGTGTGTACCACTTTGTGGTAAGATACACAGCACCCCACAATACATGGTGCATCCTGTATTTATCACTTGAGAGAAAAAACTTCCCACAGTGCCCAAAGTCCAGCTATCACTTGGTACTGAGAGACACAGATCTTCCATAAGATCCAGTGATCCCTGTATCTACCACCTTGTAATAAGACACACAAGTGCCCAATGCCCCCAATATCTAGCACTTGGTACTTAGAGACACAGATCCTCTGCACAGTCAAATGATTCCTGTATCTATCACCTTGTACTAAGATACACAAGTACCCAATGCTCCTTCTATCTAAAACTTGGTACTGAGAGACACAGCTCCCCCACAAGGTCCAGTGATCCCTGTAACTAGAACCTTGTAATAAGACACACAAGTGCCCAATGCCCCCAATATCTAGCACTTAGTACTGTGAGGCCTTCTAATAAGATACACAAGTACCCAATGCCCTCAATATCTAGCACTTGGTACTGAGAGATACAGCTTCTCCACAGGGTCCAATGATCCTTGCATCTACCACCTTGTAATAAGATACAACCCCCCACAAGTGCCCAATGCCCCAAATATCTAGCATTTGGTACTGAAAGACACAACTCATCCACAGTGCCATGTGCCTCTTGCATGTATCACTTAGTCCTGAGATACTCAACTCCTACTGTGTCTACCATGTCCTGAATGTATCACTTGATGGTGAGAAACAGAAACCCCAATGTGCCCCCTGAATGTATCACTTGGTACTGAGATACACTGGCGCTGCCATGCCAAATGCTTCCTGAATTTATCCGTTTCTACTGAGATACACAGCTTCAACAATACCCCCTTTCCCATATATAACTTGGAAAAGGGGCATACATCTTTCCAATCTGCTCCATACCCTTTTATTTACGACGTGACACTGAAAAACAGCTTGCACCGTGCCCAACACCACCCATATCTATCACATGGTTCTGATAAACACAGCTACCATAGTGTCTGGTGCCCCTGGATCTTTTCACCAAGTGCTCAAGGCTCAGTGAATCTTTCACTTGGTACTCAGATAGAGAACCCCTTGGTGTCTGATACTACCTAAATATTACTCTTGGCACAGTGTTATACAATGAGATATATAGCTCCCACACTGACCAGTGCCCTTGCATTTTTAATAGCCTAGTGAGATATACAGGCCACACAGTGCCTTATAGTTCTTTACTGATCTGAGAATCACAGCTTCCACATTGCCCGGTGCCTCTGCCTATCACTTGATAATAAAATACACAGCTCCCATAGTTTCCCTGTAACTACCATTTAGTAATGAGATACACAGCTCCCACAGTACCACATGCTACTGTCTCTAAAGCATGGTATTAGCATAAATAGATCTCACTGTGCCCAGTGCCCCCAGAACTTTAATTTTCTACTGAGCTCCACAGTTCCCAATGCACCCTGAATTTATCACTTTATACAGAGGCCCGCGGTTGCTCACACTGTCCTTTGCCTCTGTATCATTTCATACAGAGATACACAGCTTGCAATATGCCAAATATGCCCTTTGTATTGGGATATACAGCTGCCCACAGTGCCCCATGCCTGTCACGATCTACTGCTTCAGTGGACTTGGAAAGATCCTAGATCAATCCTAGCCAGTAGATTTCCATTGGTATCCCTGATAGCAGGAATCTGGACCAGTACCAGGAGCACCACAGGAAAGCAAGGTTACAGACGTTACCTACTGTAACCATCCCCTAATACAGGATTAGCAGTCATAATCCCAGGTAAGGATTATAAATCCCCCCCTCACACATTAATTATGTAAATCCAAACAAACTAATTTATTGATCAAAACCCCAGAAAATTTAAACACATCACCCACCAATCACCACATGTTACCACCTTAGGCTGATGTCATCCCCCTTAAGTACTAACTGCTGGCCAAGTATCTTTCCTTGTTTCTCAGCCTTCCCTGAGGTTTTCAATAATAAAAACGGTGGAGCCACCAAGTGTGAAAGACAGATGTTCCTTTAGGTTGGTGGCCAATTCCCCATCTTGTTGTACACCTTAGCTTGTGCCCCTTCCGTGGGAGTCCCACATAACATTTTATTAGAACTTGCATCCTGCATTTCAAGACTAAACATGATCCTATCTCATCCTATGGACATATTATTTAGCAGTATAAGCACATTAAACCATATTTACTCCTAGGGAATTATTATTCATGTTGCCAGACAGATTATGCAACCCTTACTTCCATCATTTCAATGCAAAGATATGAGTAGCCTTTAATGCTCTATACTTGTTCTTGTCTAAACATTAAAGAGGGGTTATACATTATGCCACAACTGCAGTGTTATTAAAATATGATTACAAAGTTACCTCCCGCCATTCTCTATAGCAACCCTTTGTGATTGCCTCCAAAGTGCTAGATCTTTGTTCCCTTGGCTGGGAGAGGAAATTATCACGCTAGTGTCACATTCTGGCTTTTCTCTGCCAGGAAAGCCCCACCACAGGAGGTGATATTGTAAATCCCTCCTGCAGACAAGGTGTCTGATTAGACCTTTTCATGTACTGGAACATTAAATCCAAAATGGAGTCACCTAACAAGATGGTGGACTTGCTCAATAATTGCAGAAACAGGAAAATGTAACACTTTCTTCCTCAAATGATTCTGGTTAGTTCCTTGTAAGACTGTACCTTTCAGATACTTTTAAATATCTTGGATTAATGACAATGCTATTAGTAGCCCCAACATGACATATTCTGGCCTGACGTCCCCCATATACCAACATTTTATAATACATAGCTGGTTGGAATTACATTGCAATGAACAAAACCACACAGTCTTAACCCTCACAATTTCTGAAATTCGGGGGACTGAATTGACCAGTATGGATGTGGGCCAAAAAGGGACCTTGCTTGTGGGGTTCAGGGAAGTCCCACCCTGGTCACAAAAGTCAGGCACGACAGTGACCTTTTATCTATCACTTGGCAGTGAGATACACATGTCCCCTAGATATCACTTGGTACTGAGATATACTGATCCCAACAAATCTAATGTCCTCTGAAATTATTTATTTGTATTGGCATACACATCTGGAAACAGTGCCCCATGCCCCAGTATCTATCACTTGGTACTGAGATATACAGCTCCCCTGCATGTATCCCTTTGTATTGGGTTACACACCTGCCCACAGTGCCCCATGTCCAGTATCTATCACTTGGTACTGAGATATACAGCTCCCCTGAATGTATCCATTTGTATTGGGTTACACACCTGCCCACAGTGCCCCATGTCCAGTATCTATCACTTGGTACTGAGATATACAGCTCCCCTGCATGTATCCATTTGTATTGGGTTACACACCTGCCCACAGTGCCCCATGTCCAGTATCTATCACTTGGTACTGAGATACACAGCTCCACTGAATGTATCCCTTTGTATTGGGTTACACACCTGCCCGCAGTGCCCCATGCCCTTTTATCTATCACTTGGTACTGAGATACACAGCTCCCACAGTGCCCCATACCCCAATATCTATCAGGTATTATCAAACTTTCAGCTCAGGTTTCGTTACATCATGTCTGAGATCCACAGCTGCTCTTCTGAACTACAACAAACCACATGTTAAACTGTCTGGTTTACCAAAGCTCTCACAAGCTGACATCAATCGCACACCAGTCATGAACAAGCCTTTGAGTTTTATACACCTGTCAGGAACTCCTGACTTTGCACCTTTGGTGACCTGACCCCAAGAAGTAAGACCAGTCTTACAGAGAATGATCCCACCATGCACCTCTCTATTACACTCACCTGCGACCAACCGTCAGTCACCCACAACAAAGGCCCAGCAGTGGGAATGCTCCACATATCAGGCACCCTCATCTCTGCAGAGCAGTTATCTGATCAACTGAGTGTTTATACAGCGCAAGCCTGGGACTACTTGCCAGGGCTGGGGAGAACAATATCATTTTAATTTATTAGTTTAATTATTCCTATTCTAATATCTGCAAATTTCATTGTAAGTTACCTTCATAGTACAAAAATAAAGAAGAAATATGGGAGAATGAGAAATGAAGAACTACTGAAGTGTCACACATTGACAGCCCTATTAAATTCCCTCAATGTGTAAAACCGTAGCCCGTAGCGTAGCCTGCAAAATTGGCAGCTATTAAAGCAACCCGCCATGACTTGCGGGGTAAGGGCAAAGAAACCCTCAGGGATGTCGAAAATTACACTCTGCGGCCGCAAATTCTTTGGTCTTTGAAGCCCGTAACTGTTATGTTCGAAAATCGCTATTGAATTGCAACATTTACTGGCGTTTACCTGCAAGTGGAGCCAAAAAGCCAACGGGTACTAGAGAGGACCCACAAGGCACAAGTCCTATCCGTAGCACTGTAAATGCAAATACACACACTACTTTACTCATAATTAAAGGGAAAGTGATGTTAGGTATTAAGATTAACAGCACAACATTCTCAAGCTCGCAAATCTGCAATATAAAATACTTTTATTTCTGTTTAATTTCCATGTTATCCAGACAATCAATGTGTTAATACATATAATGGAACTTGCATGAACTTGAATATCATATTTACTGATTTATTAATACTGCATTATTTCTGGAATGCGGGTCCGAAACTCGTAATTTAACCCAGTAAGGCTTTGAAATCGAACCTCCATTTTTCAGTGACGTAATGATGATCTCATTTGACATTTTATTTTTGGTTATTGTGAAGCAAACAACAAATAGGACAAAATGACAGAAAAAGTCAATGTGCATAACTATTCACCCCCTAAAGTCAATACTTTGTAGAGCCACCTTTTGTGGCAATCACAGCCCCAAGTCGCTTTGGATAAGTCTCTATGAGCTTGCCACATCTTACCACTCGGATTTTTGCCCATTCCTCCTTGCAAAACTGCTCCAGCTCCTTCAAGTTGAATGGTGTGTTCTTGTGAACAGCAATCTTTAAGTCTGACCACAGATTTTCTATTGGATTGAGGTCTGGGCCATGATTAGGCCATTCCAACACATTTACATGTTTCCCCTTAAACCACTCAAGTGTTGCTTTAGCAGTGTGTTTGGGGTCATTGTCCTGCTGGAAGGTGAACCTCCGTCCTAGCCTCAAATCACGCACAGAGTGGTACAGGTTTTGCTCAAGAATATCCCTGTATTTAGCAGCATCCATCTTTCCCTCAACTCTGACCAGTTTCCCACAGCATGATACTGCCACCACCATGTTTCACTGTGGGGATGGTGTTCTTTGGGTGATGTGATGTGTTGGGTTTGCCTCAGACATAGCGTTTTCTTTGATGGCCGAAAAGTTAAATTTTAGTGTCATCAGACCAGGGCACCTTCCTCCATACATTTTGGGAGTCTCCCATATGCCTTTTCGTAAACACAAAACGTGCCATTTTGTTTTTTGCGGAAAGTAACGGCTTTCTTCTGGCCACTTTGCCATAAAGCCCAACTCTATGGAGCGTACGGCTTATTATCGTCCTATGTACAGATACTCCAATCTCTGCTGTGGATCTCTGCAGCTCCTCCAGGGTTACCTTAGGTCTCTGTGCTGCCTCTCTGATTAATGCCCTCCTTGCCTGGTCCGTGGGTTTTGGTGGGCGGCCGTCTCTTGGCAGGTTTGCTGTTGTGCCATGTTCTTTCCATTTGGTTATGATAGATTTGATGGTGCTCCTGGGGATCGTCACAGATTTTGATATTTTTTTTATAACCTAACGCTGACTTGTATTTCTGAACAACATTGTCCCTTACTTGCTTGAGTTCTTCATGGCAGTGTTTGGTTAGTGGTGCCTCTTGCTTAGGTGTTGCAGCCTCTGGGGCCTTTCAAAAAAGGTGTGTATATGTATTGACAGATCATGTGACACTTAGATTGCACACAGGTGGACATCATTTTACTAATGATGTGACTTCTGCAGGTAATTGGTTGCACCAAAACTTTTTATGGGCTTTTTAAGGGGGTGAATACATACGCACATACCAATTTTCTGTTTTCTATTTCTAAAAAATAGTTTTATGTATATATCTTTCTCATTTCACTTCACCAGTTTAGACTATTGTGTTCTGATCCATCACATACAATTCAGATTAACAAAACATTGAACTTAAGGCTGTAATGTAACAAAATAGGTAAAAAGTCAAGCGGGTGAATACTTTTGCAAGGCATTGTATATTGCATTGTAGCCCCAGTATGAGGACTTTCTGAATAGGTTGTCTTAAGACAACCAACAAGTGAAGGAGGAATCAGGGGCTGATAAGTAATGGCGTGATCATATACTGTTCAAGGTTTTGTGAGTGAATATTTGTTTATTTAATCCATTTCAACCATGTTTATATATATATATATATATATATATGTATATGTATCTATGTATGTATATATAGCGCACAGTGTGTTACTGTTTTTGTGTCTTTTTTTATCTGTAGATATGAAATAACTTTATATATAAACCAGGGAGTCAATATTGTCTAGTTATGAATATGAGGTAGAAGAAAGTGCCAAGTCATCAAGAATTGTTCATGTGCACATAATGTGAGAAGGAAAAGCATTGTGGGTAATAAAAATCCCAGGATAACAACTAATGATGCCAACTGTGACATCCTCCGTGTGCTCATGAAAGCCAACACTTCTTATTTAGGCAGTTTAGGAGAAAATATTCCCAGATTCCTAAAAGGTTCCAAATACCCCTACACATATGTATGATAACCGGTGCACACTCTAAAAAGAACAAATAATGATTACAGAGTCCCTTTAATGCGCTACCATATGAAGAGAACGTGTTTGATTAAGAACGTATATAAGGCAGAAAACATTTCATAAAGCTAGTTAATTAGAGAAATATAATGTTGATACCTCTGCTGGACCCCGGAGGCCTCCATGATACTATGTTGACTGTTACATATATGAAAAAAGTATTTTAATTTCTGCAGAGGCATGGTTTGCTGTTATTTCTTATACAGTGTCTGTCTTTGGGCATATGTAGTGAAGGGCATAGGTGTCAAATACCAACATTTTTATCATTTAGTAAGTTGCTCCCCCCCCCCCACACACACACACACACAAGGTTTAGTAGATAGGAATATGCTTTTAAGCTCTAAGCTATTAGGAGATGCTCATGTCATACACAATGGAAACATTCTATATACCAGCAGATTTTTTTTTTACTACTCTGATAACAGATAAAAAATCTATAGTTTTAAGTCTCTGTTTACATACAAAGTGTATCCTGCCTACTGACTGTTGCATGAGTATGGTGATTGTCTATAGGGAAGACAGTGATTGATAGCAGTTTATCACTGGACTCAGGTCTGCACTGACCAGTTTAGGCGAGTCCAGAATTCCATGCCTGCACAGGTTTTTTAAGAGTTATTATTTTTTTCTTTTGATCTCTACACTGACAGCACGGAGCCAGAAGAGCACTGGTCTGCATTGTTCAAATTCCACAGAGGCAAGAGAGCAGAAACCTCAAGTTTCTGCCATGAGAAATTACAACACCTACCAGGTCTGTTCCCTTTAACTGGAAAAGTAAGCAATCTTACCATTGACTTGAATGGTGCAATCAGATTATACATGTAAACACAGGTTTTATTTTATTTGTTTTCTCACTGAAAAAATGCATCTATTTCAAAAATGCAAAAAGTGTTTCAACACATTTTTAGGAGATCTTTACAGTGGTGTGGTCCAAATCATCAAATACATGTGATAAAAAAATAACGTAAAGAAACATTTTCAGGACACTAAAAAAATAAAAGTGAAGCCTAACCATCCTAAAGCACAAAATAAGGATTTCTATACAACAGGGGTGGACAAGTTCAGTTTTGGAGAGCCCCACGCAGGCCAGGATTTGAGGATATTTCTGTTGCACACAGGTAAATCAAACACTTCTTCAGTCATCCGGATTGACTCACCTGCGCACAGAAAGGACATCGTCAAATCCTGGACTTTGTTGGGCTTTCCAGGACCGAAGTTGCCCACCCCTGCTGTACGATACTAAACAATAATCAAATTATTCATAGTCACAATGTTAAATTACAAATACCTGCTTACATAATTAAACACTGACACCCAACTAATGCTAAGTCATATTTCATACCACAGAGACCAAGGGGTTAATGCCCATGTATCTCCTGCCATTTAATACTATGTAATAAGTCAGAAATTAATATGATAGGTATATACTGCAGTGTTCATGTACAAGAGAAACCACATCAATGTGTCAATGTTTGAGTGGGAAACAAGTATAGATGGTGCAATATATACTGACGTTCTTTACTTTATTGGGCATTACTGTGATTCTGGGCTCCGACTCACAACTCCGCACTCACATCTGCTTAAAATTACCCAGTCACCCTAAAATTAAGTTGATTTTTTGTTATTCTTAAAGAGCATGAAAAACTCGCTATATGTTGGGTTAGTCTTTTTTTGTAAATCAATCCTGGGAAATCTGATGTTGCTGTATTTATATGCAAATGTGCAGCTTGTCCATATTAATTAGCTGCTTTGATGGGCTAATTATGATTACAGTTTGCTTGTCTGTCTCTGTAGTGGCCAAAATAAAGACCCCCCAATGTCATCTGGTAGTTTGACGCCTCTCCCACCCTTATCAATTAAACTGAGCCGCAAATTAGTATACTTCGCCACACACAATAATTAGCATGCAGTAACTGCAAAATCAATTCTAAATATTTCATAAATGATTCACTTAAGATAAAATCTGCTGGTACACTGTACAGCTAGTGTTTAATGTCTTTTACAATTAAATCAGCTTCCTGCTGGGGTGACAGATTTCTTTTAAGTAACATGTAAGGACCCTTGCAAGACTTGCAAGACATTTTCCCTTAAGTGACACACCCCATGGTAAGTATCCAAAACTTATTACGGTACATAGAAGAGCTTACAAGAGCCATGTCATAGCCACTTAACTTCTCTTGTAAAAACTAGATGCAAGTCTTGAAGTTCATAGTCTTAGAAAAAAGCTACAAATAGAGGATGAAGGTAGTTACATTTTTGCTCATCCTTCCTATATGTGCAATTTAGGAAGAACTACCCAAATGTTCTAAAAACATAATTTAACTTCGGACCTTTCACGTTTATCGCACGCCAGCCGTGTTCGCTCTTAGAGCTGTGCCAGGTTCCCTGCTCTCTCTGCAGACTGAGCTGCTCCAGGCAGGCATACAGAACCCAAATATAAGGCACAAGACTGGCACCTTAAGCAGAGACAGACCCCAGGAATAATGCAAAAGACTGGCACCGTAAGCAGAGAAAGACCCCAGGGATAATGCACAAGACTGGCACCGTAAGCAGAGACAGACCCCAGGGATAATGCACAAGACTGGCACCGTATGCAGAGACAGACCCCAGGGATAATGCACAAGACTGGCACCGTAAGCAGAGACAGACTCCAGGGATAATGCACAAGACTGGCACCGTAAGCAGAGACAGACCCCAGGGATAATGCACAAGACTGGCACCGTAAGCAGAGACAGACCCCAGGGATAATGCACAAGACTGGCACCGTACGCAGAGACAGACTCCAGGGATAATGCACAAGACTGGCACCGTAAGCAGAGACAGACTCCAGGGATAATGCACAAGACTGGCACCGTAAGCAGAGACAGACTCCAGGGACAATGCACAAGACTGACACTGGAAGCAGAGACAGACCCCAGGGACAATGCACAAGACTGGCACCGTAAGCAGAGACAGACCCCAGGGATAATGCACAAGACTGGCACCGTAAGCAGAGACAGACCCCAGGAATAATGCACAAGACTGGCACCGTAAGCAGAGACAGACCCCAGGAATAATGCACAAGACTGGCACTGTAAGAAGAGACAGACCCCAGGGATAATGCACAAGACTGGCACCGTAAGCAGAGGCAGACCCCAGGTATTATGCACAAGACTGGCACCGTAAGCAGAGACAGACTCCAGGGATAATGCACAAGACTGGCACCGTAAGCAGAGACAGACTCCAGGGATAATGCACAAGACTGGCACCGTAAGCAGAGACAGACTCCAGGGACAATGCACAAGACTGACACTGGAAGCAGAGACAGACCCCAGGGACAATGCACAAGACTGGCACCGTAAGCAGAGACAGACCCCAGGGATAATGCACAAGACTGGCACCGTAAGCAGAGACAGACCCCAGGAATAATGCACAAGACTGGCACCGTAAGCAGAGACAGACCCCAGGAATAATGCACAAGACTGGCACTGTAAGAAGAGACAGACCCCAGGGATAATGCACAAGACTGGCACCGTAAGCAGAGGCAGACCCCAGGAATAATGCACAAGACTGGCACCGTAAGCAGAGACAGACCCCAGGCATAATGCACAAGACTGGCACCGCAAGCAGAGACAGACCCCAGGAATAATGCACAAGACTGGCACCGTAAGCAGAGACAGACTCCAGGGATAATGCACAAGACTGGCACCGTAAGCAGAGACAGACTCCAGGGACAATGCACAAGACTTGCACCGTAAGCAGAGACAGACCCCAGGGATAATGCACAAGACTTGCACCGGAAGCAGAGACAGACCCCAGGTATAATGCACAAGACTGGCACCAGCAAGATCCACAAGAAGGCATGACAGCATTGGGCATCTGCACTCCAACCTGAGCCATACGACCCAATACACTGCTCGAACGCGCACACTGCTGGTGTGTGATAAACGCGAAAGGTCCTTTACTTCTGCTCAGATGTGGGATAACTGTTATTTGCTCCAATAGGTTAAAATTATTATTAATATTATTATTAATAATAATAATAATAATAATAATAATAACAGTAATTACAGAGTCGTTTTAAGTCTCCATGCATACTTATTTTAAAGGACCAATGTACAAAAAAACATGTGATGGGGAAAAAATGAACATTTTGATGCCTCTGCTTAACTCTGGGGGCATCCATGATACATTAGTAATAGTTGTGTGTGTGTGTGTGAGAGAGAGAGGATTGCCCACATTCTTTACAACAGTGCTTGCATTTCATGATGCAAGCGGCCTGCTTCGGAATAAGTGAGGGAGAAGATACAATTAGCAAATCTGATTATCTAATAAAGACATGTCACACATGGCTCTCAGGAAGTAACACTACAATAGATTCCTTTACTCTTCCAAAATTCAGTTATATTGTTACTTCACAAGGTAGCTATTTTTCTTGAACTACATTGGTCTTTTTAGCAACAGCCTCTAAAATGTGTTCTTTTTTGTAGAATATTTAATTTTTGAGCCAATTCCATTTGCTACTTTCCATTAGTTTTAGCTGCCATATTTCCATTGTGCAAGAAAATGTTATATTCCACTTCATTATGATTTAATTTAAAAGGTAATAAATTAGAGGTTATATTTTTTATAGTATAAAAACATTTTGCCGCTTTTCAAGTATAGCTCTTCAAAATAGTATATAATAAATTCAAGAATGGCTATAATACAGGATACACTGACTACAGTAGCCATTTAATCTAAGCTACAAACATGTTTATTCCTGTGTTTAAATTATATTTAAATTGAAAGCCAAAGTCAATACACTTTCATGAAAAAAAACATTGATTTAAACAGGAAGGGGGAATTGGTGATTTGATTTTTCATGGTAATTACTGGCAAAGGGGTTGGGAATTTTCAAATGGAAGTTCTCAGGGTAGAGTTGCGTTTAATTAGAGGATATGATAATTGGCTGTTTTATAAAATGTTCTCATTAAAAAGTAACAGAAGTCTGAAAAAAATCTAATCAAACAGGATTATACAATACAATATATCAGATGGTTAGATACGTAAGGGCCACGGATAGTCACCTGTAGAGCCGCCGGCAGTCGCTAAACCTGTAGAGTCGCCAACAGTCACTAAACCTGTAGAGCCGCCGGCAGTCGCTAAACCTGTAGAGCCGCCAACAGTCACTAAACCTGTAGAGTCGCCGGCAGTCACTAAACCTGTAGAGTCGCCGGCAGTCACTAAACCTGTAGAGCCGCCGGCAGTCACTAAACCTGTAGAGCCTCCGGCAGTCACTAAACCTGTAGAGCCGCCGGCAGTCACTAAACCTGTAGAGCCGCCGGCAGTCACTAAACCTGTAGAGCCGCCGGCAGTCACTAAACCTGTAGAGTCGCCGGCAGTCACTAAACCTGTAGAGCCTCCGGCAGTCACTAAACCTGTAGAGCCGCCGGCAGTCACTAAACCTGTAGAGCCTCCGGCAGTCACTAAACCTGTAGAGTCGCCGGCAGTCACTAAACCTGTAGAGTCGCCGGCAGTCACTAAACCTGTAGAGCCGCCGGCAGTCACTAAACCTGTAGAGCCGCCGGCAGTCACTAAACCTGTAGAGCCTCCGGCAGTCACTAAACCTGTAGAGCCACCAACAGTCACTAAACCTGTAGAGCCACCAACAGTCACTAAACCTGTAGAGCCGCCAACAGTCACTAAACCTGTAGAGCCGCCGGCAGTCACTAAACCTGTAGAGTCGCCGGCAGTCACTAAACCTGTAGAGTCGCCGGCAGTCACTAAACCTGTAGAGTCGCCGGCAGTCACTAAACCTGTAGAGCCGCCGGCAGTCACTAAACCTGTAGAGCCGCCGGCAGTCGCTAAACCTGTAGAGTCGCCGGCAGTCGCTAAACCTGTAGAGACGCCGGCAGTCGCTAAACCTGTAGAGCCGCCGGCAGTCGCTAAACCTGTAGAGTCGCCGGCAGTCACTAGACCTGTAGAGCCGCCGGCAGTCACTAAACCTGTAGAGCCGCCGGCAGTCACTAAACCTGTAGAGCCGCCGGCAGTCACTAAACCTGTAGAGTCGCCGGCAGTCACTAAACCTGTAGAGACCCCAGCAGTCCCTAAATCTGTAGAGCCGCCGGCAGTCACTAAACCTGTAGAGTCGCTGGCAGTCACTAAACCTGTAGAGTCACTGGCAGTCACTAAACCTGTAGAGTCGCCGGCAGTCACTAAACCTGTAGAGTCACTGGCAGTCACTAAACATGTATCGCATTCACTAACCCAGAAACACTACATTCTGTCACTAGACCCTCAGTGCCACAGACAAAAAACCTTACCAATAAGAAAAAGCTGGCACCATCCTATGTGTCCTACAGCCACAGTGATGTGTCTTTTATGAATATGGCAGCATGCAGCAAGATCTTGTTTCCTCAGTACTGCATAAATAAGATGGGGGTTGTTGGAAAATAAAACATGGGTTTATTACTAAAAAGTCGCAATCTTATTAACGTTACAAATTAAATGCAGCAACAAAGCACCCAGCACTTTAATAGAAACACAACGTGCAAACACCTTAGAGACTTGAGCGTTCTGCAAACATGATCTTATCTAGATAAATGACAGCCTAGATTAGAGATAGTAACTAAACACAGGAGTTAGAAGAGGCGCCAGATCATAATTAAATTAGGTAAACTCAATACTGTGTAATTTTTTCCATCCATTTATTCCTACTAACTGCATTTATGCGTATATTAGCAGTTTAATAAAATCATTAAACGACAACTGGGGTTATATATTAAAAATAATCTGTTTTGAACAACTGCAATTGACAAACAAAATGGTTCTAGAATGCCAAATATAGGTACGCCACCAAATTTCCGGCAAGGGATGGTCAAAATTCCTAAAGGGAATTGGCAATTCTGTGGAGTGTAGCCCCACTGTGGTGATAACTTGATTTTGGGAGATTCTTAGCTAATTTTGCTTAAATTTAACCCTAGCTATTGCTTCTGAGAGATGCAAGTGTCAATGATTGTGTCAAAAACAAGTCCATATTGGTTCAAGAGAAATTTGAACTGTTGAAAGAATTTGACCGTGGTGGATCAGTATATAAGCGATGTGAAATCTATGGTATTGGTTCGACTGTTTATGATATAAAAAAGCAAAGGGAAAAACTATTCGATCTAGACAGTGATTCCAAAAAGCAAATGAACATTATAAAAACAATGATAGATGATAAGATGCGCATGATCAAGTAATGATAGAATAGTTTCAACAGCAGAGTGATGGAATCAGATTGTCGGGATGCTTGATAATGGAGCAGGCTCAGTTGTTCCATAAAATAACTTAAATCAAAACATGAATGCTATTATAGTGAAAAAGTAAATGCCCCATGGTCTTGAAAGGTATTTAAATTTACCCAGTAATTTACATTGCAAATGGAAATGGTTGGATTATAACCAAGATTACCATAGAATGGTCTGAAAAGATTTTTGTGCCAGAAGCCAAAGCACATCTGTGGGACTACCAGACCCACCCCAAAGCTGAACTCCTGTGTAAGAAAAATGTTGGAAAAGTGCACATCACTTATCCAACCCCAAGACCAGGGAACTGGCACGTTCCTTGCTGGAAAATATAAAACAGAATTAAATTCTTTATTGTACTGTGAAACAACGCCGAAGTAAAAAAGGATAACATGGAGCCAGAGATAGAGCAAGAAAATCAGGGTGTGCAAATGCTAGATAATCATAGGGACCAACAATAGTATTCAAGTGCCCAAGAACACGACAACTGAAAGACGTAAGGAGTGAACCCTGTGATCAACGGGTCCTACTAATTAGATGCCCTATTGCTGGGTAAGTGCCCTATAATGACAACAATGAAAGCCTCTATTGGAAAGGAAATATAATGAATATATCAATATACAGCTAATATATTTCAAAAAGTATTTTTTTCCCCTGCTGATTTTGAACGTTTGTCCACTGACAAAGGAATGATCAGTTTATAATTTTAATGGTAGGTGTATTTTAACAGTGAGGACACTGTACTAGCATCCCGACTGCTCTGAACACTATTCCCAATTGGCCCCCCAATCTGGTAGAAATAGTCCTATACGTTAAAAACTATTAAAAACAAAAATGACATATATGCAGGAGCAAAGTATCTCTCCCAAGTCAAAATATCATATAACTGATCAGAAGTAGTGATGTCCCAAACAGTTCGCCGGAGAACTATTCGCGTCGATTTTCGCATGTTCGCGTTCGCCGCGGATAGCGAAAAAATTCGCTTTTCGGTTCGCCCCCTATACCTTATCATTGAGGAAACTTTGAACATCATTTATTTTATTTTATAATTTTTTTTGTGTAATCTATGCCTGCCTGCCAGCGTGTGTGTGGGACAGGCTAACACCTAACAGCTTATATTGTGCTTATTTTCACTACTCATACCTGGTGGTGTAACATACATTGAAAACAACCATTTTTTTCCTGTAATCTAATTTCAGTTGCCTGCCTGTGTCAGTTTTACAGCTTATATTGTGCTCAGTGACATAAAACAACACTTTTTTGACTGTAATAGATTGAATAGCAATTGCCTGCCTACAGGTGTGTGTGTGAAGCCTATTGCATCTACTCTGCCAACTTTTGCCAGTGCACAGTGACACTCATATCTGGTGGCACCTTCGATTGCACGCGCAGTGCCCCAAATTTGAAGTGGGAGGACCGACCAAGCATCTTTTTCCATCTCCCGCTTCCAAAAATCCATGCCATATACACACGTCCCCTGATAGTGGACGTAACAGGGATTAAACCGATAGGAATAGTACTACTTAACAGTACACACCTTATAATAACGCAGACAGAGGCAACGCGTATAATCTTCCATGCTGTGCAGTGGAAGCCCCCAGACTCTGACCTGTGTATAATATTCCATGCTGGGCAGTGGAAGCCCCCAGACTCTGACCTGTGTATAATATTCCATGCTGGGCAGTGGAAGCCCCCAGACTCTGACCTGTGTATAATATTCCATGCTGGGCAGTGGAAGCCCCCAGACTCTGACCTGTGTATAATATTCCATGCTGTGCAGTGGAAGCCCCCAGACTCTGACCTGTGTATAATATTCCATGCTGGGCAGTGGAACCCCCCAGACTCTGACCTGTGTATAATATTCCATGCTGTGCAGTGGAAGCCCCCAGACTCTGACCTGTGTATAATATTCCATGCTGGGCAGTGGAAGCCCCCAGACTCTGACCTGTGTATAATATTCCATGCTGGCCAGTGGAAGCCCCCAGACTCGGACCTGTGTATAATCTTCCATGCTGGGCAGTGGAAGCCCCCAGACTCTGACCTGTGTATAATCTTCCATGCTGGGCAGTGGAAGCCCCCAGACTCTGACCTGTGTATAATATTCCATGCTGGGCAGTGGAAGCCCCCAGACTCGGACCTGTGTTTATACTTCCATGCTGGGCAGTGGAAGCCCCCAGACTCTGACCTGTGTATAATCTTCCATGCTGGGCAGTGGAAGCCCCCAGACTCTGGGAGTCTGAAGAAGAGGAGTCAGAGGAGGAAGGTGGCTTTGAGGAGGTGGAAGACCAAACACAGCAGGTGTCCCAGGGGGCTTGTTGTCACCTTTTTGGGTTGTGCAAAGGGACTGTTTGCGGTTGTTTGCGGTGCATTAAACGGGGAGATTGGTCTGTTACTATGAAGCAGGTGTAACCATTACACTACCTGATCGATACAACATCATACCTGATGTTTTAAAGCATGTTATTCCAAACAATTTAGGAATGTTAGGTGATTTATGCCCTTTATGGCTTAAAACCAGACTCTGTATTAACTATGTAATTTTCCGTGGGAGTTTTGCCATGGATCCCCCTCCGGCATGCCACAGTCCAGGTGTTAGTCCCCTTGAAACAACTTTCCCATCACTATTGTGGCCAGAAAGAGTCCCTGTGGGTTTTGAAATATCGCCTGCCCATTTAAGTCTATGGCGGTTCGCCGGGTTTGCCCGTTCGCGAACATTTGATTTAAGTTTGCGTCCGCTGTTCGCGAACCCAAAATTTGATGTTCACGACATCACTAATCAGAAGAGATCTAAAAAGGTTGAACTTGATGGACTAAAAGTCTTTATTGAACCTCAAATACTATAACTGGTGGTAATTAGCAACAGGCCATTAACTACCCATATTAATAGGCAACAATGCCAAACATAGAAGGTAAAATAATACTGTTGATATGTAGGAAAAATGCAGAATGGATAAAGACGGACTGAAAAAACTCATATACAGTCTGTCAAATATTAATAATCAATAATTTTGGGATGACTGAAAAAAGTGGTAACGATAGGTATCCCTTATGTAGGTATATGCACCTCTATCTGTACCAGTAGTTCCAACAAGGAATCAACCCCACTGTGAGGACAAATATGTATCTCCAAATCTCTTTATACAAATGCCAATACAGCTTCCCTCATATGGCAAATTACTACATAAGGGATACCTATCGTCCTATTGATAAAGTATGGAAAAGAAAAATGTATCCCAAAGTTCATTGCTAGAGAACGGTAGAAGGTGGAGCATATATACTAAAGAAAGCCTGCCATGATTTTTGACGTGCCTTCATACAGGAATATCACGTTTAGCGCTGTACATGCGTTCCTGCATGCAGGAGCGCTATGAAAATCAGTGCTAAATGGGGCATTTTAATGCGATAGTGATAAAAGCGATTTGGCTGCAAAACCACGCTATAGCGATTTTTAACTCTAAGCAGGGAACTGAAACATAAAACAGAGCTATTGCGAAACAGCGCTATGTGGGGCCAAGCAAAGAGGAGTTTGCCTGTATTTTATAATGCATCTGGTGAAAAAGTTGACAACAATTTAACACATTTTCACTTATCAAAGAAAGTTATTCATGAGTTGCTTGACTATGCAAAAAAATGTTACAGGACCTGTTGCCAAGGATAAAGCAAGTAATCTTAATGAAGAAAATCTGTCCGAGAAGATGAATGCAGACGAAGGAACACCTGTTGTGCATCATCTTACAGACTCGCAAATTATAGATACTGTTCTGAATGCTGATAAAAATATGGGAAGTGATGAAGATGACAGTGACGAAGACGAAACAGATGTAGCTGAAAGCCTTTCCTATGACAAGTTAATTGAGTTGGTGAGTGAATTAATCAAAGGGCTAGAGCAACGTACCACTTTACGGAAAAATAACTAATGAATTAGCATTTGTTGCATGAAAAATTACACAGGAAAAGATGAAAACAAATGAAGTAACTTTGCTTGGATGAAATGTTTAAAAAGATTGCCAAGAAGATTTTTTTCCCTGTGGGTTCAACTTCAAGTCCCCCCAATATCACACCTGCAGCATCAGAAATCCAGGATGAAATTATCAACTACGAAACAGACAGGAATCAGGACAGCTCTCAGCTTCCAGACCTTCGTGAACAGCTTTAAAGTTGCTGTGAAATTACCAAAAAATGGCCAATTTGGGAGCAGGAATGGTTGGTTCGGCAAAATGGTTAATCCGACAAGGCATTAGAACCAGGGGTGATGGAAAGTCGATGTTGTACCTCTATCTTTTTCCTTCTGGATTGCTATCTTGTTGTGGTGAAGGGGCTTGTGTACCTTAATGAAGCTGCGAGCTATACCATGTAGGGTCACCCAAGATGGGCAGATCATAGCTGACAAATTGTGGCCCACTGTAGAAGGAACTGGCAACCCACTCCAGTATCCTTGCCAAGAAAATCATATGGATAAGCACAACCCTACAAACAGATGGGCCTGAAGTCTGCGTCCATATGGTCACAGATAAACAAACCAAATTCAGAAGAACCTTCCATCTGCAGTGGGAATAGTGGGAATGAGATATCAACAAATGTTGGAACATTTAGTAGCAATAAATGGATGCTCATTAGTTTATATGGGCAAACTTTTCTTAGACATTAACATAAATAATCCGCTGAGAAAGAATAATTTGGTAAAAAAAAGACAAAAACACTTTTTTTGTTTCTAAAAACATCAAGTTTAGCTATTCACAATGTGACATTTGTAGTCCTTTAAAGGTATACTGATGACGTCACAAATGTGCTTTCATGTATTTAAAAAAAAAAATCAAGTCTTAAACATTCAAAAAAAAAAAATCCTTGAAAATGAGTGCTGTAAGAGTTAAACTATTTTTTCAATCACTTTATAAACTAAGCTGTTGTAAAATCCAAATATATTTTGCAGTATCAAATTCAACCACTGGAGGGAGTAGCTGTTTTTTTCCTTAGAGCTCCATAACTCAGCTGATGCAGACACACACTAATTCGAGTTATTCAGAAGGAGGTCCTGACTTTGCTCCAGAAGAGAGATTAAGAGGTTTTTGTTTAACTCTTCCAGTAATTAAAGTATCACAAAATAATGTATTTTGTATTTTTAATACAAACAGGAAATGAATGGCTGCTTACAGAGCATACAGCTGTATGCAGGGTTTGTTAGTTAACAGGCATACTCATAAAGTTATTTTACTGCTTTCATAACAGATTATTGCTTGGACTTTTATATAAAAAAAAACACAGTGGAATATTTTTGAGATGAAACAAAGAAAAAAGTGTTCTCCATGTCCTTCCATTTCAAGGTAGCAACGTGATGTCTTGCACCTCTTGCTGATCTTTTGCCATATTCATAGATCCTCATTTTCAGTCTTCTCTGTGAATTTGTCCTGTGTATTCTTCTCCTTTAATTTGAGGTATCTTGACTCAATTTCAGGAAACTTAGGTGTGAGTACAACATGATCATAATCAAACCCCTCATCAAGTGAGAAAGGCTGGACATCATCTCCTTGATGCTAAAAGGAAGGATACAATATTATAAGGCAACATTACATTAATAACATTTTCATAAATTTAAACTAAAATGTTCATAAACATTAATCTTTGAACAATTTGAAAAATGCAAGAAAATAATTCATAATTCAGGTTGTTTTAGTTCCTTCCAAATTCAATGTTCCTCCACTCCTGAACAGATAAAAAAAATATTACACCACCTCAGGCTCTAATTATTATTATTATCTTTATTTATATTGCGCCAACATATTCCGTAGCGCTGTACAGGGGTTGAGTAGATGGCAAAAACAAACTTCACACATTACAAAGAATGGAGGGCCCTGTTTTTGAGCTTAGAATCAAATGTACATAGAGCTGGTTTCCAAGGCACAGACACAAGACTGAAAACTCACAAACTTACAATTTAAGGGTTTAGGTGTGATCAAAGAGGGTGACAAATGCAAGATGGTGGCGTGAAAGCAATTAGTGTAGTAAAGGCTATCATATAAGAATAAACTATGTGTAGGGATGGAATCTGTTAATGTAATTGTTGATTATTAAAAATTAGTAACCTTTCCTACCAGGGCCAAACAGGGAGACTATAGACATACGGAGAGGAACAAGACAGGGGTGCCCCCTGTCTCCATTATTCTTTGCGCTGACCATGGAAACTTTGGCCCAAATAATCAGATGCACAGCAAACATAAGGGGCCTGAGAATCGGCCTCCAAGACCTCAAATGCTCTCTGTTTGCGGATGACCTCCTATGCACTCTGACATACCCCAAGAGCTCGATCCCGGCCTTGCTGACGGTATTACGTGACTTTGGGGAGATATCGGGGCTAAAAATTAACCTGGAGAAAACCGAGGCCTTAGATGTAGGAATACCATTGAGAGATCTTACAGAATTGCAAAGGACTTATAACTTTTCCTGGCCAAAAACATCAATCAAATATCTAGGGGTTCATATTACAAGGAGGGTAGCGGGAATATACAAAGCAAACTATCCCCCATTGCTTCAGAAATTAACAAAGAATATACAAAGCTTTTCAGGACCCTTCCCCTACTGCTAGATCTCAAAGATCTAGACAGATTGCAGAATATAATATTTAAATTTATTTGGAGCAATAAAGCCCCACGGATTGCTAGGCAGATGATGTATAAGCACAAAAACCAAGGGGGATTATCCTGCCCAAACCTCAGGCTTTACTATAAAGCAGCCCAGTTGGCCTTCCTGCCACTAACCCACACAAAGACACATCAACCCATATGGGTCTTTATGGAGAACTGGGAACTTAGACCCCACTCCTGGGACACGCTGATCTGGGACCCGGGGATTCATAAAATCAAAAACAAAAAGTACCTCACCAACTCGATGATCAAACTCACGGCATCGGTGTGGACCTGGGCTTGTACCAAACACCAACTAGCGCCACCAATCACCCCTATGACTTCTATAAAATCTTTCCCAGACTTTGAGACGACCTTGAGCTCAATCTCAAAAAGGTGGTGGCTCTCTAGTGACCTTAACAGAATAGGGGCGTGGTATCACGACGATAGAGTGGTAAATCACGAACAACTGGTAACTAGCTTTAACATACCAACAGGGGAACTATGGAATTATAGGAAAATCAGACATTGGTTAGAATCCCTGACAAAAGACTGGGGCCCACCGAAACAGTGCTGGCTATCAACAATTTGTAAGAATATTCCCAAATCTAGAGGCATCCTGGGTCTCTTGTATTCCAGCTTTAACAATACCAAACAAAAACAGTGTATGGCACACTGGGAACAAGACCTAGGCAGGGAACTGACTATAGAAACTTGGCATAGGATTAGCCGAAATCTGACCAAGGGCTCACTTACCCATAGCCTACTAGAGGTCTCAATCAAAGTCCTCCACAGAACCTATCTCATCCCATCCAGAATGCACCAAATTAACCCGACGATAAATAGACTTTGCTTTAGGGGCTGCCAAGGTACAGGAGATTTTAGCCACATTTGGTGGCACTGCACAAAGGCACAAGCTCTCTGGGGGAACGTGTTCCAACTATTTTCACAACTAATACATAGCCCACTAACACCCACAATAGAGGTTTGCCTGTTAGGAGGGAAGGCAGAGAACATATCCCCCAAGTGTAATGCACTCTTACAGTATTTTACTTTAGCCACTAAGCATACTATTGCCAGACACTGGAGATCCCCTACACTAAATCTAAATTATGTCATTACCAGGATAAACTTTATAATGATTAATGAAAAATTGACACATTACATGCAACACAGCTATCCTAGCTTTCTGGATAGCTGGTCTCCCTGGCTGGACTCCCCACATAGTGCCACAGTTTAGCTCAGACCCCAGCCTCGGGGTGGGGATGGGCCGGAGGGCCGCGGGGGCGACGGATGGGGCCCCAGAGCCTACTTGCGACCAGTGTTACTCGAGACGGTGAGTGTGCTCTTTCCCCACCTACCCTTTCTCCCCCCCCCTCCTCTCTCCCCAGTTGATAAT
Source organism: Discoglossus pictus (assembly GCA_027410445.1). Lineage (NCBI taxonomy): Eukaryota > Metazoa > Chordata > Amphibia > Anura > Alytidae > Discoglossus > Discoglossus pictus. Next base: position 55,591,164 of record CM050175.1, read on the forward strand.
TGATTGTATTTTTGTTTTAACTTGTGTAAAGAATAAAATGTTAGAACACAATATAAAAGGAAAAAAAAAATAATAATTTGGAGAACACCAAAGGATATCTAGGTGATGTTAAGCAATGTGGTACAATTCCAAGCACAAAAATTATAAAGGAATTCCTATATGTACTAGATAAATATGATGCAATAAGTATGGCTACTATGAACATTGCATATATTTGCTCACCAATTTTTGAAATGTATTAATCCACTTCTGTTCTGACGCAAACTCCATTTAACAAAAAGATGTTTTTAAAAAAAAAAAAAAATTAGTAACCTTTCCGTCATAATTGATGGTATCATGTTGTCTGAGCTGTCTCTCTTTCTGTGCGCCCTTTCTCTCTCTCGCTGTCTCTCTTTCCTCCTCCTCTCTGTGTCCTCTCTCAGCACCCTCTGAATGAGCAACTGAATGGTTCCAATACAGATCCCGCCCGTATCCTCTAGTCCTACGGTCCTTATTGTTCCCATTAGAACCTTTGTTTATGTCCTTGTATAGTTTAATGGTTTGCAATAGTCTACAGTGTATCTATCAGTAAGCTCTTCTCCAGTAGTTGCTCGGATCTCTGCGGAATCCACCTTAAACAGCAATTATCATTCAGTAACTGCAGAAATCCACCTTAATTTACCCAACTAGAACCACAAAGAGTTCTTAGAATAGGTGAATGATTGCAGCCCATCAGCCTCTACTTTCCCCCATATTTAGTCTCAGGCTATGTTGTTGCTATACATTTATGTGTAGAAACGCATGTGTGTGGTACCCCCAGATATTCTTTGGCTCCTACATCTGTGCGCTCTCTCTCTGTGAGCGCTCCCTCTTTCTGCATCATCTCTCTCTTTTTCTCTTTGTTGCCTCTCTCCACCTTAATTTACCCAACTAGAACCACAAAGAGTTTTTGGAATAGGTGAATGACTGCAGCCCATCAGCCTCTACTTCCCCCTATATTTAGTCTCAGTTTCAGGCTATGTTGTTGCCATACTCTCTGTGCCCTCTTTCTCTGTGCACACCCTCCCTGTGCCCTCTTTCTCTGTGCATGCACTCCCTGTGCCCTCTTTCTCTGTGCATGCACTCCCTGTGCCCTCTTTCTCTGTGCATGCACTCCCTGTGCCCTCTTTCTCTGTGCATGCACTCCCTGTGCCCTCTCTCTCTGCATGCATGCACTCTCTCTCTGTACCCTCTATCTCTTTCTCTGTGAACTCTGTCTCTCTCTGTGCTCCCTCTCTCCACCTTAATTTACCCAACTAGAACCACAAATAATTCTTAGAATAGGTAAATGACTGCAGCCCATCAGCCTCTACTCCCCCCCCCCATATTTAGTCTCAGTCATTGCCATACTCTTCTGCCACATGACCTTGACCATCCTTGCTTCAGTCTGCCTTGACCTTTCTTTAGGACCCCAGCTACACCACCTTACAGCCTTACACCAAAACTACACCTGTGCACTCTCCTTCCGAAAGCAGCAACCAACCCTCAAAACACAGGATGTTTCTCATTACTCATATTTATATGCCTTCACTGTGTTCCTATACAGCTCAGAACGATGAAGCACTCCAAATATTTCGATAAACAATAAACTTTATTTGGATCACAGTTCAGTCCTGATGAAAGTGCTTATTTGGCACTGAGACATTGGTGTCTACGTGATCCAACTCAAGTGTATTATTTTGGTGTGCCGGAGAAGTTGTTTTGAGACAGATGTTTCTATACATGCACCAAGCTATATAATAACATACATGTTGCTTATATAATAACATATATGTTGCTCTTTTACATGTTTACAAAAAAAGTATCAGTGTAATGTGTAAAAAAATAAACAATGTCACTATCCAACATAGATCCATGGGGAATGCCAAATACAATACAATCACTGGATCTTTTGGAGATAATTGTAGCATTCTAATGATATCAGCGATCCATTCTTCCCATACACACATATAGATGTACTGACAGCAGATGAATATATATCTTTTCTTACAACATACCTACACTGAAGTTGGCATTTATATACCTGTCAGTCAGCCTTTCTCATCCACCCACTAAAAACACTCTGTACCTTTTATTAATTCCAGATTATCAATAATTGATGGTTGCCACATTCAAAACAAAGACTGGATATGCCCAGACTCTAATGAATAATTTTGCAGATAAGAAAAACGACTCCTTGTGTCTGAGCATGGCCAGTCTTTTGTTTTACACACGGGGTGGATCTACCACTAGTGCAGGAGGTGCATTGCACCTGGGCCCTGCTCTTGGGGGACGGGTAGTGTGGATGGCATATCCTGCCCCTGCCGGTGCTTTTTTTTTGCAGAGGAAGGGAATCCCATGATGTCATTGGGGATTCACTGCCATGGACAGAAAACGTGCACAGGATACCATGGCACAGTCCACAGTAAGGAGGGTTTGGTGCACGGGGGGGGGGGGGGGGGGGGGGGGGCTTGTGTACTGAGGGGTCCACAGCACTACAGATAAAAACAGATTAAAAAATATACTATTTAATTCATATCTAATCCGCATATTGCAGATCAGAGGAGATCTTAAAAGGTTGAACTTGATGGACGAAAAGTCTTTTTTCAACCTTAATTACTATGTAACTATATATATGCCTGCTGCTTCACTCTTCAAATATATATATATATATATATATACATGCATATTTATTTATTTATATATATAGCACCTAAGGGGGGCCCAGGTTGGGTCAACGATAAAATAAAATAGAGACAGATAAGCAGTCAATGACAATGATCTCTCCATTAGCAAGGGATATCAGTGTGTTCTTAGTGGGTGGTTCTGAAATGCTGACTGAAAAGTAAAAACATGGCAAAAGTCAATGTACTTTTACTGTAAAAAAAAATGCAATTATTTAATAATGGCTAACTGATAAAATCCCCTTCTGGATCGCTGCCGTGTCATGGTGAAGGGGCTTGTGTACTTCAATGAAGCTGTGAGCTATACCATATAGAGTCACCTGGGATAGGCAGATCATCAGAGAGAGGTCAGAAAAATCTTAAAACAACTGGAGAAGATACTGGCAACCCACTCCAGTATATTCGCCAAGAAAACCTTATGGATAAGCACAACCAGAGACACAATGTGTCTGACATGCTGTGGTCCATAGGAGAGTTGGACATGACTGAACACATACACACACACAACTGATGAGTACTCGATAGTAGTTGTAGATTACATCCCATATTGAACCTCTGCTGTGTCACTTTAAACCCCTAGTAATATGCCCCTTACACAAATGCCCTCGGCACCCCTGACAATGCCCAGCAGATCCCGTCTATGTTTTCTGATCAGATCCTGTAACTCCTTCATTGCTCTCATGAGAGATCATTTTGAGAGATATTCCAATTAAAGTGCAAACGCTTAAAATTAATGTGAAAAGCCAAATTCTGAGTCCAAATGGAGTCAGGGATTTCACTCATGCGGTTATTAAATTGTAAAGAAGCTCTGAGCTCCCAGCAGAGGAGATGTGAATAATACAGTGTGAATGGTAATCTAATATGTATCTAAATGTTAATCTGCTCTTAACATAATATGTTTAAGTGTCCACTATGAAAATGTGAGAGCTGCGTCACAAATTAAAAACGGACTCGCAGAACGAAAATTGTACATTTGCAAACCAAATGATTTCAGTATGAAAATTGTCTGTTTATAAATAGAGCATAAATCCATTTGTACTGGCGCAAGCAGATTATTATTGTACCGGCTATAATGCAATAAATGTGCTCTGCAAATTTATGGACCTTTCTGCAATGTTCTCTGAAACACTCAATCTGCCGAGTCTTGCACAGGCTCCAGTTACCAAGAGAAAATTCAGGGTGCAGCGTCTTACAATGTATCCTATATAGTGCTCAAGATAAAAAAGAATTACCCTGTGGTGTTATCTTATACAACATATATTAATATATAAAAACTACATCTGTGTTCACATCTGAATGTCTAAAACAAGATTAAAAACCTGCTTCCAGCTCAGAATTCCGAGAAATACAGTTATTACACTGCACTCTGGGAAGCTGAGCAGGGACATGCCAATGTGTCCACAAATTATTCAATCCATAACCATTTTAAACATGGCTTCCTTTAAGCTTATGCCCACTGCATTACACAGCTTTTATGCAAAGCCAAGGTTGGATTATACACAAGCTGGGAATCCTACCCATGGACAGCCGTTATATCCGGATATACATTTTGATACAAAAATTGCTCTTTTTATCTTTCTGATTCATTTTATTTAGTTAACTCATCAATTATATCATAAAATACATTACCATAATTGTGTTATCTTCATAGATATGTTTTTATATTTACATAATAACATACATTGACACGGTCAGTATTGTCATTTTATTTTAAATGTAATTTTGGTGATTTTTATAATTGGTTTATTTTATTTCATTTCTTGGGTTGCTATAAACGTTTTATTGTATATGTAATTGTGATACTTTTTCTATGTTATATCATTGAGATTTAATGACTGAATAGAAAATGCTATGACAATAATGATTTGTAAAATCTGATGGGTTAATTTTGTTTTATGTGGCTGGTTTTATTTTGTTTTATTTGCAATTGATTTGATACGTTTTTTATCATTAGATTAGTTTGTCTTTGTTATTATCAATAAATTAAATTTTATAAAGATGAATATTTGTTTATAAATTGATTTTGAACTCAAAAAGTATTATTCTAGTTATTTAGAAAATGTATGTCATTAATATTTCTGACAGTCCCATATTGTCTTTTGGGCAATATACTACACCATTGTGCCTTCATCTTAACACCTACTTGATAATGTTATTTGTGGCAATGGAATATTGAAGTGAGATGCATATGTCTCAGAACACACTTGAGACATTCGTAACGTTTCATCTTGAAGGTCTTTCTTACCCATGTGAAAATATCTAAGACTTGGCCTTGTTTGATAAACATATTTATTAACTTAGAGGCTTATTTCATTTTAACAGGAAAATGTTTAACCCCTTACGTGTTAAAAGAGTATTCCATAAATGTGTCAGTGTTTACGGTGGTAGTAGCAAGACCAATGGACAACCACCCCTTTCTTTTACCCAACAAAATGCACGACAACTACTTGTCACCATGGATGTAGAGTCTCTTTACAGTAATATCCCACACAAAGATGGCACTGAGGCATGCTTTAAGTTTCTTTCGACAAACATGCAAAACAATAAATATGGTCCTGATATATTATTGTTAAACTAATAGAATATATCCTTACCCACAACTAATTTTACTTTTAACCAAGATACCTACCTACAGATGATGGTGACTGCCAAAATGGCTCCACAATACGCAGATCTATTTATGGCCAATCTAGAAGAAACACTCCTATATGTATCCATTTACAAACCATGCAAATACTACTGTTACATAGATGATCTGTTCCTAATATGGACAGAAGAAGAAAGCAAACTCAGAGACTTTCATAGTTCATTCAAAACCTTCCATTCATCTATAAAACTTAAAATGGATTTATCTCAGTCACCGTTGAGACTGGGCTTAGAAGCTAACTGGTGGTGGAAATCCAGGGATCTAGATAGACTAGGGGCATGGATAGGAACAGAGACCCCCATAATATTTGAATATTTAAGGGATCATTTCGATATTCCCCTCAGCCAACACTTCAACTATTGTAGAATCAAACACCTGGTGAATAGGATTACTAGAACATTGGGGAACCCTAAGAAAACTTGGCTTTCAACAATCTGCCAGAAAACCCCCTTAGCAAAGGGAATTATTGGGGGAATATATGAAACATACAATACACCCCCAGAGGGAGCGAAAAACAAATATATAGTTGAATGGGAGAAGGATTTAGGAGAACAATGGGAAGGAGAGAAATGGGAGAAAGCGTGGAGTAGTATAAACAAAGGCTCGCTAAACCAAACACTACTAGAAACAGCCATAAAAGTACTCCACAGGACCTACCTGACCCCAGAGAGGCTAGCAAAATGGAGTAAATGAGAGGGGAGAACCTGCTCTAGAGGATGCCGAACCCCAGGAACTTTTATACACATGTGGTGGGATTGTCCCAAAGTAGCACAGATTTGGAGAACAGTGTCAGACCTTGCCTCTAAGATTTTGGGAACCCAAATAGGAGGCACAATGGAATCCTGCTTACTGGGAATCCCGGTCTCAGGGCTTTCCCCTTCTCAAAACAAGCTACTTCAGTATATGTACTTAGCCACCAAATCACACATTGCAAAGCAATGGAAATCAGACAATCTGGAATTCCATGCAATAAGGAGCAAAATAAATTATATAGCGGTGAGCCAACACATGACACATATATTAATAGATGCAGTCCAGAAATACAGGGACATCTGGGATCCTTGGCTAGCTAATAGGGGATGAACAGGGGGAACAAAGAAAATGAAGAGAGAAGGGGGATGAATCATATAAGAGAGGAAGGGAAAAAAGGGAAAGGAGAGAGAAAGGGAAAAGACAACAGAGAGAGGGGGGAAGAGGAGGAGGCGGTGGAGGAGTCGGGAGGACCGGCGGGGAGCCAAAGCGCAAAGAGGAGACAAGGTAAAAAGCCAATAAAAAGAGAGAGATCTTTTTCTTGTATTTTTTTTTTTTCTCTCTTTCCACCAGGATGGATACTTCAAGGGACCAAACTGTATTAAGGTTTATGTGTTATCAGAGAGCTTAAAAGACAAATATAGCCCTAGCAGAGAGTATTAGGTTCAAAAGGGAAAAAGAGGACTATATACTCCAGAATATAGGCAAAGTTACTTATTGTTATCGGTTTAGTTAAATAAAGCTAGGCGCTTTAGCTCAAAGGGTTAGTGTGAGTATGAAACAAGGAAGTGAGGAAGAGGAGGGGTTTAATGTGAATATGCCTGCACTGATTGGGGGATGACACACTGAATAAAATATAGGCCTTGCAAACCTAGCCTGCGAGCTAAGGACTACTGAGATGTTTATTACATAAGCTTTAAGGAGAAATCCATTAATGTTTAATATTTAGAAAACGGAAAAGATTGCGGGAGAGGTCGCTTAATTCACTAAGTTAAAGTATGCATTTATACAAGTTGTCAAATAGAAAGATTTTGCCTGACCTGCGTGTCATGGCCTACTGATAAGCTGAGGAACAATTTTCAAAAGTGACCAATAAAAAATATATTTGAAAAAAAAAAAAAATGGATTTATCTACAGAACAGGTAAACTTTCTAGACACTACTATATTCATCACCAATGGCACTCTCCACTCATCTGTATATAGGAAACCTACAGACAGATGTAATTACCTACACAGCTCCAGTTTTCATCCCTCCCACACCAAACAAGCCATCATCCATAGTCAAATTATTGGATACAATCGCATATGCTCAAACACTGGAGACCGTAAACACTGTCTGAATATTTCAAAAAAATTGGTTACAAACCCTGTATTATTACCCAGAAAATAACCACTGCCATCAAAATACCCAGTGAACACCTGTTAAAATACAAAACAAAAGAAACTACTTCAAGTATACCTCTAGTGACCACATACGATCCAATTTTAGATAAAATACGGAAAATAATCAAAGATTTAAAACCATTACTAATTGAACATACTGAATTAAAATATATATTCCCAAAACCTCCCATCCTTACTTTTAAACAACCACCAAACCTGAAACAAAAACTTGTCAGCAGAAAATTGGTCAATGAACAACTGAATACAAAAAATGGAACTAAACCTTGTAACAAACGTGCCTGTAAATTATGTCAACACATTTGTAATGATGATACAGCCACACATAACAACAAAACCTATAACATCAAACGATCGTGTGATGGATCGAGTGATGGTGAGGAGAGAGGGAAGGGAACCTTCGAAAGCATGAGTGAAGGCTGATGTGAAGGCTGATGTAAAATAAGGACTTATGAAAGTGTGAACGAAGTAAGCCTGTGAAGGCTGGTTTGGTTCCTATGGAAAGCGTGAATGAGGCAAGCCTGCAAATGCTGGTTTTGGGACTTATGGAAAGCCGGAGGAAGGTTGAAGGTTAGCAGATTTGGGCCAAAGTCCGCACAAGGAGGCTTACTAAAGATTCAAGTCCAAACCAACCAAAGAAGGTATTAAAAAGTTGAGAAACTTGGCAGACTTGGGCCAAAACTAAGCTTAAGAAAGCGAAAGCTGAACCTTGGACATGGACAAGGAAGTAGCTTGGTTTTCTTGGCCAAGATCCACCAAGGATAGCTCAAATGTTTTTTGTTTTTTTTTCTCACTGCCGATGGGAATGCCTTATCAGACATTAAAAAGGGCCAAAAAGCAACTATGAGCTTGCAAACATGAGGCTTGAAAAGCTGAAAACAAGAGAGTGAAGAAACAACCTACAGGCTCAGAAATTAACTGAGCTGTGAAAGGGAGATGTGGAAAGGAAGTGCTTATAAACACTGAAGAAGGCCACTCCCTCAAGAAGAGGCGGAGCGAGAGAGGACCCCTCCCACAAATCCAGGTATTAACCTGTTATATAATTGATTGTTATGCAATTTATAATACATGGAATGAGGTGAATAAAGCCTATACATCCAGTTTGGTTACAAGGTGATTTTAATAAAGCATTAAGAAAACAGCATACAGTCTTATTCTTTTTAAGGTTTAAAAAAAATCCATAAATCAAGTACTGCACCTTCACTTATACAAAATATCCCAAACAATTCACACTTTAGGTAATCTTGTCAAAAATATATTGTAGATAATTTCATGCCCCCAGTGCACTTTTTACATCTTGCTGATGCATTTCAAGACCATGAAGCAGCTTTGAGATATTAAATGTTCTGTATGGTAAAATGTTTCCAGTCACAATAAATCAGACAGACCTAAAATATAAACGTCTCTGACAGTTTTATTAGACATGAAGCTTTCTACATAACTGTATTTCTTCCAATATACCATATTTGAAATCTGTGTGGAGTTAGATGAAAGAATGCATTATATATGTATATATATAAATACATTGTTATTGTTGCGGTGTCGTTCAGTTGTGTCCAACTCACTGTGACCCTCAGCAAGCCAGGCATAATAGTTATGTCTCTAGTCGTGCTTATCCATAAGGTTTTCATGACAAAATTACTAGAGTTGGTTGCCAGTTGCTTCTCCAGTGGGCTGTGATTTGTCTGACCTATCTGCCCATCTTGGGTGACCCTACATGATATAGCTCACAGCTTCATTGGAGGTACACAAGCCCTTTCACCATAAGAAGGTAGTGATCCAGAAGGGGAATATTAACCATATATGTATTTTAAATGCATTTTATGCTAAGATTCTCCAGTAACCTTCCATACAATTTTAGTGTAATGCATTTTGAATGTAGGCTGTACAGCCAGGTGGTATGGAGTCAAATTGGACGGATTAAGGACATTCTGCACAAACAGGAAGGAACGCAAATCATCTTTATTCTCAGAGACAACTGAAATGCACTGAATGCAAAACTAGCTATTCTATCAGCATGGGTGTAGGAACTGGGGGGGACGAGGGGGCAAATCCCCCTCAGATTTTTCAAAGTGTGTGTTCATGGTATTTATGCAGTTGTGTGGAATTTTTATACTATATGCGGTATCCCCCCAGATTTTCTTTGGCTCCTACACCCATGTCTATCATTCAAGGTGCTGAAAGCCAAAGGCTACTTTTTATTTAAACACATTATTTTCTTAATTAGCCATTATATTGCACTGGAGTTTTGCACTGGGGACTTCATGAGTTTTGCAGCAGTTGCTTGAACTGTTTTATGTTTTTTAGTTAAACTATTGATATATTAATATAGCATAATATGAATTAATATATATATAATATATGTGTGTGTGTGTGTGTATGTTCAGTTGGGTCTGACTCTCTATGCCCCTATGGACTGCAGCATGCCACCTTCTATCATTATATCTCTGGTTGTGCTTATCCATAAGGTTTTCTTGGCAGAGGTACTGAAGTGGGCTGCCGGTTCCTTTTCCAGTGGACCAAGATTTGTCTGACCTCTCTGCTTTGATCATGCCCATTTTGGGTGACTCTACATGGTATAGCTCATAGCATCATTGAGGTACACAAATCCTTTTACTGTGGGAAGGTAGCGATTCAGAAGGGATGTGGAGCAATTAAAGGGATCTTACATGATTAATTTGATTAAACGACCAATGGAGAGCTGAAACATTATATATAATGTATGTATAATGTATATATATAATACAAATTGTATGGCAATTGGTGGGAGACAACAGAACATATAAGAATCAAATGGGAATTCCTAAGCCCATAAGAATGAAATAGTACATATTAATTGGAGGAGTTAAAGGGACATACAACAAAGCTGTTTTTTTATGCAATTAAGAGAGCATTGCATAAGCGGTTTTGGCATGTAAAAAATATTAAGCAAAACCTGTTTAAAAATTGTTAAAAAAATAACGAGAATTGCAGAGAGCATGCTTTAACCTGCAGATGGCAAATGATGCTAGGAGGGCAAGCCCCCAGGAGTTAACAATTTGAATATGTTTTGGGGATCTTCATTTGAAATAAGAAAATACACTGAGACAAAATCAATCAGCCTTGTTCTGAAGCAACAAAAAAAACTCTCCATGTCCTTTAAACCCACATGCTCACCGTACCTCATGCTCTGCAGGGTGCTGGCTGGGTGAAAGCACCTGGAAGTCTAGGTGGGTACATCTCTGGAAGGAAGGAAGGTAAACTGGAACCTCCGCCTCCCCTGGAAGGAGATCTGTGGGTAAAAAGAATACATTGCATGTTAAAAGGACAATCTTAAATATGTTACAGGCTCAACTGCTGGTTGGCTTAAATCCTGAGGGGGAGGGTAAACCCACTGTAAGTTGCTCTGCTATTTACTTCTATTTCTTCCAGATTTCTAATCCTGGTAGGAGTCTGTATTTACCCTTTTTTAGACTTAAACATGTGCACATTGTCAAGTCATGTTCAAAAGCATAATAAAATTATGACAACTGAATGGTCCTTTAACCCTTTCCTGCCATAGAAATAGCCTCAGTGGGGGGGGGGGGGTCGGAGTGGGGCCAGGGGAAGCCTGGGCCAGGAATGCTGTGGGGCTAGAGAGGTAAAAAAAAAATATAAAAAAATAAGAACTAAAAATTGCACTGGGGCCCCTACAGAGCAGGGCCCTGGTGCATTCAAAGTCTCCTCCCATCTCAGGAAGAGGATCATGAGAAACCAAAATGATATCTTCCACTTTAGCAAAAGTGTCCAAAAATGTAATAAATTAGTTTCTAAAAACAGCCTGCCTATTATCTTGTTCTTCAAAGCAGTGCATTTGATATAGACTAGAGGGACCCTTTAACTGCAGGTATGATCTTCAGTAATCTATAATTATAACCAATTCTAGGGGTAATCTTTCAGGGCTCTCCTTGTGTCTCTTTGTCATTGAGGATGGGCAGATAAGATCCCAGTACCAGCCATTGAGAACCATCGATACAATGTGCCGTCTACCTGAACCTCTTTAGGTCTATTCAACTATAAAGTTATTATAAAATATATACATTGGAATTCACCCATAAGCCATCACACTATACATGTTTATTTGTATGTCTCAGCTTAGCTTCCCAGAATGCAGTGTAATAACTGTTTTTCTCGGAATTCTGAGCTGGCAGCAGGTTTTTTAACTTGTTTTAGACATTCAAATGTACTATTTATTTACTGTCCTACTGTACGGTGGAGGCTTCTATCGCTCTTTTGCCCACCATATATAAAATGATTGGTGTGGGGAACACCCTACTCATCAGGTCCACAATACAGGCTGGGAACCCGCTCCACGCTGATGAGAGCCAGTAAGCTTGAAACAGCTGTACATGGATAGGATTCTCAGCTTGTGTAAAATCCAGCCTTGGCTTTGCATTAAAGCTGTGTAATACAGCATGCATAAGCTTATATATATATATATATATATATATATATATATTATCTTTTGTAACGCGCGAACCCCGCTTAACGCTACCCCTTAAAGCGTTAACTCGCTATAGTGCTCTTTTTCCTGTAATTCCCTGCTTCCCCCAGTTCCTTCTCCATTTGATCTCGATTTGTCTGACCTCTCTGCTATGATCTGTCCATTTTGGATGACCCTACATGGTATAGCTCACAGCTTCATTGAGGTACACAACCCCCTAAACCATGATAATTAGGCGATCCAGAAAGGGTAAATAAAGAGACACTGTTAATTTACATAGTTACATAGTAATTGAGGCAATTTTATTGAACACTAAAAGGAAATTAGAAGCTGGAAATTTTTTTACATTGGGGGCCCCCTATTAACATGAAGCACCCCCTGCTAAATATATGCTGGATCTCACATGAGTATTGGAAGATAACCATCCGGTCCCCGGATCAAAGAGGATGAGCTATAGGAAGAACTAGATAATCTCCCAGCTCTAACTGATCTAATAATGGCGCTATACAAATCATTTTTCTCTCATTGCAAATTACAATGTTTGACTTCAGACCACGAGTCGGGTTTCGGAGGAGCAGCAGGATCTATTTTTGAAGTCTTGTTAAGCGCAGTAAACATGTTTTGCGATTATCCACAGTCACGGCCACAAAAGCGGAGCAATCAGCCTCTGTTTACCGGCAGACGTGTCAGAAAGAGAACAGTTCTGCTCTAAATTTAGCCGGCGTGACAGTAAATGAGAGTGTCTAATCTGCGGGCCCCACTCCGCCTCGCAATGTCTAATCAGCCAGTTTCTTTACAAGCAAAAAGCTTTTCCTTTTGACAGCAAGTCACCAGACAGACAGTGAACAGAACTCCTTATGAATGTGTAATAGGGACCCGATCAGCACTGTCCCAGCAAAATGGGAAAATTCCTCTGGATTATACGCATTTGACAATACACAGTTTATCAATAATTTGAAGTGGCGCTGCATTCTTAATATGGATAACCTCCTACTAATAAATATGTGATTAATCTATTATTTAAAGGTATATAAAAGTTGCATGGGTTATGAAGGCATCTGATAGAGGAGAATCAGTAGTTTGCATGAAAACAATTTCAAAATAAACATAAATAAACTTACCCTAAGATTTGCAAATGTCTTCAGTTTTCTGGCAGTTTATTTTGAGAAAGAATTCCTGACAGGAACCCCAACTAAATTAGTATAAAATTCATAATTTGTTTTACCCAATCAGAGGCAGCTACAGCTTTCTTGCAATGTCTGCAAATCAGTCTCAGCTGCAAAGCATCATGGGATGTGTAGTCTTTTGTTCCCACCACAAGGAAGCAGTTTAGGAAGTGCTGCTCTGGATTTATGCACTGTGCTGGTGTTGGCTTGAAGCATAGTATAGGGTTAAAAATATACTTGAATCCAGGTGCCTATGTAAGCAGCTCTGGGGGTGTAGAAAACATATTTTTTTAATAAAATAAATCATGGGATGTGTAGTCTCCCCTGTAGAAGGAAAAAGGAGGAGTCAGACACTTATCTGTGGATCTTTGCATTGAGCTGCTGCTGACTTGAAGGTTAGTAGAGGGTTAATATCCATACCCAAATGCAGTGTTTCTATTGGTAGGTACCAGGTGCCTATGTACGCAGCTCTGGGGGTGTGGAAAACAAGCTTTATTTTTAAATAACATAAATCTGTATGTAAATGGAATGACCATGTAATGTGTGTGTCTGATATAAGCAGCAGGTGTTAGATTAGAGAGAGGGAAACATAGGGACACTTAGATATACCTTAAATTTGTTTTTTCAATAAAATATATATCATAACAACCATGGCTCCACATGATACGGTAAATACCACAAAATAATGTGAGCATTGAAAACAGTCAGCACTTTCAACACAACCAGTGAGAAAGCAGCAAACAGGATAAGTTCAGAAAGCCCAAAAAAAAATTTTTTGACCATTACAAAATTTAGTTTTTGCAAAAAGGATACAGAAAAATAAAATCAAAATATGAACCATGGAAAAAATAGGACGATACTTTCCCTCTTCCCCAAAGCACAAGATTGTCAGCAGCAGTGCCACCGCCAAGCGCTAGATGGAATTGCCACTGGGATAGTGCTGCCCAATGTATATAAGGTGCGCCGACAGAAGAGGTCTTGAGCTATGAGAGGCGCGCCCGTGGCCCTCAAGGGCCGAGGTTCCGCGACTAACATAGTGATGGCCTTGCTGTCGATTCAGCTCCATCGAGTTGCGCCACGTCGAAGGAGAGAATAATGCCTTCCCTCAAACCGAACAGCACCATCTAGCGGCTACTTGCTGGCACTACAGCTGTCAGTGCTGGCGATAGCTGTGCACTTAGACAACGGGACAGGTCCAATAGGACATAGGGATATTTAATACAACTTCCCATGTGTTACATTGTCTTCACTGTCTTACCCTCTGTCCCACAATATAACATTGCAATTCCTGGTGCACAGTGCAAAGTCAGTTATTCCCTATTGGACATACAGGCATGTGGTGCTGCCCCTCGCATGAGAAACTGCAATATGGAGTTTCACACAGTGACACTCTCTGATAATGGGTGAGAGGCAAATACAGCAACCCTTAAAATGACTGTTATCCCAACAACATGATTATTTTATCTATAGAGTACTAAAAACTGCTTAGTTGTATACATTTTTAAATCATTCCTGGCATAGCATAGTTTGCACGTGTGAAGATCCGAGAGTAGGGGGCTATACAAGCCCAGGACCACCTGCTATGGACTACAGGTTATCTACCCACAAGGACCGTTGGGATCTTTGAAATCTCGGCACCAGCACCCTGATATCTGGCTTCTATATAAGTCAGAGTCTCTCCATCAGTGATCAGCACTTCCAGGAGTCCCAATAACCTTCCTGTGCTAGTGACCAGGACAAGTTACTTGTAGGATGAAGATAGGTTCTGTATCGCAACCACCAGGAAAAAACTAAGAGAACATACAATTTCTAAATGCCTCATAAGTGAACTGTTTTTTTTTTTTTAATGACAGCAGTATTTATAGGGGATAGATACAGAGGGGGTGTACACAATTTAACAATGAGAGGGGGTGGCAGACAATCACAAGAGATAAACTCCCTATGGGGTCTATCAGTAGTTTCCTGAGAGTAATAGGCTTAACCTCCAATACATATCCTGCCATCTCTAGCACATATCAAACGTGATTAACTTTACCTGGCAAACAATGGAATGAAAACAGATCATAATACAATGGTGGTGTTTATGTGGATAATCCAATAGCTGGAGCCAAACAGCCTGTGCTTTTATGTTGGCTCAATGGCCCAACACCAAGACAAAAAAAAAGGGGTCCGTGAGAGCACGGCTCCAAGTACGTAATAAACCTGGGGGATCTAACTGCATGAAAGCATATGGAAAATTATTTTTTACTTACCAGAAACAGACAAGCAGACTGTGTTACTAATTATCACAGCAATGCATTAGTATTCAGAAGCCAATAATTTGCATAATAATGCAGCACAAAGTATACTAAATATATCAGAAAATATTTGCTAAATGGATACTACAATGTACAGCCACATTATTAATTACTTTAAAAAAAAATGATATAACAAACTGATATAACAAGTGCAGACGTCCATAATTTACAGGGACTCTTCACAAAATCAAAGGTTCACTGCTTAATGAAATATATATATTGACTGAGAGTATAATTAATCAGGAAATAATTAATGTATATCTCTCCAGGAGCCCTGGAGGAATCCATGATACATTGGTTGAAATTGTGTGTGTGAAAGGGACATTTACATTTTTGGAGAGCTGTGGTTGCATCTATTAATGCAATTTACTGATTCTTGGAAGGAAGGGATGTGGTATAAATGTCTCCTTGTCTCTCCTTTACCAAACCCTCCCTACACTGATAACTACAAACACACATCCCCAGTAACAGCTCTAAAGGAGGTGAAGTAACAAACACAAAATGGATTCCTGTAATCATAACCAGTTGTCAGAAAAAAAAATCAGATTTTCCCCAAATATGTTTTATGCCCATGGATTACACAGCTGCTAATGTTGTTAATTTGGTAAATACTTGATAAACAAGTGTCTTTTTTTCTAGAAACTGCAGTGATGGTTTAAGAGGCAGGTTACAGCCCTGCACATGCCAAAAAATCACAGTGCAGGCGCCAAGTAAAGTAATTGGTGCATCTACAGTTTGCAACCCAATTATTGTGACACAAATAACACCGGGCTCATTCTGTGTTTACCCCTCCTGCTGTCTATCAGTTTTTGATCCTGTACGCCTGCTGAGATCTATCCCTAGTTTTCTAACCTGAATATTCACAATTTCTTCCATATTCATGTGCCCAGTTACTATCGCTTGCTTCTAACATTCACCCCTTGGCACCTATATTGTCCTCTCCGGACAGGACCAAGCATGGTGTCCCAGCACGTTGGCTGCAGGCACTTCTGCTGCACAGGCCCATGATGATCCTAATTAAGCTGCTAATTACATTCTCAGTGAAAGTGATTAATGCGCAACATGAGTGCATTCCAGGCTGCCAATGGCGGCAATGAGAGAGATATAATTGAGTAAGTATTGACATCTGATGCTAGACATGCTTTTCTAATCATTGTATTAGTCAGGAGCTGCCATGATGGCTTTGTGACGGTTTAGTATAACACCAGAGCAAAATTTGAGAGAAAATGTACAGTATAAACACACACATATACCATATATACTCGAGTATAAGCAGAGTTTTTCAGCCCTTTTTTTAAGGCTAAAAAGGGCCCCCTTGGCTTATACTCGAGTCTCTTCCCCCCCCCCCCCCCCCCCACTGTGTCTCTCTAACCCCTCCGTGTCTCTCTAACCACCCCCGTGTCTCTTTCCCTCCCCCCCTTCTCATCCTCAACCCCCCTCCTCATTCTAAACCCCCCCTCCTCATTCTAAACCCCCCCCCCCCTCATTCTAAACCCCCCCCCCTCATTCTAAACCCCCCCCCCCTCATTCTAAACCCCCCCTCCTCATTCTAAACCCCCCCTCCTCACTTTACACCTCTAAATACCTCCTCCTCTCCCCTTCCCCTCACTTACCTCTATCTGCAGCTTCTGCTCCAGCCTCCGCTCCTTCCGGCGTCTTGACCCGCCAATGCTAAAGACGTGGCGTGCATGTGATGTCACGTCATTAGAATATACCGGGCGTCGGCACACGGTATATGCTAATGACGTGACGTCACATGCGCGCCACGTCATAGCATTGGCCGGGTCAAGACGCCGGAAGGAGCAGAGGCCGGAGCAGAAGCTGCAGATGGAGGTGAGGGGAAAGGGAGAGGGGGGAGGTATTTAGAGGGGTAAAGTGAGGAGGGAGTGTTTAGAATGAGGAGGGGGGTTGAGGATGAGGAGGGAGGTTGAGGAGGGGGTTGAGGATGAGGAGGGGGTTGAGGATGAGGAGGGGGGTTGAGGTTGAGGAGGGGGCTGAGGATTTGAGGAGAGGGGGTTGAGGATGAGGGGATTGAGGATGAGGAGTGGGGTTGAGGAGGGAGGTTGAGAATGAGGAGGAGGTTGAGGAGGTAGGTTGAGGAGGGGGTTAAGGGTGAGGAGGGGGGTTGAGGTTGAGGAGGGGGGGTTGAGGATAGGGGGTTGAGGATAGGGGGGTTGAGGATAGGGGGGTTGAGGATAGGGGGGTTGAGGATAGGGGGGGTTGAGGATAGGGGGGTTGAGGTTGAGGAGGGAGGTTGAGGAGGGGGATGAGGAGGGAGGTTGAGGAAGGGCTTGAGGATGAGGAGGGAGGTTGAGGATGAGGAGGGGGTTGAGGATGAGGAGGGAGATTGAGGAGGGAGATTGAGGAGGGAGATTGAGGAGGGAGGTTGAGGAGGGAGGTTGAGGAGGGAGGTTGAGGAGGGAGGTTGAGGAGGGAGGTTGAGGAGGGAGGTTGAGGATGAGGAGGGGGGTGAGGATGAGGAGGGGGGTTGAGGATGAGGAGGGGGGTTGAGGATGAGGAGGGGGGTTGAGGATGAGGAGGGGGGTTGAGGATGAGGAGGGGGGTTGAGGATGAGGAGGGGGGTTGAGGATGAGGAGGGGGGTTGAGGATGAGGGTTGAGGATGAGGAGGGGGGGTTGAGGATGAGGAGGGGGGTTGAGGATGAGGAGGGTGGTTGAGGGTGAGGGTTGAGGATGAGGAGGGGGGTTGAGTATGAGGAGGGGGGTTGAGGATGAGGAGGGGGGTTGAGGATGAGGGTTGAGGTTGAGGAGGGGGTTGAGGTTGAGGATGAGGAGGGAGGATGAGGAGGGAGGATGAGGAGGGAGGATGAGGAGGGGGTTGAGGATGAGGAGGGGGTTGAGGATGAGGAGGGGGTTGTGGATGAGGAGGGGGTTGAGGATGAGGAGTGGGGTTGAGAATGAGGAGGAGGTTGAGGAGGGAGGTTGAGCAGGGGGTTAAGGGTGAGGAGGGGGGTTGAGGTTGAGGAGGGGGGGTTCAGGAGGGAGGTTGAGGATGGGGGGTTGAGGATAGGGGGGTTGAGGATAGGGGGGATGAGGATAGGGGGGGTTGAGGAGGAGGGTTGAAGAGGAGAGTTGAGGAGGAGGGTTGAGGATGAGGAGGTTGAGGAGGGGGTTGAGGTTGAGGAGGGTTTTGAGGTTGAGGAGGGTTTTGAGGATGAGGAGGGGGGTTGAGGAGGGAGGATGAGGAGGGAGGATGAGGAGGGAGGATGAGGAGGGAGGATGAGGAGGGAGGATGAGGAGGGGGGATGAGGAGGGGGGTTGAGGATGATGAGGGGGGTTGAGGATGATGAGGGGGGTTGAGGATGAGGAGGGGGGTTGAGGAGGGGGGTTGAGGATGAGGAGGGGGTTGAGGATGAGGAGGGGGTTGAGGATGAGGAGGGAGGTTGAGGAGGGGGTTGAGGATGGGGGGTTGAGGTTGAGGAGGTGGTTGAATATGGGGGTGTTAAGGTTAACGAGGGAGGTTGAGGAGGGGGCTGAGGAGGGGGATTGAGGATGAGGAGGATGGTTGAGGATGAGGAGGTTGAGGAGGGGGTTGAAGATGAGGAGGGGGTTGAGGATGAGGAGGGAGGTTGAGGATGAGGAGGAGGTTGAGGATGAGGAGGGAGGTTGAGGAGGGGGTTGAGGATGGGGGGTTGAGGTTGAGGAGGGGGTTGAGGATGGGGGTTGAGGTTGAGGAGGGCGGTTGAGGATGGGGGGTTAAGGTTGAGGAGGGAGGATGAGGAGGGAGCTGAGGATGAGGAGGGAGGTTGAAGAGGGAGGTTGAGGAGGAGGAGGGAGGTTGAGGAGGAGGAGGGAGGTTGAGGAGGAGGAGGGAGGTTGAGGAGGAGGGGTGAAAAGGGGGATGAGGAGGGGGTTGAGGATGAGGAGAGGGGTTGAGGATGAGGAGAGGGGTTGAGGATGAGGAGAGGGGTTGAGGATGAGGAGAGGGGTTGAGGATGAGGAGAGGGGTTGAGGATGAGGGGAGGGGTTGAGGATGAGGGGAGGGGTTGAGGATGAGGGGAGGGGTTGAGGATGAGGAGAGTGGTTGAGGATGAGGAGAGGGGTTGAGGATGAGGAGAGGGGTTGAGGATGAGGAGAGGGGTTGATGATGAGGAGAGGGGTTGAGGGTGAGGAGAGGGGTTGAGGGTGAGGAGAGGGGTTGAGGGTGAGGAGAGGGGTTGAGGGTGAGGAGAGGGGTTGAGGGTGAGGAGAGGGGTTGATGGTGAGGAGAGGGGTTGAGGATGAGGAGAGGGGTTGAGGATGAGGAGAGGGGTTGAGGATGAGGAGAGGGGTTGAGGATGAGGAGAGGGGTTGAGGAGAGGGGTTGAGGTTGAGGAGGGAGGGTGAAAAGGGGAATGAGGAGGGGGGTTGAGGATGAGGAGAGGGTTGAGGATGAGGAGAGGGGTTGAGGATGAGGAGAGGGGTTGAGGATGAGGAGAGGGGTTGAGGATGAGGAGAGGGGTTGAGGATGAGGAGAGGGGTTGAGGATGAGGAGAGGGGTTGAGGATGAGGAGGAAGGTTGAGGATGAGGAGGGGGGTTGAGGAGGGGGGTTGAGGAGGGGGGTTGAGGAGGGGGGTTGAGGAGGGGGGTTGAGGAGGGGGTTGAGGAGTGAGGTTGAGGAGGGTGATAAGGGAGGGGGGGAAGAGACACAGGGAAAGGAGAGGGGGAAGAGACACAGGGAAGGGAGGGGAGAAGAGACACAGGGGAGAGAGAGGGGGTCACAAGAAAAGGGCACACAAGAGGGGGACACAGAGGGCACAAGAGGGACACAGGGGGCAGCACATTTCCCACCCTCGGCTTATACTCAAGTCACTCATTTTTCCCAGTATTTTGTGGTAAAATAGGTGCCTCGGCTTATACTCGAGCATATATGTATATACACACACATATTATTATCCTTTGTTTTTAACACACCAACATACTCTGTAGCGCTATACAGGGGTAAGATCAAGTCAAAGACAATTTTCACACAGTGCAAAAGAATGGAGAACCCTGTTTTTGAGCTTAACATAAATAGATCTTGTTTTGAAAGCTCCAACACAAGACTGAAAACTCACAAACGTACAATCTAAAGGGTTTGATGGTACAGGAGGGCGAAAGATGCATTGTGCAAATTAAGGCTGGAGGTGATAGGATTCTCAGCATGTGTAATAGGATTTTCAGCTTGTGTAAAATCCAGCCTTGGCTTTGCATTAAAGCTGTGCAATACAGCAGGCATAAGTTTAAAGGAAGCCATGTTTGAAAATGGCTATGGATTGAAGAGCGAGGCATTTGTGGGCACATTTGCCTGTCCGGGCTCAGCTTCCCAGAATGCAGTGTAATAACTGCTTTTCTCGGAATTCTGAGCTGGGAGCAGGTTTTTAAACTTGCTTTAGACATTCAAATGTGAACACAAATGTACTATTTATATACTGTAGTGACACCATTTTTTCTACGTTTCCTCTTGTCCTCAATACCAGCCCTGCGTGTGGTCTCGAAAGAGGAGAGAGCCTGTGATTGGTATTTCTCCATGCCTTTCGGTCTGAAACTAAGGCGAACCATTGACAATGGTCAATATGACAGGCATCAAGGGACTGTTTCAGTGAGTCCTTGTACGTTTTATTTGGCCCTCCTCTGTCACGATTGCCAGTGGTGAGCTCACCAAATAACACAATCTTTGGAAGTCGATCATCCTCCATTCTAGAGATGTGTCCTGCCCAGCGTAACTGCTTCTTCAACAGTATGGCCTCAATGCGGGCAATTCCTGCCTGTACTAAGACTTCAGTGTTGGGGTTGTGGTCATTCCAGTGAATGTTGAGGATGGTGTGGAGGCAGCGTTGATGAAAGCGCTCAAGAAGTTGTAGGTGGTGGCGGTTGGTAACCCATGACTTGGAACCGTACAGAAGGGTGGTCAGCACAACTGCTCCGTACACGTTGATCTTTGTGCACTTGTTTAGATGCTTGTTTTTCCAAACTCTCTTATATAACTTGCCGAATGCACCATTTGCCTTTGCCAGTCTGTTGTCAATTTCCTTTTCAACCTTTGCGTCCGAGGAGATGATGCAACCCAGGTAGGTAAACTGTTGGACTGTTTTCAGCTTAGACTCACTAATAGTGATGTGAGGGGGACAGTAATTTTCCTGAGGTGCGGGCTGGTGGAGAACTTCAGTCTTTTTTTTAAACTGACTTCTAGACCGAAGAGCTCGGCAGCCTCGGCGAAGCAAGATGTAATTTTCTGCAAAGCTGTCGTTGTATGGGAAACGAGGGCAGCATAGTCGGCGAAGAGTAGCTCTCGAATGAGTCGTTCCATTGTCTTGGTGTGGGCCTTTAGTCGCCTCAGATTGAAGAGACTGCCGTCTGTGCGGAATCGGATGTAGAGTCAATCCTCAACATCAAGGTCTACTGTGGCCCTTTGCAGCATCATACTGAAGAATAGCGTGAACACACCCTGCTTCACACCATTGCTTATTGGGAAGGGCTAAGATAGGTCATTGTTGTACCTAACTTGGTCACGCTGGTCTTTGTGTAGCTGGATGATCATGTTGAGGAACTCGGGAGGACATCCTATACGTTCCAGGTTTTGCCACAAACCCTTCCTGCTCACAGTGTTGAACGCTTTGGTAAGGTCAACAATCGTCACATAAAGTCCCTTGTTCTGTTCTCTGCATTTCTCTTGGAATTTCCTGAGAACAAAAACCATGTCAGTGGTGCTCCTGTTGGCTCTAAAGCCACACTGACTCTCGGGGAGGAGGTCTTCTGCGATAGTGAGCACCAGTCTGTTGAGGAGTACTCTTGCAAGGACTTTCCCTACGACAGAGAGCAGAGTTATCCCCCGGTAATTGGAGCAGTCTGACTTCCCCCCCCTTCCATTGTTGACCTACTGTCTTGAAGAATTGAACATTATAAAATGTTTTGGAAAGTACAAAACCAAATCCAGCCTTTCCTGTATTGCCTTTGTATGCAATTTTGCTGCATTGATATTAACTATTTTGGTTTCCAAAGATCAGCTTCTTGACAAGAGAGAAGTCTTTGAATGCAGAGAGGAAGGTGCTATCTGTGCAATAGCAAAGTGGCAACAACTGCCAGTACTTTTATTAGGTTTAGTGGTAAAAAAAAATTGTGCATAAAAGTAAAATATTTAAATGCAGCACAAAAAGAGACAATGCCCTAGGTAGGCATTATCCAACAGGGAACAGGACTGAGGTACATAGGATAACCTAGACGTGGACCCCTTGCTCAATGTGCCTAGGGATATCAGTGGCTTCCCACAGTCAAAAGTCAATTATAGCTGAAACAATCATTCGAGAGTTGATGCTTGTCCTGTGCATGGAGGACTTACTGGGCTTTTAGATTCTGTTCAGGCCTTAGGATTAGGTACAAACAGATATGCTTCAGGAGATGTCTCCTCTGTAGAGACAGGAGTGGGCATAAATAGACTCCACTTTAGTGTATTATCACTTACAGTGGCCCTTTAACTCCACTAAGTAAACATATCAAAGGTATAAAACATAACTAAGGTAGGAAAAAGACTGGCTTAGGTAGGAAGGCAACACTCTTTTTCCAGTAACCCCCAGAGAACATAAATGGACAGAAGGGGGCATGACCTAGCTGGGTGGGGGAGCAAGGAGGAGTAGGGAGAAAGGAGGAGCTGAGAGGTGATTTAAGGACTTCCCTCAACTTCCTATTGCTCTTTGCCTTCAGAAGCTCCAACCATCCACAGCAAAAAATTTAACAGCTCCTGTTATGGAGTAAATTCGCACCCTCCCTACCCTTTAAAGTCATGGCATATAAATTAAATTATTTGTTCTATCAGCTGTCATAGCAGTAGTCGCGGATGCTTTGCCACCAGAAGCCTACGTTTGAAGACCTGGACCTGTGTTAGGAGTTTGCCTTAATGCCGCCCGTTAAGGGATTCAACCCGGTCCATTTAAAGTTAATAGACAAAAGGATGTCTCTCGCTAGTCAGTCCATTGGAAGGCTGACCGGGCAGCAAATTCGGGAGGTGGACCGGGCAGCAAACTCGGGAGGTTGACCGGGCAGCAAACTCTGGCGCCTGAACTTTGTGGTTGGTCATGTGACCAATTATCTGTCTGTCATGTTGACAGTTGTTTAATTAAAGTGTCTGTGGACAAATTGTTCCAAAGGTGGTGTGGTTTATTGAGTAAAGGGGAAAAGGAGGTGGTTGACCCGTGACATTCTCTACCATGCTTGGTAGCTTTAGAAGAGAGGTATACATGCCTGATGCTGTGACAAAAAAATGCATGAGAGTTAAAAGGTCCAGTGTGCTCAAAAAACTATGTTCCACTTGAAAATAAGTAACATGTTTTTAGAATGTAAGAAATAAAAAAAAGATAATAATAATAATTGATTACTTTTATATGAAATCATGCTTCTGTGTACCATTTTAGTTTCCAGTCATCCACTTCCCGAGGTTGGATGAGTCTTTGAAAAGTCAGTTCATTCATTAGCACGAATAGAAACACACCCTGACAGAAGCGGCAAGAAGTAGGTTTAATAAAGAAAAATTGAAGCTTTCGTGAAGAATAATTGAATATAATGAGTAAAGTGTACGTTTATTAGTTTTACTTTCTAACAATATTTTGCACATTATAAAGTTTTGTTTTTGATAATACTGTATAAAAAAGTGAACACACTGGTCCTTTAAAGCATTAACCTTGGTATATTTGTGTAATATAACTGTTCTGTGGAAATAAGTGATAAGAACATACCTATACCCATGCGGACCTGTCCCTCGCTGTCTCTACTGGTGTCCAAATCTGTCACAGCCATGTAATTATCAACCTGGAGAAAGAGTGTTTGGTAATTAAAGGGACACAGAATGTAACTTTCACTTTCATGCATTTAAAAGAGCATGTTTTTAACATTAGAAACATTAAAAATGTTGTTAAACTTATTGAAAATACCTATGTGTGAATATAGAGTATACACAACTCTAGATATCATTGGCAGACACTTATGACTAATAAAGCTGTATTGCTGCGCATTGGCACAAACACCCAAAGTTATTATTATTATTATTATTATTATTAATAACTTTTATTTGTAACGCGCCAACATATTCTGTAGCGCTGTACAGGGGATAAGAACAATGAAGAGTAAAATGTAAATAAACTGGAGAAAAAGGATTCCCCTGTTTTGAGCTTAGAATCTTTGTAGAAAGTGCTTTATCCAAGGCACCCTACAAGACTGGAAACCCCCTACTTACAATCTAAGGTGAAGGAGGCAGAATCCAGGGGAAGAATAAAGACAAGGAATAGCAGGGGTAAGGAAGGGGTTGACAGTTTAATTAGGTAGGAAGGTAGGCAAAGTTTTAAAAGTTTAAGTTATAAATTCAAAGCAGTATATCGTGCTCAAGGAGCTTCATCTTCAAAAAAAGAAACAGGCTGGTCAATATTTGTATACGTCCCCTTTCAGATGCAAAAATGCATTCAATGGCCCTCTAACATGGCAGATGTACTACATTTGTTTAAATATAGTAATGGGGAAAGACATTCCATGGCAAACCGGTGATAGACATTGCACACTGGGGGGGGGGGGGACTGGAATTCTATAGAACATTGGGGGCATGGTTACTGAACTGTCTCCTATAGACATAACTTCAAGTAAACAAATATTACCCTCCAATTAATTCAAAATTACAAAAGAGCTATTGAAGCTATTGAGCTATTCAAAGAGATGCACATGGAGCAGATTCTACATTCACGAAAAATTTAGTTTTTTGTTGTCCTTCAAGTGATCTACTGGTTCCAGTTTTAGAATGGATACTAATAGAATACCATCCTTAGTTGCTTTGCATCTATTACTAAGAGACTATGGCCCTCATTCAATTGCGATTTGTCCAATTGAATAGGGCTTTAAATAAGCACATAACATATTTTTTTTAAGAAGTTTTTAGTTAGTGAAAACCTTGCTTTTGGATAGATGCTTACTAACTAAAAACTTCTGTAAAAAAAATATGTTATGTGCTTATTTAGAGCCCTATTCAATTGGCCAAATTGCAATTGAATGAGGGCATATATATATATATATATATATATATATATATATATATATATATATATATATACAGTGGATATAAAAAGTCTACACACCCCTGTTAATATGTCAGGCTTCTGTGCTGTAAAAAAAATGAGACAAAGATAAATCATTTCAGAACTTTTTCCACCGTTAATGTGACCTATAAACTGTACAACTCAATTGAAAAACAAACTGAAATCTTTTAGGTGGAGGGAAGAAAAAATATAAAAATAAATAATATGATTGCATAAGTATGGCCACCCTTAAACTAATACTTTGTTGAAGCACCTTTTGATTTTATTACAGCACTCAGTCTTTTTGTGTATGAGTCTATCAGCATGGCACATTTTAACTTGGCAAGATGTGCCCACTCTTCTTTGCAAAAACACTCCAAATTTGTCAGATTGCGAGGGCATCTCCTGTGCACAGCCCTCTTCAGATCACCCCACAGATTTTCAATAGGATTCAGGTCTGGGCTCTGGCTGGGCCATTCCAAAACTTTAATCTTCTTGTGGTGAAGCCATTCCTTTGTTGAATTGGATGTATGCTTTGGGTGGTTGTCATGCTGAAAGATGAAGTTCCTCTTCATGTTCAGCTTTCTAGCAGAAGCCTAAAGGTTTTGTGCCAATATTGACTGGTATTTGAAACTGTTCATAATTCCCTTTATCTTAACTAAGGCCCCAGTTCCAGCTGAAGAAAAATAGCCCCAAAGCATGATGCTGCCACTACCATGCTTCACTGTGGGTATGGTGTTCTTTTGGTGATGTGCAGTGTTGTTATTGCTCCAAACATATCTTTTGGAATTATGGTCAAAAAGTTCAACCTTGGTTTCATCAGACCATAACACCTTTTCCCACATGCTTTTGGGAGACTTCAGATGTGTTTTTGCAAAATGTAGCATGGCTTGGATGTTTTTCTTTGTAAGAAAAGGCTTTCATCTTGCCACTCTACCCCATAGCCCAGACATATGAAGAATTCGGGAGATTGTTGTCACATGTACCACACAGCCAGTACTTGCCAGATATTCCTGCAGCTCCTTTAATGTTGCTGTAGGCCTCTTGGTGGCCTCCCAGACCAGTTTTCTTCTTGTCTTTTTATCAATTTTGGAGGGTGTTTTCTTGGTAATGTCACTGTTGTGCCATATTTTCTCCACTTGATGATGACTGTATTCACTGTGTTCCATGGTATGTCTAATGCCTTGGAAATTCTTTTGTACCCTTCTCCTGACTGATACTTTTTAACAATGAGATCCCTCTGATGCTTTTGAAGCTCTCTGTGGACCATGGCTTTTGCTGTGGGATGCAACTAAGAAAATTTCAGGAAAGACCAACTAGAGCAGCTGAACTTTATTTGGGGTTAATCAGAGACGCTTAAAATGATGGCAGGTGTATGCTGACTCCTATTTAACAAGATTTGGAATGTGTTAATTCTGAACACAGCTACATCCCCAGTTATAAGAGGGTGTGCAGACTTATGCAACCACATTATTTTTCTTTTTTTTTTCTTCCCTCCACCTAAAAGATTTCAGTTTGTTTTTTAATTGAGTTGTACAGTTTATAGGTCATATTAAAGGTGAAAAATGTTCTGAAATGATTTATCTTTGTCTCATTTTTTTACAGCACAGAAACCTGAAATTTTAACAGGGGTGTGTAGTCTTTATATATCCACTGTATATATAAATAAAACCTGCATCCAGGCTTTAGGTTACTATGTTGAAATATGGACTTACTGAATGTAGTAGGTAGGACATGGTCATCTAGGACGGTGTCCAAATTTAAAAATCGGTTGTGAAGATACATTTTTTGTTTATAATAGAACTGGTTTTGGTGGTGGGAATGAGAGACATATTACTAGAACAATACCATTTCTCCCCAGCAGTAAACGCCATGACATTTTTCTTACACATGAAATCCAGAAATTAAAGGGACTTCTCATATAAAATGTACACTTCAGGTACTTTTAAGAAGTCTTCAGAATAACAGATGCTTAACTTCTGGACCTGCACCTCCCCATTCTTTTTTTCTCTCATGAATAGTGTCATCTTACACAGCTGAGAACTAAACCCACTCCCACAGGTTGATAGGCCTTATGCAAACAGTGTATGGTGCTGCAGCAAGCAAACAGTGACATGCTGTGTGTCTGCTAGCAGCTGCATTCCACTGGTATTGTGCAGCCCCTCCATTGTAGGTGTGGCTTTAGGTCACAGCTGTGAAAAATGACAAACTTATGCAAGAGAACAGGAAGACAGTGAAGCTCCAGCAGTTGAGAATTTGTACTCTGGCCGCTTCTTATAAGTGAAGTGTGCCTAATCATTGATGTCAACAGATTGTGCAAAACGCATCCGTTGTTGAGTCTTATGATGTTAAAAACTGCCATATTAATTCTTGTTTATATTGTGGACTTTGGTAAAGATTGCTTTGGATTTTACAAAACCCCATATTCATGAGTGCATTCAATGACACTATAAATATGACACATAAGTGTCCCTGGAGTCCCTCACCTGGAGTCTTCTAGGACAAGAGAGGTCCACGTTGTAGCAGCCACCAACTTTCTCTCCTTCCCCAATGACTATCTGTGGGAGCATGGACACAAGGCTGGTTAGTCTAGTAGTGTGTTGCGGAAACTTATACAAATATCCTTACATTTTTAACATGTGTGTGTATATATATATATATATATATATATATATATACACATATACACACACAATTAGCACTATTTTCAGTTAGTATGATATTTGACTGGGATATAAGCATTAAACCAGTAATTTTCCATTGTAAGATGTTAGGTATAAAATAGTTAACTACATCTGACCCATGACTTAGCAATTTCATTTAAGACAGTACACAGATTTTTATACATAATATTCAGTAATTTCCTCAAGGTCTAACAGAAGTTATGTACTGCGAGCAAGTGTATCATATAAAGAAATGTACGCACAGATATCACCAAAGTATGTGTTAGATTCTTTTGGATGTTATATATAAATAAACTTGCATTGGTTGTTAGAAGGTCGTACCATGCTGCAACAGTGGATTAATTATGTAAAAAAATATAAAAGTGTGTGTGTGGATATATTTCAGTCAGTAGTCAGTTTTTCAGCTGGACCAGCAGCAGCCATGTTGGTATTGCTGCTGTTCCACATTTCTTCTTCCTAATAATAAATTCTAATAATGATGAACCAGAGGACTTTGTTTTTCTTAGTGTTTTTCTTATCCATCCTATGCTATGTTCAAAAGCTGTGTTATCAGGAAGTCTTGTTACAAAATGTTGGATTTTAAATGCAGTGGCCCTTTAAATGAACACTGAAAATTTTGTATCACTTCTAAAGTGGTACTGTCCTTCATTATGACGATAAAAATTAACCAATAAAGAATCAACTCCAGGTATATTTAAATGTATTTGTATGATCCCTAATCAATGACCAACAGAGAGTTTCTGTGGAGCTTTGGGAGCATCCATATGGGGAAGGGTGAACAGGCAAAGTGCACAGCTCAAGAACACCCATGTTTTCTGAGACCACATAGAAATAAAGTTGGAGATTTATACTATTTAATCTGCAATATCTTAACTGCTGTGTTAAAAAAAAATATCTATAATTTTTATGCAAATATTAGATGAAATGCAGCTGTTTGGAACAAGAAAGCAAAGTTATCACAGTCCTTAGGTAAAAGTTTCGTCCATCCAAGCACTATAGAGGTTCTTCAGGAGTGTATCTATCCCTTCTGAAGAAGTTCTATAGTGGGAGAAACATAAAGAGATATTACCAAATAGGTTGTTAAAGCAAATTTCACATGAATGCTCAACAGGAACCAAGAGTTGAAGCTACCAACTGGATTGACTAAAGGATTATCTAATGATAGCGTTAACCTTTTAATCATTTATTCAGCATTTTAAATATAAGAGGACTGAAAAGGCTGCAATTAAATTAAACCTGACTTCTATCTAGCTCAGTGTTACCTATCTAACTGAACAGGGCCCATCCTCCACACTTACAGCCAACTGCCTGTTATATCACTAATACTAGTAAGACAGGAGAAAGGAACAAGAAAATTGAATATTTCTTGATGTACCATGGAAGAAGGTAAAAAGTTAGTTTAAATGATAACCCCTCTGGCATTTGAAACAGCATACATTAGATTTATACTTTATTTATATACTACTTTACAAGGGACAAATATTACAGCATTGTAATGTATACTCATGAATCATTTACAACTGGTTGAAATTGTGCCATTTTTGATCACTCACCTGTTCATGTTCCGGCTCTGCCAGCCTATAGGCATTTTCTGTGCTACTTTCCTTTGATTCTGATATTTCAGTTTTACAAAACTGACCTTCTAAGAAATGGGATGTGGGCCTCAATTCTTGAGTCTCTGCAAAGCAAGATAACAACCTAATTGTATTAATCACTACTCAAACCCCTTAACTGGAACGAGAGAAGGTGAAGGAAGACCTAAGAGCAAGTTCGCAATTGTCATTATTTTTGGCAAAAATTATTTACAAGTTTGAATACAAAGATTAGATAAAATGCAGCAATTTGGAGCATAAATGTAACACTTCTCCCCCTGGCTTTTACAGATGAATCTTCCCCCAAGGCTGCATTTTAACACCTAACGTACTTTTATAGTTCATGAAAAACTTCATATGTTTGTAAAGTATGCAATAAACAAAAATGATCAGCTAATAATCTTTTCCAATAAACCATTTTGATAGCAAACCTTTCTTTTTCAATACAGTATACAGAATGTACCAACTTGTTCTTCTTATACACTTGGATACTGCTAGACTGGATCCTGAGGGGTTCATGTGAAGGGGGATCAAAGAGGGACCAGGAAACAGCACTTCTTGTCACTTGAGCTTTTGTATTTGATGACATGCAGTGTGTAAGCCCTACTCCTGCAGAAACGTAAAAGCCTCTAAACAAACTTTACCAAAGTATTATTTAATGCCTCTGTGGACATTTTTTTATTAAAGCTAGATTTAAGACATTTTCCTTCAAATCAAAATGTTTCAAACATATATTCATCCATTACACAGTGGTCCTTTAACATTCAACATATTGCCAATAGAGCATTGACAGCCCTGATGGGGGAGAAGCCCTTCCGCGTATGAACCTAGTCCAGTCTTCCCCAATGGAATCTTGCTCCCTGGGTCAGCACAAAATGGGCATGACTCCCTTGGGCTTTCTTCTGCCCAGCTCAGGTTTACCCCTGCGAAAAAAACATGGTTTCCCCTGTTTGTACTGTGTAGGATCTAGAGATCCGTATCCCCAGTGAATTCCCCTTGTGTGTGTTTGTGTGTATTTTGGACACTTTTTTTTTCTTAAATGTATTTTTGTAATTCAGATAATATGATTAATTTATGGTTTCACAATATCCATTGTGAAACTAACACAACGGGCCATCCTGCTGAGTGATTAGGTTAGATGCCCCCAATTTGTATGAGTCTGCACATAGGCTAATTGAATTTATGGGACCTTTTTGTTGTACCATGTATTTAAGTCCCTGTGTGTTTCAATAAAGTTCATAGCCCCTTTTGAAAGAATATAAGTGTGTCAGCTGTATTTCCGAGGGGTAGAAAACAGCTTTTTATTAATTTGTTCCAATGAAGCTACCAGGGAATTCTGAAGCATGCTTCCTTCCAGGGTAATCCCTAGCATCAATAAACAAAAATCCGATGGGGAGAGGATCTAACCCATAGGATTTATTCCTTGGCCGGTCCAGCAGGCCTCATGACAAGTAGTGATTCCCATGTGTTTTCAGAAGGACCACTTAATACTTAAGATCTTCGTGAACCATTTGATTCCTGCTGAGGATCTTCATAGACCTCCTAACTGGGTTCTTGACAATTATATTGCATTATATAATTTTTAATACTCCCAACTCACATAAAATGTTTGAATCCCTGACCACAGTTTGGGAATTTCTACGCTATCAATTGTTTTATACAGATTAGTTTGGAGGTCTTTGGAAAAGAGATAAAGGACCAGTGCTCATTACTTGCAGGTAGAGGAGGAATTCTAGCATATACTATTAATCACTTTAGGACTACTGTACAATGAAAAAATATTTATTTTTTAAATATATTTTTGTTTTGGTTTAGCTATAAACATAATTAAGCAGGAAATAAGTCATACTGCTAGTTTTAATTATTAGTTTTATTTGCAATGGTGCCGTTTGTCCAGTCACAGTACACTTTAACCACAGCAGCATGCGAACAATTCACAAACTGCGCTGTTTCAGAGATGCTGCCAAGCTTGGTCCGAAAGCCAATGATCATCCTCTTTTCAAAGTCGAATAAATCACACGTTTTACCCATGACAGTGATGGTTGATATATTTGCTGAATGCCTAAATGTCACCTTATATACCCAACAAGCCAGCTGACGGCACGGGACATATATTGTTGGTTGTGCGCTGTTGACGTCAAAAGAAGATGGTGGTTATAATAATATGACTCGACGATGTACATATATATGGGAACGGGTTTGGCATGGGCATATTCCTCTGCCCACTTGCAGCTATTCTTTTCCTAATTTATTTTTTTTATCTCAAATCATAAGATTATGATTAAGTATAAATAAATATGTCCGGTTTATATATATATATATATATATATATATATATATATATATATATATATATATATATATTGTGACAGATTCACTGCCACTCTCAGGATCCGTGCCTTGTTTTCCAGCACCACAATGGAGTACTCTGGAGCCTTTTAAATGTTTAGTAGATTGGGGCTGTTTATTTGTCAGCATACAACAGAAAATAAAACCAAACAGAAAATAAGTCCTAGCTTCTCATTGAAGCCCTGCATAACTTAACTGTAGTTCCCTTACTATCTTTCATAGAAGTGAAAACATACAGTCCAAATATAGGTAGCAGAGGTGTCTTTCTCTCTCACCTCAGCTCTGTATCTCCGGCCTCTTTTCCCAAAGCAGATCCCTCCTTTGGTCATTACCTCCAGGGACTTTCTGATCCTCTTAACTGCATGCTCGCTTTTCAAAGCTTCTGGCTTTGGTCGTTTAGTTTTCAGTGCGGCTTCTGACTTCAGCCCTGCACACATCCACAGCACTCCAGCTCTGTCAAACAGCTCTCCACCTGGAGACAGCCGCAGCAGCCGGTCCTGATTGCAGCCACACCCCTGCCTTTTGAGCAGGTTGTTAACTCTCTCATTCCTGGGGAAAAGTCTTGAAGAGCTCTCTTCTGCCCTCTGGTGGCACTTCACCACAATATATATATATATATATATATATATATATATATATATATATATATATATATATATATATATATATATATATATATATACACCCTAAAGTCAAAAGTAGATTGTGGTCGTAATAATATGACTCGGTGCTGTACATATTTATAGGAATGGGTTTGGCATTGGCAGCTTGCAGCTATTCTTTTCCTATCTCTTTATCTCAACTCATAAGATTATGTGCAAGTATATATATATACTTTTTCTCAGAATTCTGAGCTGGAAGCAGGTTTTTAAACGGGTTTTAGACATTCAAATGTGAACACAGATGTACTATTTAATTACTATACACACACACACACACACACACACACAGTAGACTCAGTTATCAGGTACCCATGGGGATTACTAGATGTTGAATAAATGTAGTTTCTGGTTGCTTGGGAGTTACATATAATAGAGGCCTAGATCATGTGCACATAGGATGCTCTGCTACATATATTTTTGTCAGTAAGGGCTGTTCTAGCAGCAGCAGCTTTCACTGCTCACTTACACACAGGTATGTTTGGCTGGAGGGTACGGTGCTGACCCCGGGGAATGCAATGCCAACACTACACTGACTCAGTCACTCATGCCTGTCTGCTTCCAGGTAACACTGAATTGCAGACGTACAGTGGATAAAATCTAGGTGCCTGTATTTGTTGTGCCTATAAATTACATTTTTATTTAAAAGTACAGTAATAATTTTTTGGTAAATTCGCCTAAAGATATTTTTATATTTAACATCAGTTAGACTTCTAAAATGAAGAGATTACTAATTTAGTTTTTGATTGTGAGATAAAATTTTAATCCTGTTTTATGTTGCCATGACTACGCCAGCCTTTAAAAAGGTATGATGGGAAGGCAGGCGTAACCCTTGATGAAATTCAAGAAACGTGCGTCGAGTCCACGTAGGAACGCCGTCGCGGGTCAATGACGTCATTTGTTTGCGTCTAGACCGCAGCGTGCCAAGCAGAGAGTCATCGTTTTCTTATCAGGCCCATAGTTTAAAGTCCCTTCCCTGAATCGAATATTTATGCAATTTAGCTAGCTGACTAGTAAAAGGGAGGCAAAATATACATTGAGGAATCCTGGTTGCTACACTTTAGCTTTGGGACAGTATTTAACCAGACAAGCAATATAGCATTGAGGCACTTATCACTCAACACCTATTCCTCTATTTTATAGTTTATATATTTGTTACCTTGGTAGGACATTGGTATCTCCTCAGAATCATCAGCATATAGCTGGATAATAAAATATTCTGCACCTGTACAGCTTTCTATATACAGTATTTATTTATAGTTTTTACTTCCATATAGTTGTATATCATATAGTTGCATACTATATGAACTATAGCACTTGTCACTTTATATATTAAGCACTTTATCTTGCACACTAGTCATTTTTTTCTGTGATTACATTGGCACTTAGCACTTTATATGGGGGCAGAATCTATAATTTTGAGATACCATACTTATCAATTCAATATTTTTGTAACCTCTCTGCTACCTATGTCTGTATATTTTAATATGGATTTTAATAACCAATAAAAGTTAAGTTTTATTATTTAGTTTATTCTCTTTTCTCTGAGATTAGGATTATTAGGTGTACCCTATAATGGGATCTTTTTTCTCTCTTCACACAATACAAAAATACATATACACAAAAAAAAAAAACACTCGCAATAAACACAAAGGCAATTCACAACGTGCCTCCCAGCGAGCGCCAACGCTGATCATAGCACACAAAGCCTGGCAATAAGCGCAAAAAGAAGATCAGTGCCGACCAAACAGCAAAAGCGCCTATCAAAAAAAAAAATACAAAAACCAACAGCCTCGCAATGAGCGCCAAAGGCGCTCAGCACGATGCTTGCAATGAGAGCCAAATGATCTCAGACCCCCCAAAAAATTCATGTCTGTGGCAAACAGCATTACCTGCCTTACAATTTTATTGCCCCGTCATTTTTGACGGGCAAGTCGCTAGTACAAACATATTTCAGTATACTGCACTGCATCTTCAGACCACTTGAAAATGGGGTGTGGTGTGAATTTTAATCTTAACCAATAATCTAACAAAGACTAAGGACCTCTCCTCGTTCCACTACCTCACCGCCATGATCCTGCCCTGAGGAGGTGATGTAACAAATATATATCCATAAACAGCCTCTTCAAACATAATAATTTTCTCTAAATATGTTTTTATGCCCATGGCTGACACAGATGCTAATGTTGTTTATTTTATTACAAATGTCACAAATAATTATCTTTTTTCTTGAACTACAGTAGCTTTTAAAAAGCATGAATAATCATATGAACAATTGGATTACACTTTATATGAATAACGAAAGCTAGGAGAGGAAGCAGCTGTTTGTTGGGGAGAGCTCTGGCCCCCTGCACGGCCTCTTGTTCCCACTCCTCTCCCCCGCCGTTTGCTACCTTCTACCTGCCTACTAAGAAAAGTTACATCCTGTTTAAGCTTCTTTTGTCAAGACAAAAGACATCTGTTCAGAGCTGGCCCCTCACAGCTAGCCACCTATCACGTATTAAAATAATATTCTTCAGAAAAACCTAATGCTTTTAAATTTAGCTCTTCAGATCAAAGAATAAAGTGAATATTTAATTTAAATGAGATATACAGAGCTTATCCTACAATATAATACTCATGACCAATTCCTCTGGTTTTCTTGCCTTTTTTTAAGTTATTTGCAGCTATTATTTTTCAGGGTGGCCTCCTCACCTGTGTTTCATCTAATACCTAATCTCATCGGATCATAAAGAGAATATCATTTGGATATCTCGCCATGGGGTTCAGGAGAGGCGAATGAAAAGAAACCCAGGAGAGAAGCTTCTTCTGGGCATTTCTGTAAAACAAAAGGGTTCTTAAAGATCTTTTCCTTTGACATTGAGCTCAATCTTGTCTGGTTTTTATGTTACTTTATGCCCGACAGGAGGCCCTTGTAAAAATCCTGCTCTCCAGCCACACAAAGTTATGGAATAAATTAATGGCAGAGCCTGCTGTGCATGAGACAGCTGCGGATATATATACAGCTTAGTGAATGCAGAAATAGTCCTGGGGTGTCCAGGTGAACTTGGAACTGTCTGCCCACTGCAGGGGGCCGGAAAGAGCTCAAAATATATGCGGCTGAGACAAACAAGGAAAGCAATGAGTTATATGATATCAAACTTTGGATGCTATGGTTTCAGCTTCCTTTTTACTAAAATGCTTATGTACATGGTTGGATTTACATATCTGGCACCCCTAGGCAAAATCTCCTTAGCAGCCCCTGGGCGCAAAAGTGCATTTGCATCTCTGATTCCCTGGCACCATGTTGCTCCACAGGCAGCTGTAGGCCTAACAAATAATTATGCTGCATTAAGCTAAAATCTAAATAAAAATATATATAAATATATATATATATATATATATATATATATATATAAATATAAGCGACTTGCCTGTCAAAAATAAAGGCAATAAAATGTTAAGTCTGGCTATGCTGTTTGTCACACAATGCGAGGCTCTGTCCCTCTGAGTATAGTCGGCGCTCATAGTGATCCTCTTCACCCATCTACTTTGGTGCTTTGCACTGATCACCTTCGGCGCTCATTGCAAGCCTCTCTCCCCCCCCCCCCCCCCCCCCACCCTGTGTAACTTACGGGCTCAGCTAAATGTTATTGGCTTTGGTTAGGTGTTTAGCCTCGTTTTCATCCAGTTACGTTTTTTTGGCCGCCATTTTATTCCCTCGCTGATTTACGATCGAGAAAAAACTTAAAATATGCCTCAAATTAACTTGCAACCTCATTCACAGGCTCCCTGGCTCTCTCCCTGTGCTGTGTGTAGGTATGTAATATTCTTTTTATTATTATTTGGCGTTTTTTGGTGGTCTTTGTAGTTATGTGGTTAAATTGCCATTGTACTACGGGTTTCGGCGTGGATCGCGGCCATAGACACGAGCGCCTTGTGTGCTCATGTCTCGGCTGTTTTAAAGTCCCACACATTGCAGCCTAAAAGTGCTACGTGTGTCGTGATGAGCACCTCTGGTGCTCATCGCAAGCCCTGCAATGAGTGCCTTTGGAGCTCATTGCAGCCTAAGGGCTACGTGCCTCGGGATGAGCGCCTTTGGCGCTCATTGCAGCCTAAATCCTACTAGCCTTTGTGATTAGCGCCTGTGCCTCTCATCACGAGCCCTGCAATGAGCACCTTCAGCACCAAGCGCCTGCCTTGTTTGTCTAGTTATAATTCTGGCCAAACATATGGATCTCCTTGGCGGAGTGTTTTTCAAGCAAAAAAGGCAGGCCCCTGACATATTTATTTGTACCACAATAATTATGTCGCCATTCTACTGCATAATAGCTAAGGAGAAAAAAACACATTTGATGCCTCTGTTGGTCAGGGTTGAGGAACCAATTAAGTTTTGCTGAAAACTGCATATGTGAGAGGTGCATTCACATTTCTGCAGGAGCCAGGCTTGCAGTTATAGTTGTGAGTTGTCCACATCTGAACAAGTGGGTAGGTAAGAATACCAAAAGCCCCACTCCGCCTTCTATTCCTGATAAGAACATGTCCTCAGTCTCCAAGGAAGTGCTCAAGTCAGCAAGACGTCATCAGTCTCCAATCTGAGTATTCATGACAGTTGCCAATTGTGTTAACTTGTTTTTACATACTTCACAAATAGGTGGAGCCTTTTCTCTTAAAGAACAGTGGTCCCTTTAATAAATATTAGATTCCTACAGTGAAAGCTAAAAAGAAACATGGCAGATTTGGAAACACCTCAGATGTTTGAGAACTTTTGACAAATAGACAATATCATGTTAGTTTGTTGCATACTTCACAAACATATAAAGATGTGGCTAATCTACAGTGAACAAAAAAAGTCCCAGTTATTATATAAATTAAAAATACACAAATAAAAAAAAATCAGTTTGTTGTTGTTAAAGAATATTAGTAGAAATGTTAAATAATTTAACTTGAACGATAGAGCGAGGGAGGTAATATATACCTAAAATACCTAACTCTCCTTATCTTTTGCCATTAACTCTCACAGTGGGGATGATAAGAAATGTATGCATGTTAATAGTGACATAGAAATTTAATTGTAAAGTTTGTGCCAAACCCTTTGCTGTGTCCCTCTTATTGAAAAACTAAATCCAGTGCCCCAATTACTTATTTTCAATGGATCCCAGTCAATAAAAATATTAATTTCAGGTAAATGCTACGATATGCTGACAATGGCTGTATAGCAATAAATACATTTATTTTTCAATACCCGACCAGATGCTATTTCAAATCTGCTTAAAAATAGGTTATATTTTTCCAGCTTACAGATAGCTGAGTAAACGAGCAAAAATCCATGTACGTGATATCCTCAAATTATAATGCACTAGTGCGTGGGATTTAGTATTAACCCTTTAACCCTTGCTTGGACATGTCTAATGCGGTATGAAACACACTCAGCATGTTCTAAGCTGATTACCATTTGCAGAAACTGCCTCGTGAACAGGCAATTATGTTTAGGAAAAAAATAAATGCTTCAACTTACACTCTATTTTTTTCAAATTAAATCTATTCCACTGCAGAAACATGGGGGGGGGGGGAAACATGGGGAGGGCAGAAACATGGGAGAGGGTGGGAGAGAGACGACAGGGGGAGACAGAGACGACAGGGGGAGACAGAGACGACAGGGGGAGACAGAGACGACAGACGACAGGGGGAGAGACGAGAGACGACAGGGGGAGAGACAGAGACGACAGGGGGAGAGACAGAGACGACAGGGGGAGAGACAGAGACGACAGGGGGAGAGACAGAGACGACAGGGGGAGAGACAGAGACGACAGGGGGAGAGACAGAGACGACAGGGGGAGAGACAGAGACGACAGGGGGAGAGACAGAGACGACAGGGGGGTGAGACAGAGACAGGGGGGTGAGACAGAGACAGGGGGGTAAGACAGAGACAGGGGGGTAAGACAGAGACAGGGGGGTAAGACAGAGACAGGGGTAAGACAGAGACAGGGGGAAGACAGAGACAGGGGGAAGACAGAGACAGGGGGGTAAGACAGAGACAGGGGGGTAAGACAGTGACAGGGGGGTAAGACAGTGACAGGGGGGTAAGACAGTGACAGGGGGGTAAGACAGTGACAGGGGGGTAAGACAGTGACAGGGGGGTGAGACAGAGACAGGGGGGTGAGACAGAGACAGGGGGGTAAGACAGAGACAGGGGGAAG
Organism: Discoglossus pictus; assembly: GCA_027410445.1. Taxonomy (NCBI): domain Eukaryota; kingdom Metazoa; phylum Chordata; class Amphibia; order Anura; family Alytidae; genus Discoglossus; species Discoglossus pictus. Next base: position 55,630,062 of record CM050175.1, read on the forward strand.
ACAGAGACAGGGGGAAGACAGAGACAGGGGGAAGACAGAGACAGGGGGAAGACAGAGACAGGGGGAAGACAGAGACAGGGGGAAGACAGAGACAGGGGGAGACAGAGACAGGGGGAAGACAGAGACAGGGGGAAGACAGAGACAGGGGGAAGACAGAGACAGGGGGTAGACAGAGACAGGGGGTAGACAGAGACAGGGGGTAGACAGAGACAGGGGGTAGACAGAGACAGGGGGTAGACAGAGACAGGGGGTAGACAGAGACAGGGGGTAGACAGAGACAGGGGGTAGACAGAGACGGGGGGTAGACAGAGACGGGGGGAGAGACACAGGGGAGACGGGGGGAAGAAACACAGAGGAGGCAAAGGGGGGGAAAGAGACACAGGAGAGGGGGGAAGATACACAGAGGAGGCAGGGGAGACAGGGGAGAGAGTAGGAGAGAAACATGGGCGGAAAGAAACATTGGGGAGACAGAGACAAGGGGGGAGACAGAGACAAGGGGGGAGACAGAGACAAGGGGGGAAGACAGAGACAAGGGGGGAAGACAGAGACAAGGGGGGAAGACAGAGACAGGGGGGGAAGACAGAGACAGGGGGAAGACAGAGACAGGGGGAAGACAGAGACAGGGGGTAGACAGAGACAGGGGGTAGACAGAGACGGGGGGTAGACAGAGACGGGGGGTAGACAGAGTCGGGGGGTAGACAGAGACGGGGGGAGAGACACAGGGGAGACGGGGGGAAGAAACACAGAGGAGGCAGGGGAGACAGGGGAGAGAGTAGGAGAGAAACATGGGGGGAAAGAAACATGGGGGAGACAGAGACAAGGGGGGAGACAGAGACAAGGGGGGAGACAGAGACAAGGGGGGAGACAGAGACAAGGGGGGAAGACAGAGACAAGGGGGGAAGACAGAGACAAGGGGGGAAGACAGAGACAAGGGGGGAAGACAGAGACAAGGGGGAAGACAGAGACAAGGGGGAAGACAGAGACAGGGGGAAGACAGAGACAGGGGGTAGACAGAGACAGGGGGTAGACAGAGACAGGGGGTAGACAGAGACAGGGGGTAGACAGAGACGGGGGGTAGACAGAGACGGGGGAAGAGACACAGGGGAGACGGGGGGGAAGAAACACAGAGGAGGCAGAGGGGGGGAAAGAGACACAGGAGAGGGGGGAAGATACACAGAGGAGGCAGGGGAGACAGGGGAGAGAGTAGGAGAGAAACATGGGGGGAAAGAAACATGGGGGAGACAGAGACAAGGGGGAGACAGAGACAAAGGGGAAGACAGAGACAAAGGGGAAGACAGAGACAAAGGGGAAGACAGAGACAAGGGGGGAAGACAGAGACAAGGGGGGAAGACAGAGACAAGGGGGGAAGACAGAGACAAGGGGGGAAGACAGAGACAAGGGGGGAAGACAGAGACAGGGGGTAGACAGAGACAGGGGGTAGACAGAGACGGGGGGTAGACAGAGACGGGGGGTAGACAGAGACGGGGGGTAGACAGAGACGGGGGGTAGACAGAGACGGGGGGTAGACAGAGATGGGGGGAGAGACACAGGGGAGACGGGGGGAAGAAACACAGAGGAGGCAGAGGGGGGGAAAGAGACACAGGAGAGGGGGGAAGATACACAGAGGAGGCAGGGGAGACAGGGGAGAGAGTAGGAGAGAAACATGGGGGGAAAGAAACATGGGGGAGACAGAGACAAGGGGGAGACAGAGACAAGGGGGGAGACAGAGACAAGGGGGGAGACAGAGACAAGGGGGGAAGACAGAGACAAGGGGGGAAGACAGAGACAAGGGGGGAAGACAGAGACAAGGGGGGAAGACAGAGACAAGGGGGGAAGACAGAGACAAGGGGAAGACAGAGACAGGGGGTAGACAGAGACAGGGGGTAGACAGAGACGGGGGTAGACAGAGACGGGGGGAGAGACACAGGAGAGACGGGGGGAAGAAACACAGAGGAGGCAGAGGGGGGGAAAGAGACACAGGAGAGGGGGGAAGATACACAGAGGAGGCAGGGGAGACAGTGGAGAGAGTAGGAGAGAAACATGGGGGGAAAGAAACATGGGGGAAAGAAACATGGGGGGGAGAAACATGGGGGAGACAGAGACAAGGGGGGAGACAGAGACAAAGGGGGAGACAGAGACAAGGGGGGAGACAGAGACAAGGGGGGAGACAGAGAGGGGGGGCGACAGAGACGAGGGGACAGAGACGGGGGGTAGGAAACACAGAGGAGGCAGGGTGTGGAAGAAACACAGGAGAGAGGGGAAGAAACACAGAGGAGGCAGAGGGGGGAAAGAGACACAGGAGAGGGGGAAGATACACAGAGGAGGCAGAGGGAGAAGAGACACAGGGGAGGCAAAGGGGGATGAGACACAGGGGGGGAAAAGGGGGAGAAAAAGGGGGAGAAAAAGGGGGAGAAAAAGGGGGAGAAAAAGGGGGAGAAAAGGGGGAGAAAAGGGGGGAGAAAAGGGGGGAGAAAAGGGGGGAGAAAAGGGGGGAGAAAAGGGGAAGAGAGATAGGGGAGGGAGAGGAGGAAGAGACAGAGGGGGGGAAGAGACAGGAGGGAGACGGGGGATATAGACACAGGGGAGGGCGAGGGGGGAAGACACAAGGGATGGCGAGGGGGGGGGGGAGACACAGGGGAGGCAGAGCGGGGAGAGACACAGGGGAGGCAGAGCGGGGAGAGACACAGGGGAGGCAGAGCGGGGAGAGACACAGGGGAGGCAGAGCGGGGAGAGACACAGGGGAGGCAGAGCGGGGAGAGACACAGGGGAGGCAGAGCGGGGAGAGACACAGGGGAGGCAGAGCGGGGAGAGACACAGGGGAGGCAGAGCGGGGAGAGACACAGGGGAGGCAGAGAGGGGAGAGACACAGGGGAGGCAGAGAGGGGAGAGACACAGGGGAGGCAGAGAGGGGAGAGACACAGGGGAGGCAGAGAGGGGAGAGACACAGGGGAGGCAGAGCGGGGAGAGACACAGGGGAGGCAGAGCGGGGAGAGACACCGTGGAGGCAAAGCGGGGAGAGACACCGGGGAGGCAGAGGTTGGGAGACACAGGGGAGGTAGAGGGTGGGGGACACAGGGGAAAGAGACACATTGGTGGGAGCGGGGGGAAGAGACACAGGAGGGGGGGGGGTAGACACAGGGGAGGGAGAAGTAGGGTGTCATGGTCCACCTGACCACCAGATGTTGGGAATCATGTGATCCGGTGGTGTGGGACTGGGCTAAGTCTGTTTATAGGTATTTAATGATATATTAAGTTGATTACTGTATATTATGTTATTGTTATGCTAATTACTGTATATTATGTTGCTTCCCTATGTGTGATTGACTTGTGATGTGTGATTCTGTGTGATGCATGTTTGGTTCATTAAGTGTTAAATAGTTTACAATGTTGTGTTGTCTGTAACTGTCAGAATAAGGCAGCTGAGATTCAGTTACATGGAGATACTGCTGTGGTGGGTGTCTTAGATAAGATATATGTTCCTAAAGAAAGGGAAGGGGACATATCTGGAAGACATCAACACTAAAAGAAAAAGAAGGTGACATCTTGAGGACATATACATACTCCTAAAGAAAAGGGAGGTAATATGGCTGTGTGACTGAGGTGGACATTGTGAGGCCTGGCAGATGAGGCCTTGTTGTGGTAATTTGTACAGAGTCCAGAAGATACACAGACTGTTGCAGAGTGTTGTCAGCTCGATTTTGAATGTACATGTATTGAACCTGTTATGGATTACAACAACAATTAAAGCAGTTCCTGATGTTTTTATAATGCTGAGCCTGCATTCATATTCTTAAACACTACATCTAATTTAAGAGACATCAGCTGTCTTGGTGACGGGATAAAAAGAATCTGGGTAGGTTTGGCCACAATAGCCTTATCAAGTCCGACTAAAGAAAGCAGATCTCCACAGGGGGAAATAGGCACAGGGGAGGGGGAGGAAAGAGACACAGGGGAGGGAGAGGGGGAGGGAAAGAGACACAAGGGAGGGAGAGGGGGAACGAGGGAAGAGACACGGGAGGGAGAGCAGGGGTAGAGTGGGGAGAGAGAGACAGGGGAGAGAGGGTGGAGAGAGACAGGGGAGAGAGGGTGGAGAGACACAGGGGAGGGAGGGTGGAGAGACACAGGGGAGGGAGAGGGGGAAAAGAGACACAGGGGAGGGAGACGGGGGGAGAGACACATGGGAGGGAGGGGGGGGGGAGAGACACATGGGAGGGAGGGGGGGGAGAGACACATGGGAGGGAGGGGGGGGGAGAGACACAGGGGAGGGAGAGAGGGAGGCAAGAGACACATGGGAGGGAGGGGGAGAGGGGGGGAGAGACACATGGGAGGGAGAGGGGGGGGGGGGGAAGTCACATGGGATATATATAATTTAAGAGTGAAGCAGCTGTGAATTTCCAGTAATTTAGTAATTATTAATCTATCTCTCTCTTTCTAAATATATATATTTATTTATAATGAGTATTGAAGTATACTGTGATACCTTTTGTATTGTGACAAGCTTTCAAGAGGTCTGACCTCTCTTTATCAAGTCTGAAGCAATCCTGACATGAGATGGAACCCACAGTGTGAATGTAAACAGCAGATGCAGAGAGTGGAGACAGCATCTGACATCAGGTAAATACATATTGGGGGGATCAACACAATATAGTAAAGGAAACATATATACACATACACCTATATATACATGAAAAAACAGAGCACTGCAGTCCTCAGTGATATCCTTCCTGTTGGACAAACATCTCACTGAGAGTGCTAAATCTGTTATTGTAAAGTAAGAAAAAAATCACAAACAATTGTGATAATGTGTTAGAAAACCTAAGTCCATATTAAGTCCTGTATTTATAGTGTTGAAGAATGTGATCATCTTTATTTCAAACTGAAGGCTGGCAATGCTGTTTGCCAAACAATGCAAGGCTCTTCCACCTCTAACTTGCGGGCCTCGGGATGAGCACCTTCGGCACTCATTGCAGACATCGTCCAACCCGCCACTTTCGTGCCTCGCGCTCATTGCTAACCTCTTCCCACTCTCTGACCCCTGTGACTGTTTCCCCCTCTCTCCCTCCCCGACTTTTTCCCCCCCTTATATCTTCAAGTGTAGTTCAATGACCACAGTAATCCTTTAGATGCTATTCAATGAGATTTCCATTACAAATGTCATTATTTTTATTTTAAAACAGCGTAATAAATATATCTGACTACAGAGTCCCTTTAAATTAAAGGGCACATGTTAATATAAATGATCAGTGACAATGGTGCAAGTCGTTTAATTACATTAATTAATTCCACCTTTAACAATTCAATGTAAGTTTTTATTTCCTGGGACAGCCATATTGTTCTGTCCTTGCTCTAATTTGATTAGAGATATTGCTCCATGTTTTTGTTGACCATCTATGACTGGCCAGTGTCATTCATAAGTTCCTCCCAGAACCCTCTTGGGCCCCTTGCTCGTTGGCGATATCATATAAGTATAATATAATTGAAGTAATCGTTATCCCTCTCCCGAGGAGTTTCGGTGCCCGCTCCGGGCTTCATGTATAATTTAGTAGGTGGTTTTATAGCCCGGGCATTGTAGACTTTCCAGTTATTTTCTGCTTGGTTAGTAAAACAATAACAACATGAAGACAGAAGGAGCAGATGTTGCCAAGTGGGCTGTGAACTAAAAACAACTCTTAATATTCACTTGAGATCTCGGTGCATGGACCATAAAACCGCGACGTAGATATGGAAACTCTCCCCTTGGCTTCCATCATTGGCCACGGTCCAGGGGCCGGCTGGGCCATGTCCTGTTTATGGACACAGATGAGTGAGTCTCACAAGGTATTAAAGGATCACTGTGCAATTAAACAAATATATATATATATATATATATATATATATATATATATATATATATATATATATATATATAAAGGGATAAGGAAGGTTTCTAAATTTAACTAGCAAAATATTATATTTATGCTATATATACTTGTGTGTACTTTATTTTATTAAGACGCGCTTAAATAAAAGCCTGGTGGTCCAGTGGTTAGGTTTCGGTGCTGTCCACTGTGACCTGGGTTCAATTCCAGCCAGGGAACCAAGAGGTCACACCACCCTGATGCTGAGCAGGGTTGGGCCTGGTCAGTACTTGGATGGGAGACCAACTAGAAATTTATGCTGTGGCCGAGTGGAGAAGGAACTGGCAATCCACTCCAGTATCTCTGCCATGAAAAACCAAGTGGATCAGCATGACCATGAACATAAAGAAGTCCTGGTTTGTTTTGCAGTTCATGAGGTCACAGAGAGTCAGAAAATGTCTGAAAGGCGCAAAAAAAAAAAAACACTTTATCAAAGTGAATTTTAATAAAAAATGTATTTTCCTACATCAATTTATACATTTTTTATTTGGTCGTCAATCTTTCTGATCCACCCACCAAGGACAGTCTGATATATCTTGCTAATAAACTGGAAACAGGGGGGCATTGGTGAAGATATGGAAGGGTAAATAGCGGGAAGGGAAAGGTAAGAAGAGATGGGGTGAGATATAAGAGGGAGGGAAATAATGGGGTGAGAGATAATCAGAGAGAAAATGGGAGGAGAGAAATAACACGCGCTGGAAATAAAATGAAGTGAGATAAGGAGGAGTGATAATCTGTAGAGAAATACTGTAAGTGGAAAGAAATAAGAGGGAGAAAGGTATAAGAGGGAGATATAAATGGGTGAGAATTGGGAGATAGGGATAATGTAAGGGAGAGAAGTAGGAGGGAGAGCGAAATGAGAGAGAGAGAGCGAAATGAGAGAGAGAGAGCGAAATGAGAGAGAGAGAGAGAGAGAGAGCGAAATGAGAGAGAGAGAGAGAGAGAGCGAAATGAGAGAGAGAGAGAGAGAGAGCGAAATGAGAGAGAGAGAGAGAGAGAGCAAAATGAGAGAGAGAGAGAGAGAGAGAGAGAGCGAAATGAGAAAGAGAGAGAGAGAGAGAGAGAGAGAGCGAAATGAGAGAGAGAGAGAGAGAGAGAGAGAGCAAAATGAGAGAGAGAGCAAAATGAGAGAGAGAGAGCAAAATGAGAGAGGGAGAGCAAAATGAGAGAGGGAGAGCAAAATGAGAGAGGGAGAGCAAAATGAGAGAGGGAGAGCAAAATGAGAGAGGGAGAGAATACGGGCGAGAGAATACGGGCGAGAGAATACGGGCGAGAGAATACGGGCGAGAGAATACGGGCGAGAGAATACGGGCGAGAGAATACGGGCGAGAGAATACGGGCGAGAGAATACGGGCGAGAAAAAAAGAGGGAGAGAATGGGGAGAGAAAAGAGGGAGAAAAAAAAAAGAGGGAGAGAAAAAAAAAAGAGGGAGAGAAAAAAAAGAGGGAGAGAAAAAAAAGGAGAGAAAAGAGGGGCAGAAGTTGAAGAAGTTGACTTGAAAATTAGCAAAATGTTTTTTACAGAACTTAAAATACATAAAAACAATCTTTAATTTTGAATAATGTATTCAATTCTGCTTTAACTGCAACAGTTGTAAATATTTATTAGCCAGTGTACAATGTTAATTCTTATGCCCCAAGGTTTATGTTTACAATTTGTGCAAACCTAGTTGCCTACGTATAAATCCCATGTATAGTTGTGGATCTTACGAATGTAGGTCACGTTTGCGATGTTGGTCACGCAATGTTAAAAATTGCTGGCCTCGCCATGAGTGCCCATGGCATTCATCGCGAGGCCTGTAGGACTTAGGCTGCAATAAGCGCCAAAGGTTTTGTAGGAATTAGGCTGTAAGGCTCCTGAAAGTGATGAACGCAGTAGTTAGAGATTGAAGAAGGTCTCAAGTAGAGCGCTGTAGGCGCTCATCACGAGGCTCGCAGCACTTTGCTGCAATGAGCACCGAAGGCGCTCATGGCAGCATTTGCAATAGTGCTTTTTCAGGGTTCCTCTAAGGATCCTCTGTCCCATCAGAGATGTCATTTGCCCCATTACGCTTTACCAATAGAGAATGGAAAGAGATTGAAGACGCCCATAGCCGAAGCCAGAAACACTTAGGGAAAGCCCGGACGATATTTTATCAAGCAAGTAACTTGAAAGACCACCAAAAAAGAAAAATAATGTACAAAATAAATTAAAAACCTCACACACAAATCAGGGGGACAGCCAGGGAGCCTGTGAGTGAGGTTGCAAGCGAATATGAGCCCTAATTGATGTTTTTAGGAGATAGAAAATGGGCTAAGGAAGGGGGAAAAATTGTGGCCGGAAAAACGTAAATTTTCTCAAACAGGATCAAAACGAGGCAGTAGGCAGTAACACTTAGCCGAAGCCGGTAACACTTAGCCGAAGCCGGTAACACTTAGCCGAAGCCGGTAACACTTAGCCGAAGCCGGTAACACTTAGCCGTAGCCGGTAACACTTAGCCGAAGCAGGTAACACTTAGCCGAAGCCGGTAACACTTAGCCGAAGCCGGTAACACTTAGCCGAAGCCGGTAACACTTAGCCGAAGCCGGTAACACTTAGCCGAAGCCAGTAACACTTAGTCGAAGCCAGTAACACTTAGTCGAAGCCAGTAACACTTAGTCGAAGCCAGTAACACTTAGTCGAAGCCAGTAACACTTAGTCGAAGCCAGTAACACTTAGTCGAACAACGCCAGGCACGCGGGACCTGACGATGAGCGCCAAAAGCGCTCAGAGAGTCATGGCTGGATGCTCATCGCGAGGCCCGTAAACTACAATGGGGGGGAGGGGGGGAGCGAGGCTTGCAATGAGCGCCGAAGGTGATCATTACAAAGCAGCAAAATTGCAGGTTGGATGACACCTGCAATAAGCGTCAAGGCCTGTAAAGTAGATGGGGAGAAGCTCACGATGAGCGCCGAAGGTGCTCATTGCGCAGCATGCAAGTGGCAGGTTGCAGAGGCCTGCAATGAGCGACAAAGCCGTGCATTGCAGGGCTTGCGATCAAGTGGCAGAGACTCGCATTGTGTGGGAAACAGCATAGCCAGCCATAATATTTTCTTACCGTCATTTTTGATGGGCAAGTAGCTAGTTAATTAATAAAAACTCTTTTGCATTATCTTACAATATATAAAATCTAACCTTTATTTAATTTGTTAAAATAAGCAAGCATTGGTGTGCAACTGAAACATTAGGTCCAAAATATTTTACCAGTATTGACATAACAGCTAAGAAAAATTTGAAAAAATTCCCAAATCTTAATTTATATTTTTTTATATATTGCAAAAGAATCCAAGGGATTTTTATTTATTTTTGAAAAATTAGGTTAAATGGCAAAAAATATATTGACTTTATTTCTAAAAGGATTATGAGCTCAGGAGGAACCATGGATTGAGATATGATTTCTAATCAAAACTAAATAGAAGAGTAAGCACATGTAGGATAACCCTCCCCTGCATTTATGTTCCTGGCTTATATAGCTGAAAATGTTATTATTTTGTTACAAACTTTATAAAACGTGAAGTTTTCCCAAACAACATCGGCCCTTTACAGGAACCAACAACTGGAGCTGGATGTTTAAATTAGTCATTGATGTTTCATAAAATTCCTTTTCAGTGATTTCAAAAAACAATATTTAATATTAAAATTATTTTCAACCATTCCTTCTAAATCTGCTTTTCTCCATCATACAGGGTGGAGGCATCATACAGAGAGGGGGGGCATCATACAGAGGGGGGGGGAGGCATCATACGGAGGGGGGGGGAGGCATCATACGGAGGGGGGGGCATCATACGGAGGGGGGGCATCAACTGGAGGTTTACAAGTTGATGTTTGAAAGTTTGTTTAATATTGAATATACATTTTCTAAATCATTGAATACATTTTTTTTTGAAAGATTAATTACTAATTAAAACATCAATCTGCTGTTTGTCATGGCTGCAGCATGGCCCTTTTAGGTTGTCTGGACCCTGAACTAAGTGCATGCCAGTCTCACCTTTTGGAGTGTGCGTGAAGGTCTGGAGGAACTCTTCATACGTCTGCTCTGGAATGTTAAGAAATCTCTGGAAAATCCCTTGAGTCCGTTCATCCTCTTCCATGATGGTAGCTTCAGCCGGCAAACTTGGCATGGCTCCTGGCACCAGCCTACGGGCAGCAAAAACAGCAAAGTCGGTGTTCAGTCAGGATGGGACCTACAGTACATGGCTCAATACCAGACTGGCTTCTTAGAGTAATTATTTTATCAATGTTCCCATGTTCAGTATCGGACTGGATGGAACAAGAGGCTCCATCTGCAGAAATAACAATAGGAGCCACAATCCTAATTCGCCCCCTTATTTCCTGCATATAGGCGTTGGATATATTTTTGGTACTCAACCTTTTTGATACTCAATCTGCCGTCCTGAACGGATTAAGGCCGAGAACCAAAGTACCAATGTAAGTTTTTTATAGGGAGCTTGTAATGTATGGTCTCTTCAGTACCTGAGAAACTTAATATATTAGCTGGTCTAGTTGAATTTGAGATAACCCTCAATATAAGCAAACACTGCCACGGCGTTAATGGTTTATACCGTAATGTAAAAAAAAAAAAACAATTACAAAACAGTGAAAAGAGCACCAATTTTTTTTTTTTTGTTTCTCCACTTGATTTTGACTGCTCTAAATGATAATATATCCATGAGTCAATTTAAATAATTGTGTTTTTGTGTGTGTGTGCTTGATACCTAGGCTAGCTACCAAACACATTAGCATATCCCATTCATTACTGCAACTTAATCATTTCTGACTGATTCTGATAATTAATAGCTCTTTGAAATGTAAAATATTATTATTAACTAAACAAGTGGAAACCCAGAGATACGTGCGGCCGGGAGCATGATGGTAGTTAAAGGTTTATGGAAGTCTGGGTAAGTTGGTCCGATTGGGCAGTTCTCATATCAAATCATTTTAAAACTGAAGACATTTTGCAATCTTTAGAGTAAGTTTATTAATGTTTATTTTAGTATGTTTTCATGCACACAAAAATGTGTTCATACATCACTGATTCTCCTCTATCCATGTGACTTAAATATTCCTTTAGAGGATCGCTGTGGCCAAATATTAAACAAAGTTCCTCTTAAGAGACTACATTTAAAATGAGGCTGCATGTTTTATAGTGTAAAAAATACATCCTCTAATGTATTAGTATTACTAGTAACGGTATCATATGTTGTGCTCAATTGTCTGTGCTGTCTCTCTATGTTCTATCTCTCTCTGTGCGCAATCTCTTTGTGTGTGTGGTCTCTTTGCCCTCTCTGTCTCTCTCCCTTCCCCTCTTCTCTCTCTGTCTCTCCCTCCCAAATCCCTCCCTTTTTCCCTCCCTCCATCTCTCTGTGCCTCTCCCTCACTCTGTGCCACTCTCTCCCTCTGCCTTCCTCCATCTCTCTCTGTCTCCCTCTACCCCTCCCTCTCTCTCCTTCCTCCCTTTTTCTCCCTCCGTCTCTCTCTCTCTCTGCCTCCATCCATCTTTCTGTGCCTCCCCCTCTCACTGTGCCACTCTCTCCCTCTCTCTCTGCCTCCTCCTCCCCCTCTATCTCCCTCCCTCTACTCTCCCTCCTCCTTCTCTTTCCTCTCCCTCCTTCCTCCCCCTCTTTCCTCTCCCTCCATCTTTCTCCATCCCTCTGTCTCTCTGCTTCCCTCCATGTCTCTGTAAAATGTAAAAGTGTAAAATGTAAAGGCGGTGTTTTTGCTTTAGAAAGACATTTTTTAGATTCTAAAGTTTTATTACTCAAAAAAAATCACTATTTGTTTAATTCTAGGCAGTAAAAACTGAGCTTATAAGCTCTTCTTAATAAAATAAAGTACATAAAAGTAAATAGATACACAGGGATATTATACACCTAGCATAATTCAGGAACCTTCACTATCCCTTTAAGAGAAAAGTCTAACAATACTATCTAATTAAATTGGGAGACCAAGGCATATTGTAATGCAAAACTGGTTTGATGCGCAAATTTGTAATTTCTTTAAAAAAAAAACAACAAAAAACAGATAGTTATTAACAAAACATTGACTAACAAAGGGCCCTATGCTAATCATGACCAATGGAATTATGAGTGCCCTAACTGCAGAGTAAATCCTACCTACCTTAATCCCCCATCACTAAAACATTGCAAGCAAACTGCTACGGGTCACTGCTACCAGTGAACTTCACCAAACAGATGAAAGGCAAGGCATAAATCTCCATTGATTTTTGCACTGAAAATAGATTATGAGTTACTCCCTGACACTCTGACACCCAAACCCTGTGCTAATAAGATTTTACGGATCACTTGCAAATCAGGGCACTGCCGCAATTGCAAAAAAGTGAACAAAATATTACTGGTACTAAAGACCATTAGCATAGCTTTTTAAAAGCTTAGCTGAGTGACGTAACAGAAGTACCCTCTCTCTAAACAACTATCCTGGACCCTAAAACAGTAACCCCTACAAGGGGGAATCCTTAAAAGAATTAAACCCCATGGGCTATTTGGATGTCACCCTGCTCACTCTCTAATTTGAATATTTTTGACCAATCAGATTGCTCAAATTGAAAAATCACTCAATCTGAGCAATCGGGTTAGTCCAAAATATTCACAGAGTGAGCAAGGTGACCTCCAAATAACCCATTCTGATAGGCTGAAATATGACATCTTTTTCAGCCAATCAGAACGCTCAAATTCAATTTTAAGCTGTAGTGAGCACGGCAACCGACATTTTCGGCAGGGGAGCTCCTCCTAAGAGAAGCTCCGTTAGCTAGTATAGCTCTATGTAATTTTATCATTTATTGTGGGAGCCCCTTTTTGTGGAACCTGGCCTAGTTTTACCATATGGTCTATGTTAATCCTGCAATGGAAAATTTCTCTGGCGCCACCTTCCCTTGATGCCCTAAGCACATGCCTATTTTACTTAATGGTTAATCCAGCACTTCCCATCCGCCTGTGGAACCTACTTTGCACATGCAGGGACCCCAAATTATGTTGCACCACGGCCCTCCAAGCACTACCACTCCAATATAGCTTAATTGTTTAACAACGGTCAATCCCTGGCTACATGTTATGTTGAAAGTTATGCAAAAGTTGTGCAATAATTACTACTGCAGAGTATAACATAACATTAATGTATTTATTTTTATTAATAAAACAAAGCATGACGACGCATAGAAGTGAAAATAAGTTTGGGTATAAGTGGGGCTAATGCACCCTACAATTCCTAGAGTTATTAAAAAATTATTGTAATGCTCAATGTTACCGGTCCCGAGGGTCTCACCAGTAGAGCCAGCCCTAACCACAGGATGTTACCAGCCTGGGGGTCTCACCAGTAGAGCCAACTCTAACCACAAGATGTTACCAGCCTGGGGGTCTCACCAGTAGAGCCAGCCCTAACCACAGGTTGTTACCAGCCTGGGGGTCTCACCAGTAGAGCCAACTCTAACCACAAGATGTTACCAGCCTGGGGGTCTCACCAGTAAAGCCAGCCCTAACCACAGGATGTTACCAGCCTGGGGGTCTCACCAGTAGAGCCAGCCCTAACCACAGGATGTTACCAGCCTGGGGGTCTCACCAGTAGAGCCAGCTATAACCACAAGATGTTACCAGCCTGGGGGTCTCACCAGTAGAGCCAGCTATAACCACAAGATGTTACCAGCCTGGGGGTCTCACCAGTAGAGCCAGCCCGGGGGTCTCACCAGTAGAGCCAGCCCGGGGGTCTCACCAGTAGAGCCAGCCCTAACCACAGGATGTTACCAGCCTGGGGGTCTCACCAGTAGAGCCAGCTCTAACCACAAGATGTTACCAGCCTGGGGGTCTCACCAGTAGAGCCAGCTCTAACCACAAGATGTTACCATCCCCGATGGTCTCAGCAGTATAGTCAGCTCTAACCACAAGATGTTACCAGCCTGGGGGTCTCACCAGTAGAGCCAGCTCTAACCACAAGATGTTACCATCCCCGATGGTCTCAGCAGTATAGTCAGCTCTAACCACAAGATCTTGGTGGTTTATATGCAAATTGTGGTGGTTTAAGAAAGGAAACAATGTATTTTGTTATTGTGACATGAGATCTTGGCGGTTTATAATCCGAGTCTAGATTTAGATTGGTGCAGAGACAAGAAAAGAGAGTTTAAAGACAAATTGTTGTTTGTTTCTTTAAGTTATTCTTAGAGAGCATGAAAAAAAAAAAGTGCTGTAGAAAAAAATTATGCTGTTAGTAACACGTTGATGTGCCAATTAGTAACAGTCTGCCAAAGGCGCTCCTTGCCAGCAACTGCGGACCTCGCAAAATTGACAAACTTCCAAGAAACAAATACGAGACGCAGAACTTTTACGACCTGGCAAAAATACGACCTTACCGCCCGAAACCCGCGCACTTCAAAACATTAAAAACACAATAAATACACACAACAAATAAATAAAAAGCTTACCTACAGCAAGGGGGGGCACCCAGGACCTCAAAAACTGAAGTTACACCTCAATTTCACCCGAAATAGAAGAGTTTAGACACCCGAAAATCCCCTAAGCGAGAGAAAAAATGGCCACCGAAAAAAGCAAAATCAAGGCTACAGGACTCTAAAGATGCAAAACACCACCAAACACCTACGGATTTTCCGAAAAAGACAGGCGCAATCCAAGAACAAGGACGCCAAATCAGCCACAGATGCGTACCACACATTAGGCGCCATTTTACAACACTAACTTAGGCAATGCGGAAGTACACAGCTACCCTAACGGATTTTCCTCGCACATGCACACTATTTACACTACACACTGCACACATTGCTGACACACAGCAGCTCCACAGCCCTCAAAACACACATTGTATGCTACAGCAACATCAAAACAGATTGTCAGCTCTTCTGCACAATGCTTCCTGCAGATATTACTTCAGAATAGGTAAAGAATATTCATGTATTATTTTATTAAGTATTTCATTAGCATTAGCAAAAAAAACAATGCTCATAGCACACAAACAACCAACGTCCTTGCAATGAGCGACAAAGGCGCTCAGCGTGAGGCTCGCAATGAGCGCCAAAGCATCTTGGAACACCAACAAAATTAATCTCTCAACCAAACACCATTACCTGCCTTACAATCTTATTGCTGTCATTTTTTTCAGTCGCTAGTATATATACATGGTTACATAGTTACATAGTAATTAAGGTTGAAAAAAGACTTTCAGTCCATGAAGTTCAACCTTTCAAGATCTCCTCTGATCTGCAATATGCGGATTAGTTAATTAATTCGTTGTTAATTATTAATCAATTATTTAATTATTTTTTTATTTTATTTTTAATTATTAATTAATTCAGAGGAAGGCAAACAGAAAAAAAAAACAAGCGAGACTTAGCCAATCGTCTCAAAAGAAAAAAATAATAAAATTCCTTCCTGACCCCAGATACTGGCGATCCGATTTCTCCCTGGATCAATACTATCTCTCTAATTATCCATGATAACCCGGAATTCCCTTTTTAATTAGAAATACATACAGTTCCCTTTTAAAGTTATCTATCGAATCTGCTGTCACCACCTCCTCTGGTAGAAACCAACTTAGAAACCAACTCCTCTGGTAGAAACCAACTCCTCTGGTAGAGAATTCCACTGATTAACCAGCTCTGGGGGGTGACGGGTGCAGAAAATGGAGTAGAAAGCCGAGTTGTATTGTTGCAGCTGATGCATAACAAGGAGCTAGACGGGGATGAATCAGCAGAGTCTATTTTTTACCAAGAATAATCAGGGGAAAGCGCAAACGCAGTCCCCCACTACCACAAGTTATGCAGTCGAGTTTCCCACATTTGGGGAAATCGCAGGGGTCAAGGGATGAGCCTCAACCTGGGAGAACCACCTTGATGATCATGCCAGGTAAGTATGAGTTGAAGAGCGTCACACTGAGACCACTACTTGAGCGCAAGCCGTCACACATAAGGAGAAAGCTTCCCCACTGCAGCAAATAGCCCACCTGGGACAAGTGTATTCAAAAGAAGCCAGCCAGCCAGGCAATAATCAAGCGCTCTGAATATTTGACCATTACAAACTGCCCAATTTAAGCAGGCATACAAAAAGTAAGCACTCCCAGGGTACCTTGCAGCACACATATTTGCATACGGTGATGACATCAACAAGGCAGTCACACAGCATTCTCTGGCCTGTGCCTGTTTGCATATGAAAAGATGTACCGTAAGCATCCCATACAGTCATCTGAATGTCTGGGGACACCCTGTAAGTACTGCCATCCCTCCCCAGCCACCCCAATTTAGATTTAATTTATAGAGGCATGAAAGTCACCTGACCTCCCATTTTCTGACTCTCATCACACCACTAGGGGTCATTCAAAATGACACAATAGAACCTTTGACCTTTCTATCTATCTCGCACTTCCTTCCTGACCCTTGCTATTCCTTATCCTTATTCTTCCCCAGGCCTCTCCCTCTTTTCATTCCCTTCAGATTGTAAGTAGCGAGCTTGCAATCTTGTAGGGTGCCTTGTGAAAAAAGCCCTTTCTATAAAGATTCTAAGCTCAAAACAGGGCCCTTGACTCTGAAGTTCAATATTGTATTTTCCCTGTTCCTATCCCCCCTGTACAGCGCTACGGAATATGTTGGCGAAATACAAATACAAGTTAATAATAATAATAATAATAATAATTAACCACCCTTAGTGTGAAGAACCCTTTTCTTTCTTTGAGGTGGAATCTTTTTACTTCTAACCTCAAGGGATGTCCTCTTGCCAGTTGAAAACCTCTTGGCACAAAAAGCTCACTTGACAAATCTTTATACTGACCCTGGATGTATTTATATAAGGTAATCATATCTCCTCTTAGACGCCATTTTTCTAGAGAAAATAAGTTTAATTTGGTTAGTCTTTCTTCATAACTTAGCCCCTCCAATCCCCTTATTAGTTTTGTTGCCCTCCTCTGTACCATTTCCAGCTCTAAAATGTCCTTTTTATGAAGTGGTGCCCAAAATTGTACTCCATATTCCAAATGAGGGCGTACTAGGGATTTGTATAGTGGCAGAATTATATTTGCTTCCTTGGCTTCTATACCCTTCTTAATACATGCTAATATTTTATTTGCCTTTGCAGCTGCTGCTTGGCATTGAGCACTGTTACCTAGATGGTTGTCCACAAGCACTACCACATCCCTTTCAATATCTGATATATCTAGATTTGCTCAATTAAGATTATAAATTGCTGTATTTCTGTACAGAAATTGTTACTATAAACTCTGTAAGTCAGAAATTTTAATTCCTCTTAAGAATGCTCTGAATGAAATTAAGATATCAGGTCGGGCACCGAAAGCGATGCTGGAGGCCTCGGTTATAACAATCCCTAAAGATGACTATAAAGAACCATCATGTAAGGATTTCCGCCCGATCTCTTTACTGAACACGGATATTAAAATGTATGCAAAAATTCTAGCTACTAGGCTGAATGCAATTTTAGGGGAACTTATTTCTTTAGATCAAAAAGGCTTCATTCGAGGGAGGCAAAGATCTGACAATGGTAAGAGAATGGTTAATTTGATCTCTTATGCTAAATGAAAGGGCGCTCCCACCGTGCTCTTATCATTAGACGCAGAAAAGGCTTTTGATAGGGTGGGGTGGGAGTTCCTAGAATTGCTGCTTGAAAGATATGGGTTGGGGGACTTTGGTTCTAAAGCCATCCGGGCCCTATACACTGCCCCCACCGCAAAAGTAGTGGGGCCAGGGTATAGTTCATTCAGCTTTGTTATTTCGAATGGG
Source organism: Discoglossus pictus (assembly GCA_027410445.1). Classification (NCBI taxonomy): domain Eukaryota; kingdom Metazoa; phylum Chordata; class Amphibia; order Anura; family Alytidae; genus Discoglossus; species Discoglossus pictus. The sequence continues at coordinate 55,647,720 of CM050175.1, forward strand.
ACACGTCAAGGTTGTCCCCTTTCCCCTGCTATTTTTGCCATGTTCATTGAACCTTTAATAATACTGATTAGGAAGGAGAAGGAGGTGCAAGGGATAAAGGTCGGATCTATGGAACATAAAATATCTGCTTTTGCGGATGACATTCTTGTAGCACTAGAAAATCCGTTAGCTTCCCTCGGATCTTTGTTCCAACTGATAGATGACTATAGTAAAATATCAAACTTTAAGCTAAATATTAGCAAATCAGAAGCCATGCCCATTAATATTTCTTATGAAATGTTACTCAAATTAAAACATCGATTCCCTCTCATATGGCAAAACTCTCTGAAACATTTGGGAATAATATTGGAAACAAATTTGAAGCAGACAATAATAACTCATTATAAAAAAGTGTATAAAAATGTTATAGAAAAAATCAATGCATGGTCAGGCTTAAATATATCTTGGTCTGGCAGACTTATTGCCATAAAAATGGTAATATTACCAAAAATTACCTATATCCTACGGAATATCCCCTGCCGAATCCCTACATATTTGCTAAACCAATTACAAAATAAAATTGATAATTTTATTCATAAAGGGAAAAAAATAAGAATAAAAAAATCGAGAATGGGAGGGAAATTTAAACATGGTGGCTTGGCTTATCCATTACTTAAGGAATATCAGGAAGCTATATTAGCGGCAAATATGTTGGAATGGTTAGAACCCACAAATGTTAATAATTGGGTCCAAATTGAACAAGAGCTAACAGGTTTAAATAATATTAAAATTCTCTTATTTCTAAAAAAGATTAACTTTAAATATTTGAAACAGGGTGAAACTATGGAATATATGGAACAAATTGAATGTTAAATATAATTTGATTCCGTTTCCTTCGCCAATTACCCCGTTATTAGATCTAGCATCATATATTGAATCTCCGACCCTAGGGAGGATAGCTAACGCAGGTTTTAACCTGCTGTTCGAACTGTTCCCTGGAAATAGATTTTCATTGGAGAATATAAAAATAAAAGCCCCTAAACTAAAGATCTCATGGTTAGAATCTCTTACGTTTGAAAAAGTTCTCAAAAAGTCAGAGTTTTATTTGACTAGATCAAGAGATTTAACTCAATTTGATAAATTGATCATGGCAGAATCTAAAACTCATCATATTTCAAAATGTTATGATATCATTAGAAATGGAGTATAAGTCCAAGTGCATGCAGGACTGGGAATGTGAATTGGAGTATAATTGGACCATAGAAGATTGGCATAGATCATATGCAATTACGGATAGATTTGTTAAAAATCCCTCCTATAGAGAACTCCATTTTAAAATCTGCAATAGGTGGCATTATACGCCGGTTAGGATGGCAATGATTAGTGGGTTAGACCATGAGAAATATTGTTGGCGCAAGTGTAGCTGGACAGGTTCTTCCCTGCATATTTGGTGGCAATGCCCATATATCCAAAAATTCTGGGCAGAGTTTTTTTCCCAGCTGACTAAGATATGTGAGGTAGAGGTGAGTCCACACCCAGAAATAATTTTATTCCATATTTTCCTCCACTACCTTTAAAAGTTAAAGCCCTAATGTTGCAGATTTTGATGGTAGCAAAATCATTGATAGCCTCCAAGTGGAAGCAGAAACATGTCCCGTCTTGGAATGAGGTTAAAACAAAAGTGGATAAAAATCGTCTGCTAGAACTAAACTTTACCGACTTGGGGGTGATAAAAAAAATAGTCTATCCTGGTCCCTATGGGATAAGTATTTCTCTAATACGTAATTAGGGAAGTCACTGATCTGACCTAGGATGTTCTGGCCACCTCGCCTTGGCCCATTCTCCCGATTTCCCTGCCCTAGGCCCCCCCGAGCCCGAAGCCATGAATGGAAGAAGTGTGAATGGAAGTGTGTTTAGTTTGAATTTATATTTTAGAATAGTAGTTTGGAATATTATTGTGATGCCGTTGGGACACTATTGTATATCAATTTATTGAATGAACTTAATGGTGCAAAGGACCAAGAGGAGATGGAAGGCCTTAGTAAGATGGAAATAAAAGAAGGGTAAAAGAAGAGGGAAAGGAAAAGGAAGTAAAAGACAGAATGATAACAATAACTTTGTTTAACTAGAACGATCCCATGTACTGTACTTTTGTGCTTCTTCATGTAACATTTCTCGTTGTTAACTTTAAAAATGTAAAGAAAAGGGAAGAGGCTCGTGGTTCCAGTATATGGTTTTATTTCCTTTACCCAACTGATAAGTTGTACATGTTATTTTGTCTGGTATATTGCTCTTCTCCTCCTGTCTGATGTGCAAATTTCCCAACGGACGGGTAGAAGATATGTTTGCTTATGAAGTGTATGTAATTTATACTTAATTTATACTTTTCTAAAATAATAAAATATATTAAAAAAAAATTAAAAAAAGATTATAAATTGCATGGCTATTTCTCCTTCCCAGATGCATAACTTTACATGTATTCATATTAAATCTCATCTGCCATTTAGATGCCCATTCCTCAATTTTATGTAAATCCCTTTGGAGGGAAAGCACATCATTATCTGATTTAATTACCTTGCACAACTTCAGCTCTCAATCCATGAGCAGATATTTACTGCAATTCCTGTATCTCTTAGTTTGCACAATAGTCTCCCATGTGGCACTGTATCAAAAGCCTTTGCAAAATCCAAAAAGACTACATCCACTGAGTTGCTTTGATCCAGGTTCCTACTAACCTCCTCATAGAAACTAATTAGATTTGTTTGACATGACCTATCCATCATAAATCCATGTTGACTCCTACTTATAATCCTGTTCAAATAGACATATTCTTGTATATTATCCCTTATTAACCCTTCTAAAAGCTTCCCCACTACAGAAGTGAGGCTCACTGGTCTATAATTCCCCGGATTTGCTCTTGCTCCCTTTTTAAATATAGGTATCACATCAGCTTTTCTCCAGTCATCTGGTAGAGACCCTGTGTTGAGTGAATCTTGAAAAATTAAATATAATGGTTTTGATATTACAGAACCCAGCTCCCTCAGTACCCTTGGATGTATTCCATCAGGACCCGGGGCTTTATTAACATTTATTTTTTCCAACCTCTTTTTGATTACTTCCTGTGTTAACCAATTATTTAGTGATGGTAGTGTAGCCCCATTATGTTGCAGTGTCCCAACCACTGGTACCTACCTTGTGTATACCGAATAAAAGAACCTATTTAGCTCATCTGCCTTTTCCTGGTCACTAATTGTCAGATGGCCTGTGTCACATTGTAATGTTCCTATAGCTTCCTTCCCATTAATATACTTAAAAAATATTTTAGGGTTAGACTTACTCTCTTTTGCAATACATTTTTCATTTTCTATTTTAGCCAGTCTAATCGCGCTTTTGCAAGCCTTGTTGATTTCCTTGTATTCCTGTAACGCAGTCTCTGTCCCCTCTTGTTTGTATAATTTAAATGCATGTTTTTTACTCCGTATCTTGCTCTAAATCATTGTTAAGCCACATTGGATGGGATTTACTCCTTTTACTTTTATTCCCACATGGTATATGCCGATGTGTATGTACATATACACATACACACATACATATATATTTGTGGGCACATTTGTGTGTCCCAGCTCAGCTTCCCAGAATGCAGTGTAATAACTGTTTTTCTCGGAACTCTTTGCTGGAAGCAGGTTTTTAACTTGTTTTAGACGTTCAAATGTGAACACAGATGTACTTTTTATTTACTATATATATATATATATATATAAATATATATATATATATATATATCACATATATAGTTGTGAGCGTACGAGTTGTTGCTAACGCTTGCGGGCTCGCAAAGCGAGGGCCTCAGTTGCTGGCATAGAGCTCCTTGCCAGCAACTGCGACACTCGCAAACTTCACGTTGTAACGCAAAAAACATACGAGACACGTTAGCACACATTGCAACCTCGCAAAAATCGGCCGCAACCCGCGAATGAAAAAATTAAAAACACAATAAATACACACAGCACATACATAAAAAGCTTACCTACAGCAAGAGGGAGCATCCAGGACCTCAAAAAAGCAACTTACACCTTCATTTAACTCAAAATAAAAGAGTTTAGACACTAAAAAATTCTCTGAGAGAAAAAATGGCCGCCGAACAAAACGAAAACGAGGCTACAGCACTCTAAACACACAAAACACCACAAGAAACTCGCAAAACACCACAAAAGATATTCCGCTAAGACGCCTACCACACATTTGGCGCCATTTTAATGCGGAAGTAACACAACTACGCTAACGGTTATCATCACGCTTACACAGCAGCTCCACACCACTAATGCTGCAGCAACATCAAAACAGATTGCAGCTCTTCAACACAATGCTTCCTGCATATATTACTTCAAAATAGGTAAAGTATATTCATTTATTAATGTATAATTTATTTGATTATTATACACTAAACAGCATTAGCTCACTTACAATTTCATTGCCGTCATTTTTTGACGGGCAATTCGCTAGTATATACATATACATATACACAGTAAATAAAAAAGTACATCTGTGTTCACATTTGAATGTCTAAAGCAAGTTAAAAACCTGCTTCCAGCTCAGAGTTCCGAGAAAAACAGTTATTACACTGCATTCTGGGAAGTTGAGCTGGGACACACAAATGTGGCCACAAATGCCTCGCTACACACATACATATACACACACACATACACAGTTACATACCCACCCATCCATCCCCACGTTTATCAAGTACACTACCTTGGTACTCCTCGCATTTGCTAAAACCAATTTACATTACACCTTATGGGAGTTTGGTACTGAACATGCCGTCCAGAATAGATTAAGGTTGAGAACCAAGGTACTAGCATAAAAGTGCTACAGAAGAATGCTTAATATCTCAGAAATTGAGTTTATTACAGAAAATGGCTAGTACAATGTAGAAATGGTTTTCACTGCTCTTTAAAATGAAATCAACTTGTTGTTGGGTTGACAGTGTCCCTTTTACACCCTTTAATATCATTTAAAGTAGAATCAAAAGCATGGAGTCAAGTATGGTCTGTTGAATATCAGAGAAGATAATTATTGGAGGAATGTAGATAAAATAGGAGTGGGCTCTGTATACACTGACATTCTTGTTTTCAAAATGTTTATCTAGATTACTGATTTTTTTCTAAGGAATAAGGATTATACAGATTGAGTGTCAGAATTCCAGATCATTTCCACTAAATTGTGTTTTAGTATTAAATGACAAATGGAATGTAATAAGTAAAAAATTTCAATATTGCATATTTTGCCTATTTTCTAGAAAGGTTATTTAAATATTAATACTAAAATGCCTGCTCTTGTTAAAGGTTTATGGGGGATTGTGTTAATATATTGTTTTCCTAATGAATATTTACGATAGATAGATAGATAGATAGATAGATAGATAGATAGATAGATATTATAAAGCAGGAAAATGCCTTAAAACTGAAAATATATTATAAACAGTTAAATGTTGATGCCTCTTATTCTCATCCGTCATACAAAAGTGAAGGGGAGTTTACATTTCCTCAGAAGGGGGACTTGCAGTTATACTTACAAGCTGCCTACTACAGAACATGGGTGTGGGGGGGGGGGGGGTATATTCTCCGCATTTCCTGTTTGCTTCAATGAAGTTTAAAAAGGTTTTGCTTAATATTTTTTTCATGCAAAAAAAACGACTTTTGTAATGTTTAAGACATGATCTTGTAAATGCTTAAGAAAACAGTTATGTTCCATGTCCATTTAAATCAGACAAAATGGAAATTTAATAAATAAAGATAAGATTTTCTCTAAAAAATATTTTATGTTTATTGTTTAAAAAACTGCTAATATTGCTATTTTTCCCTAATATAAAAGTGGGGGGTTTAGGGGAAATGGATAATGAGGGGATATTATTTTTGTTGTAAGGGGAGTGAGAAATGTAGCTGTACCCCCCAATTAAACATTCACAGAGAGATCAAATGTACAAGTAAGTAATGATCTCTAGAGTGGAGGATAGAGCGCCACTCAAGTCATTAAATCTATTCTGTCTGCACCATAATGTAGGAAAAAGTTAAAAGCTCTTTTCATTGTTTTATATTATTACATGCAGCAGAGTTAGCATTTACAGCACTCAAATCAGTTACTTCATATAAATCTTAGCAGGAGCTGTCTGCACCAAAGCATTTATTAAGCTTATATGCACATTCTCTCAGATCCTGAAGGGACCATAAACTACAAGCTCCCACTAAATGCACATTTATTGTCTTCACTGCAAGTATAAAGATCACATTTACCCTTTACAATGACAAAGTCTAAAAGAACTTAAAGGAACAACCTACGTTTTTTCAAACACAAGCACCAGGTGCAGAGGCTGTAACAGTAAAGAGTCAGTGCAGATGTATGTTGTGCCACATTATGTTACAGCCTGTAACCCAGTCAGTACGGACGTATGTTGTGCCACATTATGTTACAGCCTGTAACCCAGTCAGTACGGACGTATATTGTGCCACATTATGTTACAGCCTATAACCCAGTCAGTGCGGACGTATGTTGTGCCACATTATGTTACAGCCTGTAACCCAGTCAGTGCGGACGTATGTTGTGCCACATTATGCTACAGCCCATAACCCAGTCAATACGGACGTATGTTGTGCCACATTATGTTACAGCCTATAACCCAGTCAGTACGGACGTATGTTGTGCCACATTATGTTACAGCCTATAACCCAGTCAGTGCGGACGTATGTTGTGCCACATTATGCTACAGCCCGTAACCCAGTCAGTACGGACGTATGTTGTGCCACATTATGTTACAGCCTATAACCCAGTCAGTACAGACGTATGTTGTGCCACATTATGTTACAGCCTGTAACCCAGTCAGTACGGACGTATGTTGTGCCACATTATGTTACAGCCTATAACCCAGTCAGTACGGACGTATGTTGTGCCACATTATGTTACAGCCTGTAACCCAGTCAGTACGGACGTATCTCTCTACGTAGCTCTGTAACTGCCCCCTTGTGCCCTGAAGAGGAAACATGATTTAGCTCACAGCTTCATTGAAGAACACAAGCCCCTTCACCATGACAAGGTAGCGATCCAGAAGTGGCCCATGACTTACATAGTAATAATAATAATGTTGTCTGTTTATTGCATACTTGTCAAATTAGGTTTTTGCTAATCTACAACAGCCCTTTGATTTTGACTACTCTACATAATGTTGCAGGAGAGTATCCAAGAGTCCAATGTCATTGCAACTTCTCAATAAAAACAGAATAAAACCAGAAATAAACAAAAACAAATCTAACGCACAAATACAGAACTTGGATGCAGGGTAGAAATATGCAACTATTACCCACTGTCACCGTACTGCAACCATGAATTGAAGACGTTTGCTTCTGGGGAGGAGAGCTATGGCAAGCTTGGACAAGCTAGTAAAAAGTTAAGATATGGCATTACCAACAATGGTCTGCATAGTTAGTACTATAGTATTCCCAGTAGTAACATACAGATGTGAGACCTGAACCATAAAAAAGTCTGAGCGCCATCTGACGCCTTTTACTTTAGGTGTTGGCAAAAACTACTCAGAGTCCCTTGGACTGCAAGAAAATCTAATACTTCAGGAAATCAAGACAAACTGTTCACTAGAAGGTATGATCATGAGTGAAGCTCAAATATTTTGGCCACATCAGAAGACAGGATTCCCTAGAGAAGACTCTGATGCTGGGAAAGATTGAAGGGCACAACAGAGACGGAGATGGGTAGATGAGGTCACTGAAGCAATGAACATGTACTTAATAGAGCTCAGAAGAGCAGTGTCTGACAGATGTACCTGGTTTTAAGGCACTGGTTGCTCTGCCCAAGTGCTTCAGACTATCTCAAGATATGAATGTCTGTTTCCCTATAACTGAAGGGGAAGGGGAAGGCAGGTATTATGGGGATGCATGCCCACCCGTATGCTCCATCATGTCACCCGCCTACTGAAGATTTGTGAGAAGAGCACTGCTGTTCATAGGTGTGTTTCTCTCTAGGCACACAAGGACCAAACATAGGGCTGTACAATTTCATGGGGCCGCAGACTGCCTGAAATATGATTTAATCTTATAACTGTGCTTTAGCAAACAGAAAGGAGGTTGAGTAAATGAGTTGTGGGGACACACATCAAATAGACTTAGGACACCATAAGACCTAAACACACTTCTAACCCTGTCTATGACATCAATGGATGTATGCATTAAATGGATATACTAGGTGTATACTAGGTATATAATGCACTACTTAATATATATATCATTAAGACATGCTTATAAGCTCTGTTTTTACTGCCTAAACCAAACAAACACTGCCCTCTGCAGCCCACGAAGACACAGACTCTGTTGTACTTGCTGTGCCTCGTACTAACCAATCAGTGACCATCTCTCAGCAACATGCTGCTGAGACATGGTACCTGATAGGCTAGGACACTACCCTGCACATGCAGTCCTCCAGAGTCTGTGTCTGCATATGCTACAGGGAGCACAACCATAAAGGGACTATTTGTTTGAATCTAGATTGTAAAAACAGAGCTTATAAGCACTTCTAATAAAATAAAGTACATAAAAGTAAATAGATACACAAGTATATTATATTTCTAGTGAAATACATAAACTTGACTTGGCTATAACCTTACAACCAGTATTTATGCCATTAAAACAAAAAGCTTATACATTTCTAACAGGGTAATTTATACAAATTACAGAATATAAAAATGTCTTTATGCCGTTACCTTTAACCTTATCAGGAATCTTAGCAAATACAAACAAGGCTTGAATTAACCTTAAAGGGCCACTATCGTCATTTTTTTCTATATAGTATTTAAAATAACCAATCTTATAAGCAAAAAATAGGCTAAACAGACTATTTTCAAATGTGACTTGTATTGGTTTCTAGGTCTGGTATATGAAAGGGTTAAGGAAGTCACAGTTAGAGAGTGTGGGAGATGTCAGTAACACGGTCACAGACTGTTGGCCACAGAGGAGCGACGTGAGCGCCACATCTGCAGTGCCACTGAGACAGTCACATACATATCGGGGGTCCTACACAGCAGCCAGGTATGTCCTATTATTTCATTGTTGTTGCTTAGTCGTTCAGTCGTGTCCGACTTCCTGCGACCCTATTGACAGCAGCATGCCAGACACATCTTGTGTCTGGTTGTGCGTCTCCATAAGGTTTACATTTTAAGAAGATTTGGGGTTTAAGCATAAATTACATGAAACAATCTGAAACTCTCATAGCATGTAAATAAGAACAACTGCCAGTGGCAGAGCCACTGCTGGTGCAGCAGGTGCAAAGCACCTAAGCCCACAACAGTAAAGCAGGCCTCTTAATTTATTTGGTTTATTATTTTTATAGAAAGGTAATCTGATCGTCCCAGAGATGATTTAACCACCTACATCTATTTTTTGCCTTCTTTAATGACCCATACAGGCATCGAGAAGATGCAAAGGGTGCCCTCCATTCACTAGCACCAACATTGATAACTGCATAAGCTTTAATACTTTAAAAAAGTCTCTGTGACTGTGTTATTTAGGCATGCCCTTTCTCTCCGTATCACCCTTCATTTATTATCCTAGATAAACACAGTTATAGATAAGGAGGATCATTTCTAATCAATTAAGCTTAAAACCCATTACTTTCATGATCAGTTATTGAGCATGTCCATTCAGTTTTTTAATAGACAAGACCTTTGCTGTGTCCATTTAAAGGAGCCCTAATTCCCAGAAATAAATTGGTGCATGGAACAAAAGAATAAAAAAATCGTATAAGGAAAGGTCTTCCAGACCTGAACATGAAGAGGGGAGAAAGGAGAGGGGGGCAAGATGGAAACCTACAGATATATCAAAGTATTTTCAAGATAAAGAGGAACAAGAGGCCATGATTTGGAGTAAGTAGATGGAATATTTAAAGATAATGTGGGTAGTACATAAATGGACCTGTCTTCCAGGGGAAAACACTGTTAATTAATTTAAAGGGTATTTACCTCTCTGTAAGTGCTCTTCTGGATTGTGACCATGTTGTGGTGAACGGGCTTGTGTACCTCAGTGAAGCTGTGAGCTATACCATGTAGGGTGACCCAATATGGGCAGGTCATAGCAGAGCGGTCAGACAAATTGCAGTCCACTGGAAAAGTAATTGGCAACCCACTCCAGTATCTTTGCCTTGAAAACCCTTTGGATTAGCACATCCATATACAAGATGTGCCTGTGGTGCTGCAGTCCATAGGGTCACGGAGAGTCGTGAATGACTGAACAACAAAACAACAACAAAAAGTGCTCTTCATGGTGTGAGAACACAAGATTCTATGATAAAATTATCTATTTTTTTTAATACCACTATTAATTTAGTTTTAAGTCTGTTTACATAAAGTGTATCCTGCCTGCTGTCAGTTTCATGATTAAGAACAAATGCCGAGCCACACGGCGAGGACACTGATTGATAGCAGGTTTTCCCTGCGCTCAGGAATGCATTGAAAAGTCAACCCATAACTGACCCGTTTAGGTGATTCCACCAGTCCATACTCTGCACAGATAGATGTGGAGAAGGTAAACCTATGTTTTTCTTTTTCTCACTACATGGAGCTGTGTCTTGCTAGGGGCATGCCAATGACTCATGTAAACATAGATTTGATTTCTTAGGGAAAAAAAGGACTTATATCAAATAGTATTTAAACATGCTTTTTGGAGATACTTTACTGTGATGTGTTCCAAATTGTACTGAATTAAGTGGTCATTTAAGCATAGCTAGGATAAGCATACGGATTCCCTGGGAATAGTTAAGTCAAATGTAATTTAATGACATAGTAATGGAGATATTTTCCAAGAGTTATTATTATTACTAGTAACTTGCCCGTCATAAATGATGGTATCAAAAAGTATAACAATTGTCTGTTCTGTCTCTCTCAGTGCTGTCTCTCCCTCTCTGTGTGCCCTCTACCTGCCTCTCTCGATCCCTCTCTCAATTCCTCCTCTCCCTCCCCCTCTGACCACCCTCTCTCCCTCCATCCTTACCCCCCTTCTCCCGCTCCCTCTTTCCCTCTGCGCCCCCCTTTCTCCCTCGTCCTCTCTTTCCCTCTCCCCCCACTTCTGTCCCCCCTCCTTCATCTCTCCCTCCATCCCTGTCCCCTTTCTCCCCTCCCTCTCTTTCCCTCTCCTTCCCTCTCCCTCCCTCTCCCCCTGTTATTAATTACTGATTAGCTCCTGAGGCATTGGACCCACTGTCTTGAGTGCAAATGTCTGCATAATAAAATAATAGACGTCCAGTGACTTAATGCTTCAGTGTCAAATCCATAATTAATAGCAATGATATCTCATGAACAACAACAGTCAATCTCTGTGGTGGATCAGAAACGCTCACTGACAGAATGTAATGTAATAATGTTTGTTTACATTAGGAACATGCAATGATATTAATAAAAGGATCAGAAATCTCAAACATACTCACATGGAAATACATTATATGGTACAATAGACATTGTAACCCATAAAAAAAAAAAATGTATTATTTCTTTAAAGAAAATGTATAACCATTTAACGGGAGCTTGTGATTTCTGGTACTTTCAGGACCTGAGATGTAGCCCATATAAATCCTGCAGTGTAGCTTGACTTAAAGTAAATAAACAGTTTGTGCGCTGTAAAATATAAAAGTGCAACATGTAAAAACAGTTAGAAAACAATGAAAAGAGCTGTTGGTTTTACACATTTTCTCCTTGATTTTGTCTGCTCTACATGAGCAAGATTACATTGTTAGTGTAAAGCTTATCATCTGCCACTACCCTAACCCCATCCCTAAACCCTATCCCTAAACCCTATCCCTAAACCTAACCCCAAACCCTAACTACTGAAATCAAGTGAAAGATTTAAACACCGATTAGACTCGGTAAGACTTGAATAGTGTTATCTCAGTTGAAATCTTTCACGGCCTTTCAGTAGTGCTCAGGACAATGATAAAGATGGGGAGGGGTACACTAACAGCTACTATGGAGGTAAACTGTGTTTTTTAAATTATATTTTCTGGCTAAAGCTTTGCTACTGTTAACTAACAAACTTAAAAACAGATTTAATATGGAAACACTGGCTCTTTAACTCTGCACCATATTGGAGAGGGGGATTTGTGCTGTGAATGAAATGCAAGTAATGCTTTAACACAATGCATTGTTGCTTAAAGGAACTTTTAGATAATTATTTGTGCCATCATTTAGAGCAGTCAAAATCAAGTGGAAAAATTTGTAAAATGTTACGCTAAATATAATTTAACATGAAAAATGGGTACACTGGCCCTTTAACTCTGCACCATATTGAGGAGGGGGATATGTGCTGTGAACGAGATGCAAGTAACGTTTTAACACAATGCAATGTTGCTTAAATAGACTTGTAAATACTTATTTGCACCATCATGTAGAGCACGGTCCTATCCTGTAATGCGCCGGCCGTTTGCGATCTACCCACCCTGTTGAGTTGCGCCACGTCAGAGGAGAATAGTTATTTTGCTATACTGTGGGAAGGCGCTTCATCAGCGGCGCACATAAAACCGGATAGATCCTAGAGCAGTCAAAATCAAGTGGAAAATGTGTAAATTTCAGAGATAAAATTGATTTAACATCAAAATTTGTACACTGGCCCTTTAAAATGTTAGTTATACATGGAGCAAATCAAAGCTGAAGACGACTGCAGAAGCCAGTGTGACCTTTCTTATTCATAGCCCCAAAATAACAAGGCTTTGATTTCAGAAGTACAATAAACAAGGTCTTATGCGTTATTCATTACTAGCGCACCCTGCTCCGCGCCGGGCTATTTAAAGCTACGTGGGAAGATGCAGAAAACATATAATTAGTGAGGAATCTATTAAATTAGCTTCTATAATGTTCCTTGTGTTGGTGGGGAAGGGACTTAATGAGCAGCTGTTGGATCCAATAAACATGTAGAGATATGTAGTGAGGGGGAGACCTGCAGTAATACTGGAGTATTAGTACACACAGAGGAGGCGGCCATATGGGGGTGGAGTACTGATAATGATTGCAGAGCTACCACTTATCCCAAGGAGGCCTACAAAGAGTTAATGTGACAGGCAACAACATAAAATGCATTTAGTTGATAAGTGCTGGTTATTACATGTAGTATTAAATGATACCGTATGTGAGAAAGTAATACATGTGTTAGATATGTTCAGAGCCACTTAGGGACGATATGTGTGCACTATATGTATATTTTATGCCTTACATCTTGGAATTAAAGGGCCACGTGCTTATGACATGATATGGACCTATACGTTTTTATGTGCGTCGTTGTTGAAGCGCGCTCCCGCGTTATAGGAAAAAAACTAGAGAGGTGCAACTCGACAGGGCAGCGGCGCACATACAACAGGATAGGACCCAGGATAGCAGTGACCATTTGTAACTGGATGTAGTTTTACAAATGCCATTTAGTAATAGCAAAACGTTCAATTTACTACATTTTCGGTGTCACTTATTTCCAACTAGATTAATCGATATTGTGCTAGCCATTTGATTCTAAAGAAAGTCTACTCTGTCTTTTCAATTATATTTTTATGTAAATTAGGTCCGGACAAATATTAATTAGCTGCTTTCATGTGCTAATTAGCTTTACAGTCTCTGTGGTAAAGTCCCTCTAAGGTTATCATGCTGTTAGATGCCCACCACCCTTTTTTAAGCACTTTGATCTGCAATTTAGCACACTGAGCCGCACATTAGCATACATGAACTACACGTCGGAAATTATTTACTGAGGAGAAAAACAACTAGTACAATGTAATCTTGTTGTTATTCAGTCATGTCCGACTCCCTGTGACCCTAAGGATCACAGCACGCCAGGCACATCTATCGTTAGGTCTCTGGATGTTCTTATCCATAAGGTTTTCTTGTGATAGATACTGGAGTGGGATACAAGTTCCCACTCCAGTGGACCACAATTTCTCTGACCTCTCTGCTATGACCTGCCCATCTTGGGTGACCCTACATGGTATAGCTCACAGCTTCATTGAAGTACACAAACCCCTTTCACCACAACAAGGTAACGATCCAGAAGGAGAGTACAATGTATAGACCGTTTTTAATGCAAACTTTCTGTTGGCGTCACAATGTCCTTTTAAACACCAAACTTTCAGGCTCATTTATTTAACACTTCAACTCACAAGTATTTAATAGCAACCACCTGAACTATATTTACGTATGTACTTTCCATTTGTGCAGTGCCTGTTACCTTTGCTGTGTCCCTTTTAGTTATCCAATGATACAGAATGGCCAAGACATAGGATAGAATTATCATTTCAGGTTTATTGCTTGAATATTTTTATATATAGATATTTTTATAATTAAGTTATATTTTACAATTGTCACATTGACCTGTGTCCAAATTGGCACAATATTGATATCTAGGAGAGTCTAAACAAGGGTTAATATACAGTATAAATATTTAGACCAAATTGCAATTCTTTTGTTCAAACTAAGTTTTAGGACTCTTTATAAATCTGTCCCTGACATGTGGGACCCCCGTTAGCTCAGTCTCTGTAGTGCGGGACCCCTTTAGTTGAGTCTATAAAGTGCGGGCCCCTGTAGTTCAGTCTATGAAGTGCGGGGCCCCTGTAGTTGAGTCTATGAAGTCCGGGACCCCCTTTAGTTCAGTCTCTGAAGTGCGGGACCCCCTTTAGTTCAGTCTCTGAAGTGCGGGCCCCTTTAGTTCAGTCTCTGAAGTGTGGGACCCCTTTAGTTCAGTCTCTGAAGTGTGGGACCCCCCTTTAGTTCAGGCTCTGAAGTGTGGGACCCCCCTTTAGTTCAGTCTCTGAAGTGTGGGACCCCTTTAGTTCAGACTCTGAAGTGTGGGACCCCCCTTTAGTTCAGTCTCTGAAGTGTGGGACCCCTTTAGTTCAGACTCTGAAGTGTGGGATCTCCTTTAGTTCAGTCTCTGAAGTGTGGGACCCCTTTAGTTCAGGCTCTGAAGTGTGGGACCCCTTTAGTTCAGGCTCTGAAGTGTGGGACCCCTTTAGTTCAGACTCTGAAGTGTGGGATCTCCTTTAGTTCAGTCTCTGAAGTGTGGGACCCCTTTAGTTCAGACTCTGAAGTGTGGGATCTCCTTTAGTTCAGTCTCTGAAGTGTGGGACCCCTTTAGTTCAGGCTCTGAAGTGTGGGACCCCTTTAGTTCAGGCTCTGAAGTGTGGGACCCCCCTTTAGTTCAGTCTCTGAAGTGTGGGACCCCTTTAGTTCAGTCTCTGAAGTGTGGGACCCCTTTAGTTCAGTCTCTGAAGTGTGGGACCCCTTTAGTTCAGGCTCTGAAGTGTGGGACCCCCCTTTAGTTCAGTCTCTGAAGTGTGGGACCCCTTTAGTTCAGTCTCTGAAGTGTGGGATCTCCTTTAGTTCAGTCTCTGAAGTGTGGGACCCCCCTTTAGTTCAGTCTCTGAAGTGTGGGATCTCCTTTAGTTCAGTCTCTGAAGTGTGGGACCCCCCTTTAGTTCAGGCTCTGAAGTGTGGGACCCCCTTTAGTTCAGGCTCTGAAGTGTGGAATCTCCTTTAGTTCAGTCTCTGAAGTGTGGGACCCCTTTAGTTCAGGCTCTGAAGTGTGGGACCCCCTTTAGTTCAGGCTCTGAAGTGTGGGACCCCCCTTTAGTTCAGGCTCTGAAGTGTGGGACCCCTTTAGTTCAGGCTCTGAAGTGTGGGACCCCCCTTTAGTTCAGTCTCTGAAGTGTGGGACCCCCTTTAGTTCAGGCTCTGAAGTGTGGGATCTCCTTTAGTTCAGGCTCTGAAGTGTGGGACCCCTTTAGTTCAGGCTCTGAAGTGTGGGATCTCCTTTAGTTCAGGCTCTGAAGTGTGGGACCCCCCCTTTAGTTCAGTCTCTGTAGTGTGGGACCCCATTTAGTTCAGTCTCTGAAGTGTGGGACCCCCCTTTAGTTCAGTCTCTGAAGTGTGGGACCCCCTTTAGTTCAGGCTCTGAAGTGTGGGATCTCCTTTAGTTCAGTCTCTGAAGTGTGGGACCCCTTTAGTTCAGGCTCTGAAGTGTGGGACCCCTTTAGTTCAGTCTCTGAAGTGTGGGACCCCCCTTTAGTTCAGGCTCTGAAATGTGGGACCCCCCTTTAGTTCAGTCTCTGAAGTGTGGGACCCCCTTTAGTTCAGTCTCTGAAGTGTGGGACCCCCTTTAGTTCAGGCTCTGAAGTGTGGGACCCCCTTTAGTTCAGGCTCTGAAGTGTGGGATCTCCTTTAGTTCAGTCTCTGAAGTGTGGGACCCCTTTAGTTCAGGCTCTGAAGTGTGGGACCCCTTTAGTTCAGTCTCTGAAGTGTGGGACCCCCCTTTAGTTCAGGCTCTGAAATGTGGGACCCCCCTTTAGTTCAGTCTCTGAAGTGTGGGACCCCCTTTAGTTCAGTCTCTGAAGTGTGGGATCTCCTTTAGTTCAGTATCTGGAGTGTGGGACCCCTTTAGTTCAGTCTCTGAAGTGTGGGATCTCCTTTAGTTCAGTCTCTGAAGTGTGGGACCCCCTTTAATTCAGTCTCTGAAGTGTGGGACCCCTTTAGTTCAGTCTCTGGAGTGTGGGACCCCTTTAGTTCAGTCTCTGAAGTGTGGGATCTCCTTTAGTTCAGTCTCTGAAGTGTGGGACCCCTTTAGTTCAGTCTCTGAAGTGTGGGACCCCTTTAGTTCAGTCTCTTAAGTGTGGGACCCCCCTTTAGTTCAGTCTATGAAGTGTGGGACCCCTTTAGTTTAGTCTCTGAAGTGTGGGACCCCCCTTTAGTTCAGGCTCTGAAGTGTGGGACCCCCCTTTAGTTCAGTCTCTGAAGTGTGGGACCCCCCTTTAGTTCAGGCTCTGAAATGTGGGACCCCCCTTTAGTTCAGTCTCTGAAGTGTGGGACCCCCTTTAGTTCAGTCTCTGAAGTGTAGGACCCCTTTAGTTCAGTCTCTGAAGTGTGGGATCTCCTTTAGTTCAGTCTCTGAAGTGTGGGACCCCTTTAGTTCAGTCTCTGAAGTGTGGGACCCCTTTAGTTCAGGCTCTTAAGTGTGGGACCCTCCTTTAGTTCAGTCTCTGAAGTGTGGGACCCCTTTAGTTCAGGCTCTGAAGTGTGGGACCCTCCTTTAGTTCAGTCTCTGAAGTGTGGGACCCCCCTTTAATTCAGTCTCTGAAGTGTGGGACCCTCCTTTAGTTCAGTCTCTGAAGTGTGGGTCTCCCCTTTAGTTCAAGCTCTGAAGTGTGGGACCCTCCTTTAGTTCAGTCTATGAAGTGTGGGACTCCCTTTAGTTCAGTCTCTGAAGTGTGTGATCTCCTTTAGTTCAGTCTCTGAAGTGTGGGACCCTTCTTTAGTTCAGTCTCTGAAGTGTGGGACCCTCCTTTAGTTCAGTCTCTGAAGTGTGGGTCTCCCCTTTAGTTCAAGCTCTGAAGTGTGGGACCCTCCTTTAGTTCAGTCTCTGAAGTGTGGGACCCTCCTTTAGTTCAGTCTCTGAAGTGTGGGACCCCTTTAGTTCAGTCTCTGAAGTGTGGGACCCTCCTTTAGTTCAGTCTCTGAAGTGTGGGACCCCCCTTTAGTTCAGTCTCTGAAGTGTGGGACCCTCCTTTAGTTCAGTCTCTGAAGTGTGGGACCCCTTTAGTTCAGTCTCTGAAGTGTGGGACCCTCCTTTAGTTCAGTCTCTGAAGTATGGGAACCCCTTTAGTTCAGTCTCTGAAGTGTGGGACTCCCTTTAGTTCAGGCTCTGAAGTGTGGGACCCTCCTTTAGTTCAGTCTCTGAAGTGTGGGACACCCTTTAGTTCAGTCTCTGAAGTGTGGGACCCCCCTTTAGTTCAGTCTCTGAAGTGTGGGATCTCCTTTAGTTCAGTCTCTGAAGTGTGGGATCTCCTTTAGTTCAGTCTCTGAAGTGTGGGACCCTCCTTTAGTTCAGTCTCTGAAGTGTGGGATCTCCTTTAGTTCAGTCTCTGAAGTGTGGGATCTCCTTTAGTTCAGTCTCTGAAGTGTGGGACACCCTTTAGTTCAGTCTCTGAAGTGTGGGACCCCCCTTTAGTTCAGTCTCTGAAGTGTGGGATCTCCTTTAGTTCAGTCTCTGAAGTGTGGGATCTCCTTTAGTTCAGTCTCTGAAGTGTGGGACCCTCCTTTAGTTCAGTCTCTGAAGTGTGGGATCTCCTTTAGTTCAGTCTCTGAAGTGTGGGATCTCCTTTAGTTCAGTCTCTGAAGTGTGGGGCGACTTTTATTTCAGACTGATGTTTGCATCCCCTTTATTTCAGTCCCTGTTTCACCCCTATGGTTTAAACTCCAATATGTGGAACCCCCTTGTCAGTGTCCCCAGTTGTCACATACCGGTCTGACTCCCATTGAGCTCTCTGGCTTTGGAGATAGCATCCGCCTACAAACTGGAGGAGGCGCAGTGGCCTATGGGATAGTAGTTTGGAATGTCTTGCATAGTATCAAGAGAATGACGGTGGAACTACACCTCCCAGAGTGCACTGCTCACTCCTCCTCCTAAACAACTGTTGCCCCCAACGAATGAGAGATTAACCTATTCAAAGCTGTGACATTTCTCTTCCAGACACAGCAGTGAGGGTAGAACTGAACAGAGATACACTGACTGGCACCTTTCATAACCAGGAATGCAGAGTAGGAACCAAAAGATACACTGACTGGCACCTCTCATACCCAGTAACACAGAGCAGGGACCAGGAGATACTCTGATTGGCACCTCTCATACCCAGGAACACAGAGCAAGGACCAGGAGATACTCTGACTGGCACCTCTCATACCCAGGAACACAATGTAACACAGAGCAGGAGCCATTAGATACACTGACTGGCACCTCTCATACCCAGGAACACACTGTAGCAGGAGCCAGGATATACACTGACTGGCACCTCTCATACCCAGGAACACAATGTAACACATAGCAGGAGCCATTAGATACACTGACTGGCACCTCTCATACCCAGGAACACAATGTAACACACAGCAGGAGCCAGGAGTTACACTGACTGGCACCTCTCATACCCAGGATCAGAAGGTAACACAGAGCAGGAACCAAGAGATACACTGACTGGCACCTCTAATACCCAGTAACACAGAGCAAGTTACCAGGAGATACTCTGACTGGCCACTCTCATACACAGGACCACAATGTAACAGAGCAAGAGCCAGGAGATACACTGACTGGCACCTCTCATTCCCAGGATCAGAATGTAACACAGAACATTAACCAGGAGATACACTGACTGGCACCTCTCACACCCAGGATCAGAATGTAACACAGAGCAGGAGCCAAGAGATACACTTACTGGCACCTCTCATACACAGGAACACAATGAATCACAGAACATTAACCAGGAAATACTCTGGCACCTCTCATACCCAGGATCAGAATGTAACACAGAGCAAGGTACCAGGAGATACTCTGACTGGCACATCTCATACCCAGGACCACAATGTAACAGAGCAAGAACCAGGAGATACTCTGACTGGCACCCCTCATACACAGGAACACAATGAATCACAGAACATTAACCAGGAAATACTCTGGCACCTCTCATACCCAGGATCAGAATGTAACACAG
The DNA here is from genome assembly GCA_027410445.1 of Discoglossus pictus. Taxonomy (NCBI): domain Eukaryota; kingdom Metazoa; phylum Chordata; class Amphibia; order Anura; family Alytidae; genus Discoglossus; species Discoglossus pictus. The sequence continues at coordinate 55,667,256 of CM050175.1, forward strand.
AGCAAGGTACCAGGAGATACTCTGACTGGCACATCTCATACCCAGGACCACAATGTAACAGAGCAAGAACCAGGAGATACTCTGACTGGCACCCCTCATACACAGGACCACAATGAACATTAACAGAACATTAACCATTAGATACACTGACGGGCACCCCTCATACCAAGGAACACAGAGCAAGGACCAGGAGATACACGGACTGGCACCTCTCATACACAGGAACACAATATAACACAGAACAGGAGCTATTAGATACACTGACCTGCACCTCTCATATACAGTAGCATAGAGCAAGGACAAGGAGATACTCTGACTGGCACATCTCATACCCAGGAACACAATGTAACACAGAACATTAACCAGGAAATACTCTGACTGGCATCTCTCATACCAGTAACACAGAGCAAGGACCAGGAGATACACTGACTGGCACCTCTCATACCCAGTAACACAATGTAACACAGAACAGGAGCCATGACATACACTGACTGGCACCTCTCATACCCAATAACACAGAGCAAGGACCAGGAGATACTCTGACTGGCACATCTCATACCCAGGAACACAATGTAACACAGAACATTAACCAGGAAATACTCTGACTCGCACCTCTCATACACAGGACCACAATGTAACACAGAACATTAACCATTAGATACACTGACCGGCACCCCTCATACCAAGGAACACAGAGCAAGGACCAGGAGATACACTGACTGGCACATCTCATACACAGGACCACAATGTAACAGAGCAAGAGCCAGGAGATACTCTGACTGGCACCTCTCATACACAGGAACACAATATAACACAGAACAGGAGCTACTAGATACACCGACTGGCACCTCTCATATACAGTAACATAGAGCAAAGACAAGGAGATACACTGACTGGCACCTTTCATACCCAGGATCAGAATGTAACACAGAACATTAACCAGGAAATACTCTGACTGGCACCTCTCATACCCAGTAAGACAGAGCAAGGTACCAGGAGATACACTGACTGGCACATCTCATACCCAGGACCACAATGTAACAGAGCAAGAGCAAGGAGATACTCTGACTGGCACCTCTCATACACAGGACCACAATGTAACACAGAACATCAACCAGGAGATGCACTGAACGGCACCCCTCATACCAAGGAACACAGAGCAAGGACCAGGAGATACACTGACTGGCACTTCTCATACCCAGTAACATAGAGCAAGGACCAGGAGATACACTGACTGGCACCTCTCATACCCAGGAACACAATGTAACACAGAACAGGAGCCATTAGATACACTAACTGGCACCTCTCATACATAGTAACAGAGAGTGAGGATCATGAGATACTCTGGCACATCTCATACCCAGGAACACAATGTAACACAGAACATTAACCAGGAGATACACTGACTGGCACCTCTCATATCCAGGAACACAATGTAACACAGGGCAGGAGCCAGGAGATACACTGACTGGCACCCCTCATACACAGAAACACAATGTAACACAGAACATTAACCGGAAATACTCTGACTGGCACCTCTCATACCCAGTAACACAGAGCAAGGAGCAGGAGATACACTGACTGGCACCTCTCATACCCAGGATCAGAATGTAACAAAGAGCAGGAGCCAGGAGATACTCTGACTGGCACCTCTCATACCCAGGAACACAGAGCAAGGACCAGGAGATACATTGACTGGTACCTCTCCTAACCAGAAATACAATGTAGCACAGAGCAGGAGCCAGGATATACACTGACTGGCACCTCTCATACCCAAGAGCACAATGCAACACAGAGCAGGAGCCAGGATATACACTGACTGGCACTTCTCATACCCAGGAACACAAAGCAAGAACCAGGAGATACTCTGACTGGCACTTCTCATACCCAGGAACACAGTGTAACACAGCACATTAACCAGGAAATACTCTGACTGGCACCTCTCATATCCAGTAACACAGAGCAAGGTGCCAGGAGATACCCTGACTGACACCTCTCATACACAGGAACACAATATAACACAGAACAGGAGCTACTAGATACACTGACTGGCACCTCTCATATACAGTAACATAGAGCAAAGACAAGGAGATACACTGACTGGCACCTTTCATACCCAGGATCAGAATGTAACACAGAACATTAACCAGGAAATACTCTGACTGGCACCTCTCATACCCAGTAAGACAGAGCAAGGTACCAGGAGATACACTGACTGGCACATCTCATACCCAGGACCACAATGTAACAGAGCAAGAGCAAGGAGATACTCTGACTGGCACCTCTCATACACATGACCAAAATGTAACACAGAACATCAACCAGGAGATGCACTGAACGGCACCCCTCATACCAAGGAACACAGAGCAAGGTACCAGGAGATACTCTGACTGGCACCTCTCATACCCAGGACCACAATGTAACAGAGCAAGAACCAGGAGATACTCTGACTGGCACCCCTCATACACAGGACCACAATGTAACACAGAACATTAACCATTAGATACACTGACTGGCACTTCTCATACCCAGTAACATAGAGCAAGGACCAGGAGATACACTGACTGGCACCTCTCATACCCAGGAACACAATGTAACACAGAACAGGAGCCATTAGATACACTGACTGGCACCTCTCATACCCAATAACACAGAGCAAGGACCAGGAGATACTCTGACTGGCACATCTCATACCCAGGAACACAATGTAACACAGAACATTAACCAGGAAATACTCTGACTGGCACCTCTCATACACAGGACCACAATGTAACACAGAACATTAACCATTAGATACACTGACCGGCACCCCTCATACCAAGGAACACAGAGCAAGGACCAGGAGATACACTGACTGGCACATCTCATACACAGGACCACAATGTAACAGAGCAAGAGCCAGGAGATACTCTGACTGGCACCTCTCATACACAGGAACACAATATAACACAGAACAGGAGCTACTAGATACACTGACTGGCACCTCTCATATACAGTAACATAGAGCAAAGACAAGGAGATACACTGACTGGCACCTCTCATACCCAGGATCAGAATGTAACACAGAACATTAACCAGGAAATACTCTGACTGGCACCTCTCATACCCAGTAAGACAGAGCAAGGTACCAGGAGATACACTGACTGGCACATCTCATACCCAGGACCACAATGTAACAGAGCAAGAGCAAGGAGATACTCTGACTGGCACCTCTCATACACAGGACCACAATGTAACACAGAACATCAACCAGGAGATGCACTGAACGGCACCCCTCATACCAAGGAACACAGAGCAAGGACCAGGAGATACACTGACTGGCACTTCTCATACCCAGTAACATAGAGCAAGGACCAGGAGATACACTGACTGGCACCTCTCATACCCAAGAGCACAATGCAACACAGAGCAGGAGCCAGGTTATACACTGACTGGCACTTCTCATACCCAGGAACACAAAGCAAGAACCAGGAGATACTCTGACTGGCACTTCTCATACCCAGGAACACAGTGTAACACAGCACATTAACCAGGAAATACTCTGACTGGCACCTCTCATATCCAGTAACACAGAGCAAGGTGCCAGGAGATACCCTGACTGACACCTCTCATACCCAGGAACACAGTGTAACACAGAGCAGAGACCAGGAGATACACTGACGGGCACCTCTCATACCCAGGAATGCAATGTAACACAGAGCAGAAACCAGGAGATACACTGACTGGCACATCTCATACCTAGGATTAGAATGTAACACAGACCAGGAGCTAGGAGATACACTGACTGTCAATCTCATACCCAGGATCAGAATGTAACTTGGCTGTTGTCTGAATACACCTCTGGGTTGAAACATGGGCTGAGCACTGAATTCCATTTTCCCATGCACCACAGTCATGCAATTTATAATCTTAATGGAGCAAATCTAGGTGTATCAGATATTGAAAGGGATTTGGGAGTGCTTGTGGACAACCACCTAGGTAACAGTGCTCAAAGCCAAGCAGCAGCTGCAAAGGCAAATAAAATATTAGCATGTATTAAGAAAGGTATAGAAGCCAGGGAAGCAAATATAATTCTGCCACTATACAAATCTTTAGTACGCCCTCATTTGGAATATGGAGTACAATTTTGGGCACCACTTCATAAAAAGGACATTTTAGAGCTGGAAAAGGTACAGAGAAGGGCAACCAAACTAATAAGGGGAATGGAGGGGCTAAGTTATGAAGAAAGACTAACCAAATTAAACTTATTTTCTCTAGAAAAAAGGCGTGTAAGAGGAGATATGATTACCTTATATAAATACATCCAGGGTCAGTATAAAGATTTGTCGGGGGAGCTTTTTGTGCCAAGAGGTTTTCAACTGACAAGAGGACATCCCTTGAGGTTAGAAGTAAAAAGATTCCACCTCAAAGAAAGAAAAGGGTTCTTCACAGTAAGGGTGGTTAATCTGTGGAATTCTCTACCAGAGGAGGTGGTGACAGCGGATTCGATAGATAACTTTAAAAGGGGACTAGATTTATTTCTAATTAAAAAGGGTATTCAGGGTTATCATGCATAATTAGAGAGACAGTAATGATCCAAATTTTTAACATTTCCCCTTTAGACATTTGGCTAAGTCTCGCTTGTTTTATTTTATTTTATTTTATTTTATTTTCTATTTGCCTTCCTCTGGACTAATTAATAATAATAAAAAAAGAAACAAAAAAAAAAACATTAAATAATTGATTAATAATTAATGAACAACTAATGAATTAATAGTTAATCTGCATATTGCAGATCAAAGGAGATCTTAAAAGGTTGAACTTGATGGACTGAAAGTCTTTTTTCAACCTTAAATACTATGTAACTATGTAACAGTCTGGGCATGGTACCCCCTCTCACCTGGAACAATGGTCTGGGCATGGGAATCAATTTTTCCCTGCTTGGACACACAATATGGAGTGCGATCCCAGCCTAGCTTATTCACTGGGTATCTGTCCGGCAGGATCTCAGGGCTCATCCCCTCCACTGTCCTCTGATCTGTGGCTAGCTCTCTGACCATTTTTATCAGCTGGAGCTCCTTCATTGGGCCACAGTCCATTACAGCCTTTCCCAAGGGCCAGTGAGCATAGATGTTACCATCCAGACTGTTTGCTTGGCCTGGGTTCTGCCAACAGTCCTCTGTGCTAGGGTAATCAATACAATTTAAGGGTGCCTTTCACATCCCCAAAAACCAGGGCCTATGCACTCTTCTGCCCCACTGCATGGGTGCCCAGACAAATAGTAATTCCAAGGGAGAATGTACTGGCCAGATCTGGAAGCCAGCACCCAATATTGTGGCCTGGTCTAAAGTCTCCAATCCTCTAAGTTGTATCTGGATCAGCTTATCACATCCCCCTTTCTCTGGAACCACTGCCTGGGCATAGCACTCACCTCCTTCTGAGTCCATGGTCATGGTGTTCCCTGGCACCACCTCTGCTCTCATCCAGACTTCTCCTTGGGCCATCAATTTGATATGCACCTTTTGTCTCCTCCACCGCCTTGTTGTTGGCAATGCCACTCCAGTCCTCGGGGTAAGACTGGTCACTCTGGTTTGACAACTTCCCAGAGCTGCTTGCTGAGTCTGTCCCTGGCTCACTGACATTGGTTATCAGCTGGAGCCCCATTACTTATTCACAGTTCATCTCTGGTTCCTTCCAGAGGCTTTCCAGGTCCTCCAGCTGGCCTGCTATTACTGTCTGAGACTCAAACTCCACTGCTTTTGGAATGTACTCATAATGTATGCTACCATCCTCATCTGTCCCAGTCATAGCAAAAATTAACTGGGCCTGGCCCATTTGTACATCCATATTGGTATAGTCCTTGTCAGGGTCCATAATATCTCCCCCCCAGACCCTTTGAGCATAATAACTCTTGTCCATACCTCCTGGTTGGTAGGGGTCAGGTAACCTGTCCTCTTCATCCCTGTCTGTCTGACAAAATTCCTCTCAACTGCATGGCCACAACCCATCCAGCAATTCAACATACTCAGCCTCCAGCTGCAGCTCTTGCAAAATCAGGGGTGCCTGTAAATTAGCCTAAGGGGACTATGGTTCTAGTCCCAGCCCTTGACAGTGTTTAAAAAACAAGTTATTACAGTTTCCATGCGATATTTAGTATCACCATACACAATTTCCAAGAGCCCATCCATTAGCTCCAAAGGAAAATATGGGTCCCCTCCAAGGGCACTAACAGGCCTTATCCTGGCATGATATTGTTTCTCCAAGGCAATCTCTTTCCATACAAGTTCTTCCAGCCAGACTGACATCTCATGGCCGTGCCACAATCCCAGGAGCACCATCCATTGCTTTAGAAGGGCCATTCCTCTGCAATCCTTTGCCTCTGTCACCTGGCTCTCTTCCTCTCTATCTGCACCAAGCCTGCAGGAGATTTCTGCCTCTGGTCTTAGCTCCTCCATTATGTTCCTGTAGGTAGCCATTCTGCTGCTGGTTACTGATACTGAGATCTGCCACCAGCTGTGTCGACCCCAAATTTGGGGAATCACTCGCACCCCAATTTTCTCTCTCTGGGTTGTTACTTCTTGTGTTCAAGATCTCAGCACCCAGCCAAAACAGGGGCATCAGTAATGGAGAAACAGGAAGACAGACCACTCCATTGTTTAGTGCATAGAAAGACTAGCTGTTTATTCCTTTTCTTTGACATACACATCACAAACACAAACCATCCCCCCAGTTCTAGTCCATCGTTTTTTGGACAATAGCTTGTTTCACCCACCCACATTCCTCCCTCTCCCCCTCGGAGAAATAATTGATCTGGTATATATCAGTTGTCAATAGTGAGGGAGTTCGATTTTCCTTGCTATATTTTACAACCAAGATGGGCAATAAACTAGCTTCAAACTTCATGGGTGTTCCTTTGATCAGGCATGAGGGACCAGGTAAGGTGTAGAGTTACATCTGGGCATTGCATTCCTACACCAAATACATCAGAATATCACATAAACCATTTTGCCCCCTTGCATCAATAACAGCATATCCATTGTAACCAAGAAACCATGACAGTAACTATATGCACACATTAATTCTTTAAAAATGACAAATTGTTATAATCAAAAAAACACATCCCATGCCCATTTTGATAGTCTTTGATATTAGCAATTAGATGTGATAGAGTCCTAAATATTTGTCAGGGTGCAGGGGAGCCCCAAAATCAGTCATGACAGCATACAATTTAACCAACTTGTCTTCTATCAAATTTGATACACTGCAGGACTTAATAGTTCATACTTTTGCTATTAATTATGTTGTACCCTCTTGTTATTCCAACTGTTTACATCAACTAAATAAAGTCACTGTGATGTACCTGATGTCTCTTGTCAGTATTTATAATATAAGTTCTCACAATATATCAATTTCTGTTATTTATTTATATTGCAACTAAAATTGCTGCTTTTATCAGCAGAGCCTTTCATATAGAACAACGGACTTATTATGAGCCACTCAATGTATCTTATTATCAAAATTTGAAAATCAGACTCCTTTAATGTAATTCATATATAGTTACATAGTAATTGAAGTTGAAAAAAAACTTTTAGTCCATCAAGTTCAACTTTTTAAGATCTCTTCTGATCTGCAATATGCAGATTAATTGTTACTTGATCCTGAGGAAGCATACAGAAAAATAAACAGTGAAACTAGACAATTGTCTCAAAAGGGGAAAAAAAAATATAAAATTTCTTCCTGACCCCAGATACTGGCGATCGGATTCCTCCCTGGATCAATACTCCCACTCTAATTAACAAGGATAACCCTGAATGCCCTTTTAATTTAATAATATATCAAATCTCTTCTTAAAGTATCTATTGAATCTGCTGTCACCACCTCCTTTGGTAGAGAATTCCACAGATTAACCACCCTTACTGTGAAGAAGCCTTTTCTTTCTTTAAAGGTGGAATCTTTTAACTTCTAACCTCAAAGGATGTACCTTGTCAGTTGAAAACCTCTTGGAACAAAAAGCTCCCGTGACAAATCTTTATACTGACCCTGGATGTATTTATATAAGGTAATCATATCTCCTCTTAGACGCCTTTTTTCTAGAGAAAATACGTTTAATTTGGTTAGTCTTTCTTCATAACTTAGCTCATTCCCATTGTAGCTAAGATCACTGCACATGTAGGGAAACACATTCATATAGAAGAAGAACAGATGCTGGCTACTCTTGTTTGTGATTTGTTAATATAAAGTGATGTTGACCAAGGTACTTGAACAATAAGAAGTGTCTTATGTAATAAAGACTTATAGCACAATATAATATGCTCCCACAATGTTACACTCCAGTGCAGAGTTTACTTTCACTGTCCATCCACATGGTAGCTAGCATCACTGCCTTTGTAATCAGACTCATCCAAATACTCTCTACTGCTGTTTTTATTTCAAATGAAGTGGTACTCCATCATAATTTAGACACTGATTGCTGCTTACAATTCATTACTCTTTCACTTCTTCTTTATTATATCTTTACTAGTGACAGTATAGTCTTACATGTGTCTCTTCCCCCCTCTCCCTCCCCTGTGGCTCTTTCCCCCCCTTCCTCCCTTGTGTTTCTCCCCCCAGCTCACTCCCCTGTGTCTTTCCCTCCATCTCCCTCCCCTGTGTCTCTCACTCCATCTCCCTCCCGTGTGTCTCTTCCCACCCCTCTCCACCCCTCTCCCTTCCCTGTGTCTCTTCTGCCCTCTGCCTCCCATGTGTCTCTTTCCGCCTCTCCCTCCCCTTTGTCTATTTCCCGCCTCTCCCTCCCCTTTGTCTATTTCCCCCCTCTCCCTCCCCTATTTCTTTCCCCCCTCATCCCTTTCCTGTGTCCCTTCCACCCATCTCTTTGCCCCTTTCCCCTGTGTCTCTTTCCCCCCTCCTCCCTCTCCTATGTCTCTTTGCCCCTTTGTCTCTTTCCACCTTTCCCCTGTGTCTCTTTTCCCCCTCCTCCCTACCCTATGTCTCTGCCCCCTTTCCACTGTGTCTCATTCCTCCTCCTCCCTCCCCTATGTCTGTTCCCCTGTCCCTTTCCCCTCTCCTCCCTCCCCTGTGTCTCTTCCCCCCTTTCCCCTATCCTCCATCCCCTGTGTCTCTTTCCCCCCCTTCCCCTGTGTCTATTTCCCCCTTCCTCCATCCCCTATGTCTCTTTCCCCCTTTCCACTGTGTCTCTTCCCCCCTCCTCCCTCCCCTAAGTCTCTTTCCTCCTCCTCCCTCCCCTATGTCTCTTTCCCCCTTCATCTCTTTCCCCATTTCCCCTGTGTCCCTTACCCCTCTCCTCCCTCCCCTGTGTCTCTTTCCCCTTCTGTCTCTTTCCCCCTTTCCCCTGTGTCTCTTTTCCCCCTTTCTCTCCCCCCCCCCCCCCCCCATCCCACCCATCCTTGCTCAGCGGTTGGCACCATTGCTTTACTTGTGCATGTTTATCTGTATGCCACACATTGCATTCACATGAAGTGGCAGCGATCAAATCTTATTCATATGTGCCCTTGATGTGTAGACAAACAGTATTGTAAAGATGCTAGCTTTTGTGTGTGACTTTTAGTTCAAATAAAGTTGTTTTCTTTATTTGTATCTTTGTTTACCTGTTTAATGATTCTCTTTGACAGATTCAAAGATTAAACATTTTTTTTTTTCATTGTACAGTGGTCCTTTAACGAAAGAAAAGGATTCTTCAGAGCAAAAGCAGCCAGATTGTGGAACTTACTACCAAAAGAGGTAACAGTAGATTTAACAGACTTTAAAAAAAGAATGATATATATTATTATATACAAAGTTCATACATGTTTATATCAGGTACCTAGAATAGGTGGGATATTGACGAGGGAAGAAACCTGATTGCCAGATCATAAAGGAATTCTGTTTTCCTAAAATTACACAATTGAAAGTGTTTCAGTGGGGATTTTGTTTGCTTAGCTCTTCACAATTCACATTGTGTTGAACAATATGTACAAAGTATCTCACAGGACTTTTTCGTATCTTATTTCTCAAACATAGGTGTGATGACTCTACAGATCGTAACAGCTGTGAACAATTCATCACTGATCCAGCCAGGATTTTCATTGCTCCATTTTGGCAGCCATGTGTTTTTCTTTGGACAAAAAGGTTGGCCAAAGCGTTCATGTCCAACTGGAATTTTCCTCCTTGATCTTAAAAATAATGAGTTAAGGCTCAGGCCTACCACATTTACCAATGATTCCTGCTACCTCCCCCCATTGAGATTTCCAGCAATCACTGTATTTTCAGCAAGTTCTGATGATGAGATTACACAATATGCCATCCACGGGGGCAGGACCCCAAACAATGAGCTGTCTCAAAAACTATACATAGTTTCCAAGATGTCTTCAGCCAGCAAAAAAGTTACTCTGTGCTGTATAGAGAAAGATTTGGTGGGAGATGTTCCGGAAGCTAGGTATGGCCATTCCATCAATGTGGTTCATAGCAGGGGTAAGAGTGCAATGGTGATATTTGGTGGCAGGTCGTATGTGCCAATAAATCAAAGAACCACAGAAAATTGGAACAGTGTAAATGATTGCCAACCACTGGTATACCTTATAGATTTCCAATTTGGCTGCTGTAGCTCATATGCTCTCAAGGAGCTTCAAGATGGAATTTCTTTCCATGTTTCCTTAGCCAGAAAAGATGCAATCTATATTATAGGTGGTCATACCATAGAAAACAATCTTAGATCACCACATATATACAAGATAAAGGTTGATCTCCCACTTGGAAGTCCAGCTGTTAGTTGCACAGTATTACAAGGGGGTATTTCTTTCTCCAGTGCTATTGTAACTCGGACCAGCCCTGATGAGTTTCTTATTGTTGGCGGGTATGAGTCTGATAGCCAGAAAAGATTCACTTGCAGCAGAGTTTCATTGGGAGAAGACACCATTGACATCCAGAAATCGGAGGCTCCAGAATGGACAGGGGAAATCAAACAAAGTAAAACCTGGTTTGGTGGTGATATGGGACGAGGAGCTGTGTTATTTGTAATTCCAGGGGACAGTAAGCACCAAAACCCAGATTCTAACATTTTCTTGTACATTTTGAATTTTGGAGAAGATGAACAGATAATGCAAGTGTGTAGCCAAGGATCTACAGAGGAGCTGGAGGATTCCATGCCTTTGGAAGATTCAGAAGAGTTTACATTCAACAGAGATGGAAATATCTTCGATGAGGATACTTATAATGAAGATGATGAAGAAGACGAGACAGAAACAGGATACTGGATAACCTGTTGCTCCAGCTGTGATGTGGATATTAACACCTGGGTGCCCTTCTATTCCACTGAGCTCAACAAGCCAGCCATGATCTACTGTTCTAATGAAGGTGGGCATTGGGTACATGCCAAATGTATGGATCTATCAGAGAGTATGTTAGTCCATCTGTCTGAGAACAACATTAAATATTTCTGCAATGAACATGGTGAACTGGCAAGAGGTCTGCAGACTCCCAAGAAATTAACACCTATAATGAAGCCATCAATGAAAGCAATAGGCAAGAAAGCAACGCCCAGTCGCATGTCAGCAGTGAAGAGGTCTTTTCTCAGGCGCCTATTTGAGTAGAGTCTCCACCAGACAATGTATGAACATATACAAATCAATGGACATATCCATGCACAATACAAAGGGTTTTTTACAGTAAACATTGTGGAACTCACTACTAAACAAGGTTGTGATTGCAGATGAAATAGATAACTTTAAAGAGGGGTTCAATGAGTTTTTGAATGAAAAAATTATACAAGGTTAATAAAATAAATTGGATATAGATCCAGGGAATAATACACTTCTTTGGGATTAAGAGGGGTTTGTTGTTTCTAATGAGACAATGTTTTTGGTTTAACTCTCTCTGGTTCAATACACAATCCATATAATATCATGGTCAGAGGGGAAATAAGTATGTTGAACTTGATGGACAAATAATCTTTTTTTAACCTTAATCACTGTGTTACTGTGTAAACCCAGAATAATAATGTATGGGATCGGACAAAACGTGGTAAAATGTGACAAAATAAATAACACATAAGGAAAAAAATATCTATTTGATGGGATTTTGTCACCCCAAAATCAAGGTTGATTTTTTAAGTTATTCATAAAAGGCATTGAAAATTGGCCAAATGTTGTGTTATCCATTTTTTTTAAAATCAAATCCTGGGAAAATCCTTGTTGTTGCATTTATATGCAAATTACCAGTTCATTCATATTCATTAATTATCTGCTAGAACAACGTGTAGTCAGTTCTTAAAACATTTCTTTTTGCTGGAATCCTTTAATGACTCAACAAAGACCCATACTTGCTATCATACATTTAAAAAATGAAGTTTTAAAAATGACATGAGACAATTAGCAATGTTTCAAGGTTTTTGCATTTTTTTTGTCTACTTCTGGATCAATTGACAATTAATCTGCGTATATAAAGGATTAGAGGAGATCTAAAATGTTGAATTTGATGAACTAAAAGTCTATTTTCAACCCTAAAGTGCCACTTACTTCAGTACAGTTTGGACCACATTAAATAAAAGATCTTTTAAAAACATGTTGAAATACTTTTTGAATTTTTGATATATGTTCTTTTTTCACAGAGACATTTATAAATGAAATCTCTGTTTATATGAGACTTTGACATGCCCCCAGACAAAGCCACAGCCGCAGCTCTGTGCAGAGAGCAGAAACAGAAATAGGGTTAATACTTCACAGATTCATCTGTGCAGAGAAATGACTCCTGGAATCTACTAAAAATGACAGCTAGGGGTTACATTGACCTGCTCATTTCTGAAGAACAGAGAGAGACCATAAATCTTGTCTTCACACTGAGCTTTCAACGGGCGTAGTGGGCATGTGTTTTTTAATTATAGAACAGTCTGAAAGTGTAATTTAAAAAAAAGCAATAGATCACTTTAAAATAGAATCTTGTGCTCTTTACCATCATGAAGAGCTCTTATAGTGAGGTAAATGGCCCTTTAATTACAATGTAACTATGTATCAAAGGCTTTTGCTTGTCTGCTTTTTTTGGAAATGAATTGCAGCTTTGCCGCAAAGTAAGAGCCTCTCTTGAACTAACTTGAATTAGGAAGTGTTAGGGTACTGAACTAACTGAGTTTTTGGGGGTTCAATGGAGTAAATCAGTTGGATCTATCCAGTTTTATGTGCACTGCTTTTGAAGAGCACTCCTGCAGTGTAGCAAAAGAACTATTCTCTCCTCCGACGTGGTGCAACTCGATGGGGCGTGCGCATGTACTCGGCAGATAGCAAACAGCAGCTCACATAAAACAGGATAGGACCGATCAGTTACTCTCTCTAGAACAGGGGTGGGCAAGTTCAGTCCTGGAGTGCCACACACATGCTGGGATTTTGAGTATTTCCCTGTTGTGTACAGGTGAGCCTATCACTTCTTCAGTCATCCAGGTCCACGTGCGGCCCTCCAGAACCAAATTTGCCCACTCCTTTTCTACACCAATCTACTGCACAACCTGTTTTCACATAGATTAAAAGTGTTTTACTGCAAAAAAAGAATGATGTGTATTGTCATTGGGGGACAATGGAGCCTAGTCCAATTACAAGTTGTTGGTCACAATAGAGTGTAGTACAAAAAAGGGTCAGGTCAAGGTCAAGGCATGGAGCAACCAAGGGAGTCAAGGTAGCGCAGGTCATGCAGAATCCAGATGCAAAACCAAGAGTCGGGTGTCAGAGAGTAGAATAGTTGAGCAAGCCAGTGGTCAGATGCCAGGTCAAAATCGAAGCCAAGCTCCGAGCACCAGAAAGAAGAGAAGTGAAGTGTAGCCAAGATCACAACAAATCCGCTCAAACAGGGATATCAACTTGTGGATACAAAACAACTGAGTCCTGTTACTTTATACAGCATGAGCTGGTGCACAAATAGTGGCCGTCATTTAGTATGAGGGACTTGCATACACCATTTTGCAGTGTAACAGGTACATGCATGACTTTTTTCTCCCTCCCTCTCTTTCTCTCTCTCCCTCCCTGCCTTCCTATCTCTCTCTTTCTCTCCCCCCATCTCTCTCCTCCTCCCATCTCTCTCCCCCCTTGTCTCTTCCCCATTTTCCTTACCTGATCGCTCTGAGTCCACAGGCTCCTCCCATTTTGACTTCTCCCCTCAATTGCTCCTCCCCCTGTTGGCTCCTCCTCTCCTCAACTGGACGTGAAGAGAAGAGAGCAAAGGCCGGGGACTGACACACAGACATACGCACATGCACACAGACACACGTGGGGGCGACATCAGCGGCAGTCCACCTCCTCACACCCCCACCCTTTTCCTACGCCAGTGGGTATAGGTTTGTTCTATAGGTCTGCTTACTTACTCGGAGAGAAACCTCATTTAGCCACTTTAACAGAGAGAAATATTCTGTAGCATATCAGTCTGGTTTCACTCACTAGAGTGATCCAGCCCCAAAATACCAGGCAATTTTACCCTGAACAGGAGAAACAGCAAACCCCAGACATACGTTTCAGCCTCTCTTGAGCCATATCAGTGAGGTGCAGCTGTATTGCCCAAGGCAAAGTGAGCAGCAAGTCCACATCTGGTGTGGACCCCTGGGTGACAAAACCCCTAAGGGTAATTTGCATAAGCAAAATAAAAAGTCTTCCTAACTGTGAAAGGATGTTCCAGATGTGGACTCCTTGGTCACTGTTTTCTCCTCATAGAGAGAAGCACTAAGCTTTACACTCTGCATTTGAATTTCATATCATTGAGGTATTTTTGATCATTGAAAAAGCCACAGGATAAAAGTGACGAAACGAGTCTGATCTGTATTTTTCTTATATATTTATTTATTTTTTAATAATATTAGAGTCACTGCATAATTTGCCGTTTTTACTCTTATTTTTCGCTATTGAACATATTTTATTATATTTAATTTTTTTACAAACATTGAATAAATTGAATATTTATATCAAAACCATGTTTTATATAGTATTTTGATTAAAGACACCTATTACTCCAAGGGGGATATATTAAACCCGTCCAAAATATGTATTAATAGTGTTGTAACATTCCCCATGCTCTGAAAAGTACACAGATCCATTACCCTAATACCCACACTCTATTGGAAGAGATAAGACGTTCACGGAGGAAAAGAAGTACCAACCTACAAGCCAACAAGTGTTCGGAAGTCTACAATATACCTCATAGACTGAGGTTAGAAAAGGTGAGAGCTTTACCTACTGATCTCTGTGAACAAGGGTTTGGAATTACAATATATTGGTTATTTTGCACTAGGAATTGGTGCGCTCTCTCTCCCCACTCCTCTTCTCTTTGTTGCATACCAAACAGACCCACCAGTGAACTGTGTTCCGAGAGAAGCCGCACACTTAGCTATATTCATCACATTGGACTTGAGAATAAACCAACTTAATTCAGAGACAAATGAGAGCAATCTAAAGATTGTATTGATAACTAATCCCCTAAGAACTAAATCACCTGACGAGCGCTACAGAGTATTACAGGGTCATACAACACTGTACTTTTTTAACTCTTTTATCTTTTATTATTTTATCCTTGCTCACTGCGCCTTAGGGAGTTCAGCTGCACCTCATTGACGAGGCCCAATGAAGGCCAAAACGAATGTCTGGGGTTTGCCGTTTCTCCTGTTCAGGGTAGAATTGCCTGGTATTTCGGGGCTGGATCACTCTGAGTGTGACCCCGACTGATATACTACAGGATATTTCTCTGGGTGAATGGCACAAGTGGCTAAAAGAGGCTACTCTGAGATTGGATTATCATGTCAATAGAACTAACCTATTAACTAAACTAAGGCATACTTGATATGGATTATGAATGTATATATATATATATATATGTAAAGCCAGTTTGTACACCAAAGAATCATGGGATGTGTAGTTGTGTTTTAACTGTGCACAGGAAGTAAGGAGGAGCTAATTGAATCTCTGCATTGAACTGCTGCTAGCTTGAAGGTTAGTAAAGAGTTTAAAACAGTACCCAAGTACAGTGTTTCTATTGGTAGGTACACTGTGCCCATGTAAGCAGCTCTGGGGGTGTGGAAAACAAGTTTTATTTTGAAATACAATAATTATGTGTGTGTATAGAATGACTCCATGTAATGCGTGTGTCTGATATAATTGTATGTGTTAGGTTAGAGAGAGGGAAAACAGGGAACTGAGATATACCTTTAAGGGGATATCTAAGTGAGCTGCATTCATACATTTCTGCACTCTGCAGGCAAAAAGCAGCCTATGTGTATGCAGCACATCTCATAAAACATTTTATTTTTATTAATATCTAAAAATCCCTCTAATGATTATGTTGACACCCCCAGGGGGTGGCTACACAACTTCCTGGTCCCCACCCAATCAGCATGCAGCATCCGGGGAGCAATATTAACTGACTATTTACCTGCCCTTGCTAGCTCAGCCAATCTCTTTGCAGCTTCCTGTCACATGTCAGAGATACACTTAATTTCCCAGACTCCTTTGCTACATATCCCATTCTGCTTTGCACCACAGCCAATAGGAGAGCATTGTTGTCTCTGTTGGTATGACTCATCCCTACTCCCTGTCTATACTGTGGATTGTTACCATAGCAACTAACATAGTGCTATGTCTCAAATCGTTCTCTAACCGGATTGGCCAAAACAAATTGGAGGGTTGTTAACCTAAATTTTAAACTGTCAGAAAATTACAATAGATTTTGCTAACTTAAAGGTAAGTGTTTAAATCTTTATTTTGGTATTTTTTCATTCAAACATTTTTTTCATACACTTCTGATTCTCCTCCATCAGATGCATTCATAATCCAGGAAACTTCGATATCCCTTTAATGTTCATTTGTTCTCTGATTGAATACCTCTATTTCCCTGGTGGTCCAGTGGTTAGGATTCGGTGCTTTCACCTCTGGAATCGAACCCAGGTTGCAGTCAGGAAAAAAAGAGGTCCCACCCCGCAGAGTTGAGCCTGGTCAGTACTTGGATGGGTGATTACCTAGGAATACCAGGAGCTGTATGCTGTTGCCCACTGGAGAATGAACTGGCAACCCCCGCCATGAAAACCAAATAGATCAGCATTGTGTGTTATGGTCATGGAGAGTCGGACATGACTGAGAGACACAAACAACAACAATTGCAGAAAAGGGGGAAACAGCGAGTAGGCAGATAAGCAGATGATAACATAACATGTAATGTTTAAAACCTGCTCTTTTAAACTTATAACAGAAAGTTTCTGACCTTAAGTTCCCTTTAAGCATAAAACAATGTCTATGAATCAGTCCAGTTTTCTTCATTTTTGCCATTTATTGTTCTTTTTTAATAACATTTAACAAAAATACTGCTGCATTCACAAGTGTACAAAGCAAAATCTATCACCAGAGGTCCAATTGTGATATGGATTCTGCTTATTGTACGCAAGGCTCGTTATAACACATGAACCTCATTAGGCTGGGTATCTAAGCACCACGTAGCAGTGAGGGGCTTGTTATCTGATGGTGCTTCTGTGTTGGGATGACTGACGAGGTTGAACCTGCGTCCCAAAGCTGATTTGCACAGTGCTCACGCATCTCTAAATAACCCCACAGTGCAACCGTTCTTTTAATTAATCTATACCTGATAACCAAAGAAGATTCCAGATATGTGCGCAGAGGGAGGGGCTGAGAGTGATTCAGGAGAGGTTCCCGCACACAAATGGGATTTGTTAATGGGATATTTTGGGCTTATTGTTGTTTCACGGAGGACCAAGTCTCTAAAGCAATTACTTAATTCTCCAACAGAGGAGCCGCTTTGTGAGGCCGCAGAGCTATTAATTAGCAGATCGTTTGCTGGGCCTGGTTATTGCAGCTTTGGGGAGTTTGGTACAAATAAGCGCAGCTTTTGTTTTGGCTTAATAAATAGGTAGCGTTCTGTATTTGGACTTGTGTTGTCTTTTCATGTACAAGATGTATAACTAACAGCCCAGGCAACTCACATAACTATCTACACAACTACAAGCCACTAAAGTGCTGCTACGATCCATACAACTATAAGTTACTAATCTGCTTGCTACTATCCACACAACTACAAGTTATTATTATTATTATTATCATTTATTTGTAACGCACCAACATATTCCATAGCGCTATGTATAAGTTAAGTTACAGGCAATGACAAGTTAAAGATTCACACATTGCAAAGAGTGGATGGCCCTGTCTTTGAGCTTGGAATCCAGTGTCCATAGCGCTTTCCCAAAAGCACTGCGCAGGATTGAAACTCGCAGACTTACAATCTAAAGGTTAAAGTTTGTATGTGGTACAGTATGGAGAGAGTAGTGCTGAGCATGTTAGGGAGGAAGGTTATAGGTTTCTTTAAAGAGGTGCGTTTTTATTGATGTTTTGAAGGATTTAAGGCAGGAGGATAGTCTGGTGAAGCGAGGCAAGGAGTTCCAGAGAATAGGGGCAGCGTGAGAAAAGTCCTGGAGGCGGGAGTGAGAGGAGGTGACAAGAGTGGTAGAAAGAAGAAGGTCGTTAGCAGAACGAAGAGGGCGTGTGGGGGAGTATTTGGAGATGAGAGCAGAGATGTATGGGGGTGCGCTGTTGTTGAGGGCTTTGTAAGTTAGGGTCAAGATTTTAAACTTTATTCTGGAGGCTAAGGGAAGCCAGTGAAGTGATTGACAAAGAGGAGCTGACACTGAACGATGTGTACTGAAGATGAGTCTGGCGGAGGCATTCATTATGGATTGAAGTGGGGAGAGGCGAGTGATGGGCAGGCCAACAAGGAGCGAGTTGCAATAGTCAAGACGAGAAATGATGAGAGAGAGTATTAGAATCAGTAGTGTCTTGTGTAAGGTAATGACGTATTTTGGAAATGTTTTTTATTAGATGGAAAAGACAGGATTTGGTTAGAGACTGTATGTGTGGGATGAAAGAGAGGGCAGGGTCCAGTAGAACCCCGAAGTTACTAAAGTGCTGCTATCCACACAACTACAAGTTACTAAAGTGCTGCTATCCACACAACTACAAGTTACTAAAGTGCTGCTGCTATCCACACAACTACAAGTTACTAAAGTGCTGCTATCCACACAACTACAAGTTACTAAAGTGCTACTATCCACACAACTACAAGTTACTAAAGTGCTGCTATCCACACAACTACAAGTTACTAAAGTGCTGCTACTATCCACACAACTACAAGTTACTAAAGTGCTGCTACTATCCACACAACTACAAGTTACTAAAGTGCTGCTACTATCCACACAAGTAAAAGTTACTAAGGGGCACAAATACTATGTTTTAAATGACACAGCTATGATCTACACCAGTGGTGGGCAACTCAGTCTTATAGGGGCTGCCAACAGTCCAGGATTTCAGTATCTCACTGTATGTAGGTCCTCTTTGCATTAGCAAACTGGACCTTGCGTGTTAGTAATGCGCCAGCAGCACAACTGTAACTGTTTTTTTAATGACAGATCATTCATTACATTCAATGTAACAAGGAAAGGGAAGTGAGCACTGCCTCCTCACAGAGTGACAGGGGCATAATCTACTTATTGGGTGATACTTGGGGTTTACAAGTTATGTGGCTACCTGCTACTTGGCACAAACATACTACCGTACTTCTTCCACTTTATGTATTTGTGTTTTGCCCATTCTGCTGCTCGAGCGGTACTTGTCGTGCTGCGGATGAGTGAATAAGTCACAGCGCCATCTAGCGTCCAGTTGCAGTGGTGCTGCTGGCGCTGGTTGGCACATTACTAACACGCAAGGTCCAGCAAATCTGCTCTACTCTTTTTACTGCAATACTCTGATTATTCAACTGGATTACTGGACACTCACAGCTACCTCACTCTTTACACACACACACACACACACACATATTTATATATATATATATATATATATATATATATATATATATATATATTTATATCAAAATAACTAAAGTCAGAGGTGCTCAGGTTAGTTCTATGGACATGATAATCCACTCTGAGAGCAACCTCTTTTATCCACTTGTGCCCCTCACATGGAGAAATATCCTGTAGTATATTAGTCTGGTCTCACTCAAAAAGAGTGACCCAGCCCCGAAATAGCAGGCAATTCTACCCTGAACAGGAGAAACAGCAAACCTCTGACGCGTTTCGGCCTCTCTGCGCCTCATCAGTGAGGTGCAGCTGACAGGGGGTCGACGTCACGTTCCTTTTTTTTATTTTTATTTTTTATACTTAGATCAATCAAGATCCACTCAGGAATTAAAATGGAAGCACACAGAAAAGAACATTTGCATATAAAAGCTAAAAAGCTTGTATTTTTATATTTATTTTTGCTTTTTCTAAATAAAAAAATCATGTTTAATTAGAAAAATAGTCACAGAGCTCCTATAAATACCTATGATTACTGAGACAGTAAAATATAATTCCCCCTTCTGGATCGCTACGATGTTATAGTGAAGGGACTTGTGTACCTAAATGAAGCTGTGAACAATACCATGTAGGGTCACCGAAGATGGGCAGGTCATAGCGGAGAGGTCAAACAAATCGTGCCCAACTGGAGAAGGAACTGGCAACAAACTCGAGTATCTTTGCCAAGAAAAACTTATGGATAAGAACAACCAGACACAAGATGTACCTGGCATGCTGAGTCCATATGGTCAACGAGAGTCAGACACAACTGAAGTACTGAACAACAAAATATATTTATTCTGTTGAAAATGGACCATAGACTGACCACTTAGATTTTCTGTTATACATTCATAATGATGGGTTTTAAATGTGTTTTCCCCTGAAATTGAGTGATTTGAAGTTTAGAAAACATGGACACATTAGGAGGCAACATGTGGAAAGTGATCATAAAAACACTCGGGTATGACAACAACTGTTGATCTCGTTCCAAAAAAGCAGAAGCAAATATAGTGGGCTCTCTGTTCTTGACCTTCTCGGAACTCGGCGCATCTCACTGACAAAAAATTGGCACGGAACTCAACACACTTGTGCCACCCTGTCACTCAGAAAGTACAATAAAGTTCAGTACTATGGAGTAGAGTAGTTAGTGCCTACAAGAGCCCAAGAGCACCCTATGTCTACAAGAATCAAAGTGCAGCCTGTGCCTACAAGAACCAAAGTGTAGACTGTGTCTACAAGGACCAAAGTGTAGACTGTGTCTATAAGAATCAAAGTGTAGCTTGATCCTATAAGAACCAAAGTGCTGCCTGTGTCTATGAGAACCAAAGCGAAGCCTGTGCCTATAAGAATCAAACTTACAAGCAATAACCTCTCTCCTCCTCTACATCGCCACCATCCCATTGGGTCTTCAAGTCCTCTCAGTACACATTAAAGTGAAGTTAAATTCTCTGTTATTTGATGTAAATATTATTATTTTTTATTTATGTCTTTTTCAGTTCAAACTAAAATGGGACAAATCTGGGGTCCGCAACAGATTGTTTCAATTTACATTGATTCCTATGGGAAATGATTGTTTGGAACTCAACCTGCTGTCCGGGACGGATTAAGGATGAGTTTCAAGGTACCACTGTATTTATTTTTGCATCTTTGATATGTCTCTAAACTCAGATTGCTAATTTTTAGGACATCCACCAAAAAAAAAAAAAAATGTATATGAATGATAAATTCAGTGTTCATTTAAAAGGGCCAATGTTGTTTTATACTTAATTTCCACTCTTTTTAAGAAATAAACTTGAAAATAGAGATTTTTTTTTTAGAATCTAACTAAAAAATTATCCAGTTTCTTTTATACTGCATTGGAATCAACCACTTTGGAAGTTTCTGCTTAACAGCTTCCTAAGGTGGGATTAGACCATGAATGCATAGGAAGTTTCTATCTGGACAATGGAAATGTGGCATCTAAAAGTATCAGTGCTTTCAACTGGACTAGTTTACTAGGACTCTTTTAAGAAAATAGCAGGCAATATTAGCTCAGAAAAGAAAATGGACCAAAACAAGAGAAAGAATACATGCATCTAAAAGATGGAAGTGTTGTGTCCTTTTTTTTCCTCGCTTTCTCAATATGTTTTGCCCAGTGATTCTTTAATTAAAAATTGTGTAACCTTATAATAAGGATAAATGAATTATTTTTTATTTGGTTCAGTTTCTCACAAATACACAACTCAAAAAGTCAGATATTGAAACTTTTATTGGAAATCAAATATAGTACAAATCCAAAACCAAACACAATAATGTCATACAGTGTTTATTGTGAATTAATAAAAGCACAAAAGACAATTAAAATATAGTAACAATCTGCTCATGAACTTAAATGAGTTGAAAACAAATGTGTCCTGCATATAAAATAATGTAATAATGAAATAACGTAGAGGTATGATCCCGGCCTAAAAATAATATGAGCTTTGATAAACACCTTCATTTGATTGTATCACATCCCTTTAGTGTGTAGCCTGATTATATATATATATATATATATATATATATATATATATATATATATATATATATATATATATATACACACATACATACACACATACATATATAGTCATTCAAATGTGAACACAGATGTTCTATTTATTTACTGTACTACTGTACGGTGGAGGGCTTCTATCGCTCTTTTGCCCACCATATTATAAATGATTGTTGTGGTGAACTACCTACTCATAAGGTCCACAACACAAGCTGAGATCCCGCTCCATGATGAAGATGGCCAGTAAGCTTGAAACAGCTGAACATGGATAGGATTCTCAGCTTGTGTATAATCCAACCTTGGCTTTGCATAAAGGCTGTGTAATGCAGCCGGCATAAGTTTAAAGGAAGCCATGTTTGAAATGGTTTATGGATGGAAGAGTGAGGCATTTGTAGGCACATTTGCATGTCCTTGCTCAGCTTCCCAGAATGCAGTGTAATAACTGCATTTCTCGGAATTCTGAGCTGGAGGCAGGATTTTTTTAACTTGTTTTAGACATTCAAATGTAAACACAAATGTATCATTTATTTACTATATATATATATATATATATATATATATATATATATATATATATTACACACATGCAGTATACACACACACACACTATATATATATATATATATATATATATATATATATATATATATATATATATAGATATAGATGGATATATAGATAGTTTTATAATGCAGATACAACCATATCAAGATTTTTATCACCCTTCCTTCTCCGGGGCAAGACTGATGGCGTCCATTTTAACCTAACATTAAATATGTGTCTCAAAAAACGCCTCAGCTTTTAAATAAAAAAATATATATATATTGAAATATATCAAGTATATTAAAAAGTTGATATCATGGAAATCTTTCACTGTATAACACGCTCTTTCGGCAATAAAAAAAAACAAGACTCCATCCCCCTTGAAGCTATAACTTCATGTTTTCTCCTAAAGATAACGTTCAGGGTAAATTTCATTTGAAGTTGAAAATATTTTTGAATCTTAACGGAATAAAATACATGTAAAACAATATAACAGAAAATAGCTATCAGTGTGAGTTAATTCATTCAACGTTTTATGTAATTTTTGAAGGGTTTGATGTAAACTCAGTGACAAGGCCTGAGTAGGCCGAAAGGTAAGCCTGAGGTAAACAGTTTATCCTGGTCCTAGAAGAATTGGGATTTCAGGTTTGTTATATCCAAAAATAAACAGAGAGATAAACAGAAACCATTGATGAAAATAACCCAAAATGTGCAAACTATACATTTATAACATGTCTTAACAAGTAAATTTTCCCCTAGTATCTCCTGCAATAGTCAATAGCCTAATTTAATAAACTCTGTCACCCAAAACCAAGCTGTGTTATTCTTAAAAGTCATTAAAATTATTCTTCTCTGTGTGGCTGCACATTGGATTAGCCATTGCTGAGATATTTTGCATGATTTATGCAACATTATTATGCAAATTAGCAGCTTCTAAATTATTTTGACGTACCCCAATGTTAACGTGCATATAGATCTCCCCCACATGTATGAAGGACAAATGAACCACAGTATGGCACAAACAATACTGAATATCTCCAACATTATTTATATAATATAATGTACTAGTAACTTGCCCGTCATAAATGACAATATCATAGAATATTATGTTGAATTGTCTGTGCTGTGTCTTTCTATGCTATCTGTGTGTGTTATTTGGCAAGTATGCTGTGTGTCTCTCCCTCTGTGATGTCTGTCTGAATGCTGTCTGTCTCTGCGCCTTCTCTCTTTCTGCGCCTGCTCTCTCTCTTTCTGTGCCCACACTCTGTGCCTGCTTTCTCTCTGTATGCCCTCTCTCTCTCTGTGCCCTCACTCTGTGTCCCCTGTTTCTCTCTGTACCCTCACTCTGTGTCCCCTGTTTCTCTCTGTGCTATCTCGCTCTGTCTCTGTGCCCTCTATCTCTCTCTGCTCTCTTTCTATGCCCTCTGTCTCTCTGGGCCCTCTCTCTGTCTCCATTCCCCCTCTCTCTCTGTGCCCCCTCTGTGTTCTCTCCGGGCGGGATAAGTTTTTACAGACAATATGTCATACTGCGCAGCCGTATCTCACACATCATCATTATTATTATTATTATTATTATTATTATTATTATAGTGGATTGCCATTTTCAAGATTAAACAAATTTGTTGCTGGGGTGACAGCTTTAAAACATTACATCAAATCTGTAAGTTATCAGTGGATTGCAGTGATAGGTGAGAATTACTTATTACTAAGAAATGCAAATAAAAAAAAATATTTTAAAATAAATATAATTTATACCTTTAAACCTGGCAAGAAAAAAATTATCATTTAAATGGAATTATATTGATAAATTGTTATCACTAAATAAAGAAGTGTGTGATACCACAAAACAAAGACCTGAAGGCTAGTATAGAAGAGGTAGTATTGGTTATTTAAAAGTCCACTGCAGTCATATATTTTAAATATAAACTTTGAAAAGAGGATTGAATCCAGCAATTAATAATTATTATTATTAAACGCTAGAAAAGTTAAAAATTAGTTTTTATTTATTTTAATTTCTAAATAATTTTGACCATTATCAAATGTATTTATTCAAATAAATGTAACTGCAGTGGCTCTATTATACAGTGCAAAAGAGGCAGTGCTGAAACGGTTAAAATTGTGATATGTAACACACTGTGCAATAAAATGTACAAATATGACAACAAAACTGAGAACGGAGATCATCAAAAGTCAAAGTAACTGAAACAAGAAATAACACATTAAATTAATAATAAAATAATGTATGAACTTCCCAATACTGAAATATGTATGGGAAAAAAAGCAAATATTTTTTTAATGATTAAAAAAAAAAAAGTAGGGATCCAGGTAATTAGCCTGGACAATGTACAAACTGATTTATACTGACGCTTTGCTTTTTTTTAAAAAAAATATTCCGACTATGAAATGTATTTTTAATCCAAGCTATTTATTAATATAAGAAATGTCAATATTTTATGTTTTTATATATTTTCACGACATGCTTAAAAGGGATCACTATTGCAGCTAAGTGCCAGGATTTTCAACATTTTTTTTTTCCTAATATGCAAAATGTAACCCTGCATGTGTTTGAAGTGATGGAGTAGACCAGCAGGGCTCAAGCTCGGTCCTGCTGGGCCAAACACAGGCCTGGATTTGAGGATATCCCTGATGCACCCAGGCGAGACTATTGCTTCTTGCGTCATGCGGATCGACTCACCTGTGCACAGAAAGGAAATCCTCAAATCCAGGCCCAATCTTGGACACCCTTGGTGTAGACTATTTTTATACTTGACAAGTGGATATTTGGTAAACAACAATTTACACAACAATGTAACAATAAAGAGTGTGTTCTTGATGGGGTACTCTACTCCAAGTAGAGATGTAAATAAAATTGAACACAAAAAATACCAATAAAACTCTCCTTCCAATACAGACAACTGTATTAGGTACCAAAAGTTACTAGAGATCAGAGGAGATCTAAAAAGGTTGAACTTGATGGATTTAACTTTTATCAACCTCAATTACTATGTAACTATGTAACTAGAGTGTAAGCTCTTGGTGTAAGCTTGTGTCTGCAGGTTTTTGGTAGGAGTAAAAACCTATATGTTACTTACTCTATATAATGTAAGCATTAATATTGTTCCCATCCACTGCAACGTAAGTTATAATCACAATACTATGATTTCACCAAAAGATAAAGATTCAGTTTAGACAACTGAAGTTTCAGTAAGCAAAATAAATTATATTATTATTGCATCCTTAACTCACATATATTGGCGATACATTTGTAGGAACTCTTTATCACAGTACTATTCATTGTAATATTAAGATCTTTCTTTTGTACCCTAGTTCTGCTTTCCTGAAAAACACAAATGTTTTGTTTGACTCTGAACTCTCTGTATCTCTCTTATAATATGTTTAATATTATAAATCTCCACCCACTTGTGTTCTGGACTGAGGAACCAATAATCACATTACAATAATGTATTCCGCCCTCTAAACAGCCAATCCAACAGCTACTTTACTGTATCTTCGTGAGAATATCACATTCCCCTTAGCACTGTGCAAGAGAGAAGAGAGATATCTTGAAACTTTCCAGGCTCTAAAATATCACCACTCAGTTAACTCAGAATTCCATTGAGTCTAAAGTCTCCATGGAACATTCTAGACCATCTTCTTGATTTGGAGTTTGTTCTAGATCTACAGTGAATCCTTGGTTTTTCAGGGAGTTGTGAGCATTCATAAATTTCTGGAGATATTTGGATGTATACAACCAATGGTGCTTCAGCACATCTTCCATCTCATAAAACTTGGACTGCCTGGCATTCATCTTCCTGAAGCGTCTAAAGAGTTTGTTACCAGACTCGTTGCCTTCACTTGCCCAAGCACCAATGGAACCATCACGCTCAATGATTTCTGGCACGTGGGCTAAAGTTTTGTGGAAGTAATTCGTGATCTTGCCATCATATCTGTACTTGAATTTGGTGGACAAAAGTTCTGCAAAGCGTTGGGAGTGGAAGCTGTATTGGCACAGGAGTTCTGGGCATTCTTTAGCAGGGCAAGAAGACCGCCATACAGGTTTCATTTTGAGATACAAGTCCATCAACTCTCTGAGGGTTTCTTGCCTCTCCTCGGAGTGAACTAACTCACATACTGCCTCAACCGTCTCTTTACTCATGAGTTTCCTGGCAAAATTTCCATTCATTCTCATGATAGGTTTAAGGTTCATTTTTTTCCTTAAGTGCTTGTCAAGTATTGACTGCCATCTCTTTCTCTCCTCTTTGGTGGCACTGGAATTTTTATAGACTTCCCCTATCTCAAACTGAAATAGTCTGTAAAACTCTGCAGCATTTCCAATGTCACAATGTAATGCGTCAATTGATGGGAGGGTTTCAATAAATGGCTTGGCAGACACACCTTTCACTCGGTCCCGCAATTCATCAACAGATTCATTGTATGGGTTGGCTCTCCAGGTCTCATAGCGCTGTAAGTTCTCAGTATGGCACCTGGTTATAGAGTGGAAAACCAAGTTTTGAGAGGCTTCCAGACGTGTGGCATCACATAGTGTACATATATAAATAGAACCAGATGCTTCCAGCCCTTCCACTTCCCGCACCAGTTTCTCATCGTACCCTGTGCCACGGAATTCAAATTTGAAGCTCCTGAGAATTCCTCCCATCTCTAACATTAGCTCACTGGTTTTCATTGCCTCTCTTTCTGCTATGAGAGGACTTAGTATAGCAGTCAGAGTCTCATGGTCAGATTCATCAGCTAGCATTAAGCACAATGGCTTGCAACATAACTCAGAGTTAGGCTTAGTTTCTTCAAAGATTCTCAGAGGCCCGTTGTTGTTTGTTACACTGACATTCATTACTGTGAAAGAAAAGCGGACAGCCTTTTCAGGCACTGCCGGCCCACTACCATGTTTCTCACTTACATCTCCCATCCCATCACACGATTCTTTGATCACCACTGTGAATGGGCCACTAAAATAATCATCCATGTCTTGGAATTTCAAGCCTTCCAGAATATCTTCCTCCATATCTTTTAGAGCTGAGACTAGAGCTGTATCATATCTAAATCTTTTCGAAATTGCTTCCACTGGATATTCATCTATGGACCGGTTTAGTCCAGAAAGTCCATCAATGATTCCAATTTCAGTACAAGTAGAGACATTTTTAAGAGGTGGCTTCCATTCAAAAGGATGATACCCTGGCAGTAGGGCCTTCTCTGCATTTCTCAATGCATGTAAGGGCTGGAAGATCTGCCTCCCAGTGGTAGCTTTGACGGTTCTGTACATTTTGTGGTACTGGCTACAGCTAAGGAAGGTGTTAACCCGTATTGCAAGACACACAGCGGGGTGAAGTCCTGCTCCTCTCCCTTCCATGATGGCCTCCAATTCATCTGCCTGCCTGTGTTCATTTCTTGCTCTCAAAGCCAGTAAAAAGAGAGTCAAACACACTGATTTAACATCTCCTCCTTCTTCTTTGTCAGCAAAAGCCTTGACTTGCATTTTCAATTCCCTCAGGCGATGTTTTTGGGCTCTCCTTGTAAGTGACAGCAGATGTTGTCTAGGTCGGCCGCCCTTGTTGATATGTGCATATGCCTCTTTTCCTTTGGTTTCTATGTGCTTGGAGATGTGCTGATTGTATTTTCCAAGAGATATTTCCTCTTCACACTCCGGCACTGTGCATTTCAGCACCAGTGAGTTTAGGATATTCATGTAGGATTTCACTGGTGTTGTAAGGTCTGTTGGAAAGCAGGTGTATCTACAGCATGGGCAGTAGCAGCCCATGAGTTTAAAGTATTTAAGAATGCAAATCCGGCAAAACAGGTGCTTGCATGCGGTTTGCACAGGATCAGACAGTATGTGCTCACAGACTTGGCAGGTGACTGACTTGATAAAGTCTGAGGGATAGTCCACGACAAGCAGGTTACTGTCAAGATGAATTTTCTTGCAGTGACTCCGTATTTGAAACAGAGCTTTGCTGTTTTTACCATGGGGTAAATTGCTTGAGTTCTTGCTTTTTCTTGGGTATTCTGCTCCCATTTTTCGTTTCTTGTTGAGATGAGAGCTTGGCTGGAGCACCCCCTTCCTTTTGCCCCAATGCTTAGCAGAATGGCACAGGTCACACTCAGAAGAATGTGGCATCCATTCCACAGCTTTATTCCGTGGGAAGTAGACTTCACTGGGATTATGGCTGAATTTCTGGTGCATGATTGTCCAGCAGTTGTGGCAAAAGCTAGTTGGGTGAATGGTGTCCACATCTCCTCTTACATCGATCTTGAAGACCTTGGAGATTAGGTCAGGCCAGGAGGTAGCCTTCTTTTCTCTTCTTCTCAGAACATCATGAGTTACACTGTCTACTGGTCCATGGACAGGGTAGCTCCGGTTGTGCTGGCCCATTTTAATTGAAGCTCCACAGATACGGCACAATTGTTGCACAGCAGCTGCGTGGGCTTCTTCATCCATTTTTTTTCTGTCTGCCTCATTGTTGTCGACCAAGCTTGTTTCCTGTGCTTTGAAGACACTGGGTGATTGTGGTGCGCAGTTAAGGCTTTGATCCATGGAGTTCCCCAAAAGATCAGGGGTGCTCTCCAAGGAGCTTGGGAATGAAGATTCACTTCCACTGTGTTCTTCCTCTGATGATCTCCTCTCCAGAGACCTCACTCGGAATAGCTTGAACTTCCACTCCGAGAATTTAGTAAATGGTAGCGGCATTTCAGTGGGCATTGTGCCCTGTGACATTTCCAGACTTACAGGTCCCATGTCACCTAAAGGAAGAATAAAGAAAATTATAAATATGTGTATAGGAATTAATTTATTATAATGGGTGAAAAATAAAGACATTAATATTTATATTTGGGGTTTTATACAATAACATAGTTAGTTGTGTTTCATCTGTCACAACTAGGACACTGTAACATTTGTGCATCATATTTACTGTTATTTTACAGAGCCTGCTCATTAAAGATGGACAATTATTTCTAGTGAATAGTTCAAATTATGTTGAAACACTATCTTTTCCTGTACCATAAGCAGCACAGATACCCAAAGTAATGCAAAAAAATTATATACAGAAACAGATACAAAAAAGCACAACATATAAACACCAGTTGCTAACATATAGCCTTATTCTATTAGCTACTTGCAAATGTCTTGAACTCATAAATGTGGCTTTGGGTGTTGTTTTTTTAAATAAATGTTTATATGCATTCTATTGACTTAAGAATTCATTAGTGCCAATAAGTAATATTTGCCTAATATGTAGCAATATTAAGAGTGATTTTAAGTGTGTATAAATGTACAAATTGGGCAATTGAATCAGGCCCATAATATGCACAAACTGATACACACAAACATAATATATAGACACACATCGCACATATAAAAGCAGATCCGCAAAAGCATAATATATACAAAAACACTCAGATACTAACTAAAAAATCATATATACAAACAGTCACACAGACACATGAATATACAATAGTAATGCACAAACATAGCATATACATTAACAAGTGTAAACACACAAAAACATTATCGGTACAGTCACACATACAGAACATATCATATACATAATAGACACACAAAAACTCGGAATCACACTTACTGCTTGTATATGTTTTTTTTTTGTGTGTATCTAACAGACATAAAAATGTATACATTAGTTAATGTCCTATTATGTGTCCCATACTCCCTGTATTCACTGTATTGTCCTTTTGTCCATGCTGCTGTATAAAATATTGGCACTTAAAGGTGAAGAAATGATACTAACATATGAGCCATATGAATCTAAATTTCAAATTGTATAAGACACACGCACACACAATATGGTTACATGTTCATTTCTCACCAACGGGTCCCAAATGTAATTCCACTGCACCCAGTGAACATACTATGATTATACAAAACACATCCAGCCTTGTAAAACAGAACAAAATGCATACATGTACAAGAGAAATGGATCAAACTTGTTTCACAGAGATAAGTGTTATGATAAGAGATTGTACTGGGAAGATGATGGTTGGATCAGGCAAATGTGAGGAGGTACTTCTTTAAAAAGAAAATGTATTGGTTTGATGGTATTGCTCCCAGCCGGGTTGGTAGATCTGAAGGGTAAAGGGAGGTCTTAACTGGGTTCAACATCAACATGTGGGTCTGATGCAGGGTGAGGTTGAGGATCTGATATGGTCGAATACTTAGACACCGTTCAAAGGAAATAGATAGATTTTGTGGGAAAAGGGTCTAATTTCGAGAAAGAAAATCATCTAATCTGGAGAAACAAGAGCTCCCGTTATGGAGGGATATGAGGGGGTAATTGGAGAATCTTATGTTGAAAACAGTTGTCTAATCTGGGGCAAAATGATGGTCTTGTCATGGCTGAACATATGATCTGACAATGTGGGGAATAAAATGGTGTTACTTGGGTTAAATACAAAGGTATTATATAGGGCCAATAGGACTATCTAGCCTGGGAGAAACATGAGGGACTGATCTGGGGGTGATTGGGTCTGATTTTCAGGGGATAAAGTCCTGATTAGTATGTGGAAATAGTCAGGACAAGAGGATCTGACCTGTGGGCAGAAGGAACAGACCTGATGGCAAAGGCTCTAGATAGACTCTATTTCTTTGGCTACGTTTTCAGATAAATATATCTCAACCCGCCATGTTTGTTAGGAGCCAAGGTATGGATTATATATAGAAATACATGTATAAAAAGCTAAAAAGTTGGAGCTACGGGTCCCTGACTCCCTGGATTTGTCAAGCCCTGATCTATTTGTAGGTAATTTGCAGAAACACATCATTATAACAGTAATTATTACTCAGTACCCTAAAAGATTGCATGCCCAGTGGATACTAACAATGTCAACTATGGAGATTTTTTTAAAGTTAGTCACTCAAGAAACAATTAATAAAACCAAAGCCCACTCCATGCATCACTGAATGCATCCTAGATCGTAGAAATAAGAAGTAATCACTGGTGGAAATTCAGTCTTCACATTTCCACTACATGCAATGGGCAATTGAATTCAGAGCATGAACAAAAAAGGATTGGTTCAAGATTCTAGGGTATAAGAATTGCTTCATTTAAAATCTGGGATCAGATCATTCTTTAATAATAATAATAATAATAATAATAATAATAATAATAATAATATCAGTAAGAATTTATTTAGTGCTTTTTTCTCAGTTGGACGTGCTTTACAATTCTTCCATAAATATTTTGTTACCCAAAGACTTTTGTGAATAGATAAGTCTTGAGCTTCTTTTTGAAGATTTCCAATGATGCTGATGCGAGGACTGTTATGGGGAGTTAAACTGTAATATTATGGGGGGTCATTTTGAAAAAAAGGGACGATATCTGGAATCAAAGATGATGTGATAGGTAATGGATTCCTAACTTGGGATAAATAAATGGGATCAGAGCCTTTGAATTGCAGCTGTGAAATCGATCTTGGGATCAGTGCTTGAGATCATAGAATGGAAACAGAACCCGTATTATGAGAATGGGATGAGAAGTGGATGGAAAGATCGGGATCAAAATTATATCCTGTAATCAGAGGTTTGAAAAAGAGCATGGGATTATAGCTAGTGTTCAGAGATTGGGATGTTTTTATCAAGTCTGTAGGATCTAACATTCAATGCTGATAAACTGAAAATTATTCACTTATGGCACAAAAACACAAAAATAGAATATATACTTAATGGTATTTTGTTGACATAACGGAAGAAGAATGAGACTTGATTTAAAGTAAGCAAACAATGCAACAAAGTTTCAGGAGAAGGCAGTAGGATTACGGATTGCATATTAAGAGGAATTCACAGCAGAAAATGGTCGGTACTAATGTCACTCAATCGATCCCTAGTTAGACATCAACTAGAATATTGTGCCCAGTTATGGAAACCAGATCTCCAAAAGGATATGAAAAAAAAAGACAGAAATTATCAGGAAAGACTTCTTGATCTTAATATGTTTAGAGACGGTTAGAATACAGATTAGAGGAGAGGGAGAGATATGATAGAAACCTTCAAATATATCAACAGAATTAATAAACTTCAGTAGGGAAGTATATTTCCAAAAAAGAGGAACAAGAACAAGAGGTCATGATTTGAAGTTTGAATGGGGAAGATTTAGTGCTAATGTGCAAAAGTAATGTAAAGTATAGTGCATAGGTGGAACGGCATTCATGTGACAAATACAATTAAACCTCAAGCCTACTTGATTTCTTTAACTAAGTCAAGCTTTTAAGAAGATAGAATAGTTAGAGGTAGAGGATAGATGTAGCATTATTCTAATAGCTGCTTGCAAATGCCTTGAACGCATACATTTGGCTTCTGTTTTTTTTATAAATGTTTATATGCATTCTATTGACTTAAGAATTCATTAGTGCCAATAAGGAATATTTGCCAAATATGCAGCAATATTAAGAGTGATTTTAAGTGTGTATAAATGTACCAATTGGGCAAAAGAATGGGGCCCGTGGTCTTTTTGATTATTATATGTCAAATCTATATTTGAATAAGCATATCCTTCTCTGGGATACTGGATAACCAATACCTTGGAGAGCGGCTAAAGCCATCCATGTAGCTGTAAACGACACAGACTAGTCCATGCAGAGTATTTACATTTAACCTGCTGGTGACCATTGAATCCAGACATACTCAATAATTATAAGCACTGATCCAACACCAGTCACATTTGCATCTACCTTATAATGAGAGCAGTACATAATACAGTGAGTTCAGTGGTAACTACCTGCTGTCAGATGGTCCCTGGTCCACACAAGTCACTCAGGTCCAGTCCCAGATTTCCAGTCCACACAAGTGTCACAGTGTATGAGATAGCTGTCACAGCCGGTTATTTATCCTGCTGGGGTATAGATTCAGTATTAATGTCCCAAAACCCTGACAGCCAATAGTAGAGAGAGTTGCCTGCACCTGGCCACTCCCCCATCCCAGCTTGGCCTGGTGCACCTGCGGACCCTTGTTTTGAGGCAGAGCGTGGTTACCCACAATGCTTTAGCGAGCCAGGGTCTGGAGAGACAATGCATGACAGGCACAGCTGTGTTATTCTGCACCACTTCAAAAACACAAAATGTTTTCTGTTTTTTTGTGGGTCAACAGATCCCCAAATGTCAGGACAAACAAGTGTAACCCATTCACTGCTGGAGCAGGGCAAGTAAACAGGCTGTGTGTCAGTTACACAAAAACAAAAAGCCAGCTGATCAAATACGCTCTTTCCCAATTGCCATCAAATCTTCCTATCGCCCCAGATCAGATCCTTCTGTAAAACTAAATAAGACCTTTGTAACCCCTCAATATCACAGCACTCTGTCCTTTCCAGGTCTGACTCTTCTTTCCTGCCAGCTATCCCCCATATCAGACATGCCCACCCATCTATCTCACGCATGTTAGCCCCTTTATGTCATCCAAAACAGCCTCTACTCCCTAGATAAAATCATGATGTCCTCTTTAGAATAGACCTTCCGGTCTCAGCTAGACCCGTCCTCCTATCACTCCAAATCAGGAACGGATGAATCCTCCATATCAGACCCTTATTTACTGGCAGATCCGACAGGAACAGAACCAACCCAGCTTACATCCACCAAAGCGCCCAGAAGACCACAGGAACAAGTAGGGCCACCCAGCCAACGTTACCCACTGTAACAAGGTCCCATGCAGGTTCAGCAGTAATAATCCCAATAACCTGTTACTGCAGATTAGACCCCCCTGTCCCCCGAGACACTTCTTACCCATAGATCAAACACTGAACACCCCCCAAAAAACAACCTAATCAGAATAGTGCCTCTAGGTGAGATTTGTTGTTGTTTAGTTGTTAAGTCATGTCTGACTCTCCATGACCTTATGGACTGCAGCATGCCAGGCACATTTTCTGTCTGGTAATGCTTATCTATAGGCTTTTCTCTGCAAAGATACTGGAGTGGGTTGCCAGTTCCTTCTCCAGTGCACCGCAATTTGTCTGACCTCACTTTTAAAATGCAACACGTAAGGCAACATGTAATGCAAAAATGAAAAAAAATTGGACTGATTCATAGACATTGTTTTATGCTCAGAGGGAAATGAAAGTCAAAAACTTTATTGTTGCTGTTGTTCAGCCCTTCAGGTCATGTCCAACTCTTGGTGACCATATGGATGTAGAATGCCAGGCATACTGGTGTCATATATGTGGTTTTCTTGGCAAAGATACTGTAATGAGTTGCCAATTCCTTCTCCAGTGGAGAATTTGTCTGACCTCTCTGCTGCTTCAACTGTTTCTTTAGGTCTGTCTGAGACCCAGATGAGGCACATATTCTTTCCAAGATTAGACTAAAAGTTCTCTAAAAGTCGTTTGTGCCCCCAGGTGAGACTTACATTTGTGTCAGGTCTAAAAACAGACACATCTATTGGCTCCAGACTAGATCTTTCTGTCAGATGAGGTCAGTCTCTCCAACCTCTTAAATGACTACTGTGTTCATATATTTCTAGAGAGTGCGCACAGACAAAGACAGCATACAGACAGACAACAGAGAGAGACAGCATACAGACAGACAACAGAGACAGCATACATGCCACAGAACACACACAGAGAGTCAGCACAGAGAGAGAGAGAGAAAGTGTGCAGAGAAAGAGAGAGTGCGCACAAAGAAAGACAGCATACAGACAGACAACAGAGAGAGAAAGCATACAGACAGACAACAGAGAGAGACAGCATACATGCCACAGAACACACACAGAGAGTCAGCACAGAAAGAGAGAGAGAGAGAAAGTGTGCAGAGAAAGAGAGAGTGCGCACAGAGACAGACAGCATACAGACAGACAACAGAGAGAGAGAGAGAGAGAGAGAGAGAGAGACACAGCATACTTGTCACATCCACACAGAGAGTCAGCACAGAGAGAGAGAGAGAAAGTGTGTAGAGAAAGAGAGAGTGTGCACATGGAGAGAGTGCAGAGAGAGACAGCAAACTCGCCCCATAACACACATAGAGAGACAGCACAGAGGGAGAGAGAGTGCACAGAGAGAGAGAGAGAGAGAGAGTGAATAGAGAGAGAGAGCATTCAGGCAGAAACAACAGAGAAAGATAGACAGCATACTTGCCACATAACACAGAGAGAGAGAGCGCAGAGAGAGAGACAGCATACTAGCTAAAAAATATGCACACACAAAGAGAGACAGCACAGAGGGAGAGAGACCACACAGAGAGCGCACGCACAGAGAGAGAGAGTGCGCACAGAGAGAGCATTCTGACAGACACAACAGAGAGATAGAGAGACAGACAGCATACTCGTCACATAATGCAGAGAGCGCAGAGAGAGACAGCATACTCGCCACATAACACAGAGAAAGAGAGAGAGAGAGAGAGATGCAGTGCATAGAGAGAGAGCATTCAGACACAACACAGAGAGCGAGAGAGAGCGAGAGAGAGAGAGAGAGAGAGAGAGAGAGAGAGAGAGAGGGAGAGAGAGGGAGAGAGAGGGAGAGAGAGGGAGAGACAGCATACTCTCCACATAACACACACACAGAGCGCAGAAAGAGAGAGACAGAATACTTTGCCACAACAAACACACACAGACAGTACAGAGAGAGAGTGCACAGAAAAAGTGTACACAGAGAGACAGTACACAGGAAGAGAGAGTGCAGAGAAAGTGACAGCATATTCACTCCATTACACAGAGAGAGAGCGCAGAGAGAGACAGCATACTCGCAACAAAACACACACACATACAGAGACAGAGAGAGAGAGAGACAGCATACTCGCCACATAACAGAGAGAGAGACCGCATACGCCCAACAAAACATACAGAGAGAGTGCAGAGAGAGAGAGAGAGAGAGAGAGAGACAGCATAATCGTCACATAACATAGAGAGAGCTTGCAGGGACTGAGAGACAGCATACTCCCCACAAAGCACACATATACACTCAGAGAGAGTGCAGAGAGAGACATCAAACGTGCCACAAAACACAGAGAGAGAGAGAGATGGAGCACAGAGAAAGAGTGAGACTGCATACTTGCCACATAACACGTACACACACAGACAGCACAGAGGGAGAGAGAGCGCAGAGAGAGTGTACGCACAGAGAGTACATGGCCAGAGAGAGAGAGAGCATTCAGATAGACACAACAGAGAGATAGAGAGCGCAGAGAGAGAGAGACAGCATACTCGCCACATAACAGAGATAGAAAGAGTGCAGAGAGAGAGAGACAGAGAGAGAGAGAGAGAGAGAGACAGCATACTCGCCACATAACAAATACACAGAGAGAGAGAGCTCAGAGAGAGAGAGAGAGCTCAGAGAGAGAGAGAGAGCTCAGAGAGAGAGAGAGAGCATACTCGCCAAAAAACACTGAGAGAGAGCTTGAAATGTGCTTCGGATTTACGGGCTTGAAAAAAATTACATCTTTACAACCGCCATTTTTTCTCTCACACGTTTTTTGACTGTGAAACAAACTCTTGAATTGGATTTAATTGAATAGCAAATTAGCTTGAGGTTGTAAGGTCATTTTGTAATTAATTGGGGTCTTTTGGCGACCCCCGAACGGCTTTGGCTCTCATTGCACATGTGCAAGACCGTAACTTTTAACATAGCGTGACCGACAAATCGTAACTACCACATGACATATATATGTGTGTGTAAACATAAATAAACCACCATTAATAAATTAAGAATCCTCTTTTACCCCAGGGTACTGTAATGGGCCCCAGTGCTTTGCACCTGCAAGAACTCCACCTCTGTGCTTGCCACCCAAGCTCACACTTGTTATTTCTCTCCAACGTATACTCACCTCTCTCCTCAAATCATGTTTTTTTTTTGTAAAGAGTATCATTCATGAGAAACACATTTTTTTGTAAATGAGCGGCTCCAAATACCAAATAGCTACCGTATTTATCGGCGTATAACACGCACTTTTTCTCCCTGAAAATAGGGGGCAAATCATTGGTGCGTGTTATACGCCGATATTCCCTCCTCCCTCCTCATCCTCAACCTCCCTCCTCACTCTAAACCCCCTCCGCATTCTAACCCCCCCTCCTCAACCTAAACCCCCCTCCTCCTCAACCTAAACCCCCCTCTTTAACCTAAACCCCCCTAAATACACCCCCCTCACTTACCTGCTTCTGCTCCGGCCTCCGCTCCGCTCCTTGACCCGGTGACGTCACATGCGCGCCAGCGCACCACGTCATTAGCATATACCGGGTGCCGAGGATAGGGGGGTTGAGGAGGGAGGATGGGGGGGGTTGAGGAGGGGGTTGAGGATGAGGAGGGAGGTTGAGTATGAGGAGGGGGGTTGAGGAAGAAGGATGAGGGTTGAGGAGGGGGTTTGAGGAGGGAGGTTGAGGAGGGAGGATGAGGAGGGAGGTTGAGGAGGGGGTTTGAGGAGGGGGGTTGAGGGGGGTTGAGGAGGGAGGATGAGGAGGGAGGTTGAGGAGGGGTTTTGAGGAGGGAGGTTGAGGGGGGTTGAGGAGGGAGGATGAGGAAGGAGGATGAGGATTGGGGGGTTGAGGAGGGGGTTTGAGGAGGGAGGTTGAGGGGGGTTGAGGAGGGAGGATGAGGAGGGGGTTGAGGATGAGGAGGGGGGTTGAGGATGAGGAGGGGGGTTGAGGATGAGGAGGGAGGTTGAGGTTGAGGAGGGGGGTTGAGTAAGGAGGATGAGGATGGGGGGTGGAGGAGGGGGTTAAGGATGGGGAGTTTGAGGAGGGGGGTTGAGGATTTTGCTTCAAAGTTCTTTATTTTAATTTTTTTCCCTGAAATTCCCTTCTTAAAATGAGGTGCGTGCTATATGCCGATAAATACGGTACTTTGATGTGCTATTTGGAAACACAGTCTGCATGTCTCTGAAGTGGCCAAAACAATTTCCCCCAAGTCATCATTCAGTTAGGTCTCCCCCCAACCCCCCCCCCCCCCACCTTTTCAAGTTTCTTAGGAATTGAGCTACACCGAAACAATGTTGTATATCTCAGTAATGATTTACTGTAGTGAAAAATGGTTAGTCCAATGCATAGAGAGCATTTTATTTTTTAAACCTACTGCAATGGTTACATTTTTACTATAATATACTTAATCTTAGTTTGTAAAAAGGGAAAGGCTCATATTTCTATGAATTCTATAAAAGCAAACTTAGGGCCCTATTAAATTCCAGCCTCGTAAATAAGAGGCTTCTACTTAAGCCCTACGTACTGCAAAGTTTCTCTAAGTTCCAATGCTATTAAATTAGCCCTGCTGCGAGCAACGTATGAGCTACGCAGCAGGGCCGTACGTATCTACACTGCGAAAATGTACATGAGGAGTGACAGCCTGCGATATGATATCGCAGGCTCCCACTCCTCATCAAGTGCTGCGGGGGTCCTAAAAGGGACCTCAGTGTTAGTCCCCCACATAAGCCCTGCTGTGGGGGGTACTCCAAAACCCCCCCAGGCACCTAAAATTAACCCCCCCTCAATGCGGGGGTCCATAGGAACCCCCGCAGCCCCCACACATTAACCCCTTGCAGCGGGGGTCCTCGATCGGCATCAATCAGGCCCCCCGCTGCATTTAAAACTTTTAAATTCCCCGCCGCGGCTCCTTAAAGGGGCCGCGGCACACTATTACCCAATCCCGGCCGCGGCACTTAAAATTAACCCCCCTCTATGCTGGGGGTCCCCATCGGGACCCCCGAAGTGTCCCCATATAAACCCCCTGATCGTGACCCTGCTGCAATTCAATTTTAAATTTCCCGCCTCGCGGGTCCTCAAAGGACCGTAAAGGTCCTGAAAGGACTTGCACTAAAAATATTAACCCCAGGCAACTATAATTACCCCATTAACTCATGATGGTCAATACAGACCACCATAAGGCCTAAATTAACCCATTAACTCATGATGGTCAATACAGACCACCATAAGGCCTAAATTAACCCATAACTCATGGTGGTCAATACAGACCACCATAAGGCCTAAATTAACCCATTAACTCATGATGGTCAATACAGACCACCATAAGGCCTAAATTAACCCATTAACTCATGGTGGTCAATACAGACCACCATAAGGCCTAAATTAACCCATTAACTCATGGTGGTCAATACAGACCACCATAAGGCCTAAATTAACCCATTAACTCATGATGGTCAATACAGACCACCATAAGGCCTAAATTAACCCATTAACTAATGATGGTCAATACAGACCACCATAAGGCCTAAATTAACCCATTAACTCATGATGGTCAATACAGACCACCATGAGGCCTAAATTAACCCATTAACTCATGATTATTATTATCGTTTATTTATAACGTGCCAACATATTCCGTAGCGCTGTACATAAGATAAGTTCAAGACAAAGATACATACAAGTTAACACATAGTAAAACAAGGAGGGCCCTGTCTTTGAGTTTGGAATCCAGTGTCCATGGTGCTTTCCCTAAAACACCTTGTGGGATTGAAACTCGCAGACTTACATCTTAAAGGTATTGTGTGAGGGAAAGGAGGGAGAGAGATTTGAGAGTGTGTTAGGGTGAGAGGTGATACGCTTCTTTAAAGAGATGTGTTTTTAGAGAGGATTTGAATGATTTGAGGTTGGAGGATAGTCTGGTGGAGCGAGGCAAGGAGTTCCAGAGAATAGGGGCAGCACGAGAAAAGTCCTGAAGGCGAGAATGAGAAGAGGTGACTGTGGTGTATCACCAAATTAATATTACACAAGGTTCGTCTACATTAAAAGGTATTTATTAAAAGGCAGATAACACAATACTATAAATGTATTACAAACACAACAGCCCAGACCCACGGAGCAACACCCCCCTTTTAAATCTATCTACCTATATATATAGTAATTCCCTTCCCCAAACGCTTGATCTTACCCACGGTTAGACCATTGACATCACCTCCATCACCATCAAGGAAGAAAAACAGGCCCCAGCACAAGTTTCCTGCCTGGATATATCCCTAGTTGAGATGATGTAATTTACATCACATCCTGTCCATGCATGACTTCCTTTAGCAATTGTGGGAGGGAAGTAAAGATTCTCAGCCCTCCTACAAAGGCCTGTTTGAGGAAGTCCTGAATTACCATTCAAGGAAGACAAGTTACCACAGTGACAAGAGTTGTGGAAAGAAGAAGGTCATTAGCAGAGCGAAGAGGGCGTGTGGGGGAGTATTTGGAGATGAGACCAGAAAGGTATAGGGGAGTGCACTTGTTGAGGGCTTTGAAAGTAAAGGTCAGGATTTTAAATTTTATTCTGGAGGCTATGGGAAGCCAGTGAAGAGATTGACAGAGAGGTGATGCCGACACTGAACGTTGTGTACGGAAGACGAGTCTAGCAGAGGCATTCATAATGGATTGAAGTGGAGATAGTCGGGTGGTGGGGAGGCCAGTAAGAAGCGAGTTGCAGTAGTCCAGTCGAGAGATGATGAGAGAGTGTATAAGGATTTTAGTTGTGTCCTGTGTAAGAAAGTGGCGAATTCTGGAGATGTTTTTTAGATGGAGAAGACAAGATTTAGTTAGTGATTGTATGTGAGGGATGAAGGACAGGGCGGGATCCAAAAGAACCCCAAGACAACGGGCTTGGGAGGAGGGGGTGATGATGTCATTGTTGACAGTAAGAGAGATGTGAGGAATTGAAGCTGTGGGAGAGGGAGGGAAGATTAGGAGTTCAGTTTTAGACATGTTGAGTTTGAGATGGTGGGTGGACATCCAAGAGGATATACTAGAGAGGCAGTTGGAGACATGTGTTAGAAGAGAAGGGGATAGATCTGCTGCTGAGAGGTAGATTTGGGTGTCATCTGCGTAGAGATGATATTGCAGCCCAAAAGAGTTTATAAGGGTACCAAGTGAGGAAGTGTAGATGGAGAAGAGGAGCGGGCCTAGTACAGATCCTTGTGGTACGCCAACAGACAGGGGGTAGGTAGAAGAAGAGGTGTCAGAGAAGGAGATACTGAATGATCAATTTTGTAGGTATGATAAGAACCACGAGAGAGCAGTGTCTCGAATACCGAGGGAGGAGAGGATATGGAGTAGAAGTGGATGGTCAACAGTGTCAAAGGCAGCAGAGAGATCTAGAAGAAGGAGAATAGAAAAGTGACCTTTTGACTTGGCAGTAAGCAGGTCATTGGTGACTTTAGTGAGAGCTGTCTCAGTGGAATGTTGGGGCCGAAAGCCGGATTGGAAGGTGTCAAGAAAGGAGTTAGAGGAGATAAAGCTGGTAAGGCGGGTATAGACGAGCCGCTCGAGCAGTTTGGAAGCCAAAGGAAGTAGAGAAATAGGGCGGTAGTTAGAAGCAATGTCAGAGTCAGATGAGAACTTTTTGAGGATGGGTGTAATTGTGGCGTGTTTTAGACAAGATGGAAACTTGCCGGTAGTTAGGGAAAGGTTGAAAATGTGTGTGAGAGCTGGGATTAGTGTGGTAGAGAGGGGAGTGATGAGCTGAGATGGAATAGGGTCCTGGGGACATGTAGTGAGGCGAGTGGATGATAGCAGGCTAGCGACTTCATCCTCTGTAGCTGGGGCAAAGCAGTTCAAAGTGGCTGTTGGATTGGGGGAGGGAGAAGAGTGGGTTAGGTTGGATAGTTGAGACGGTAGAGTGAGTGAGCCACTGTGAGATGAGAGTTCATTGCGGATATTTTCGATTTTATGAGTAAAATGGTTGGCAAAGTCTTCAGCTGTGAGAGAGGAAGGGATGGGAGGAGGTGGTGGGTGGAGGAGAGTTTTGAACGTTGCGAACAGACGCTTTGGGTTATAGGATAGGGTTGATATTAGTGAAGTGAAGTAGTGTTGTTTGGCGAGGTTGAGGGCAGAGGAGTAGGAGCGTAACATAAATTTGTAGTGGAGGAAGTCTGTAGAGGTGCGTGATTTCCTCCAGAGCCGTTCAGCGGTGCGGGAGCATTTCTGGATGTATCGTGTTTGAGTTGTGTGCCAAGGTTGTGGAAGAGAGCGAGAGCGTCTTCGTGTGGTTATGGGGGCGAGGGTATCAAGGATGGAAGAGAGAGTAGAGTTGTAAAGTGAGAAGGCAGTGTCAGGGCAGTTGAGGTTGGATGATGGGGCTGAGAAGGGGTTGGATATTAATGGAGAGCTGAGTAGGGTCAAGTGATAGCAGGTTTCTGTTCGTGATGGTGGCAGGGGTAGGAGAGGGGTGGTGGGAGGAAGAAGCGGTGAGGTTAAAGGTAAGTAAGTGATGGTCAGATAGAGGGAGTGGATGGGTGACTGGGTTGGAGGCTGTGCTGAGGTTGGTGAAGATAAGGTCAAGAGAATGTCCAGCATGATGAGTAGAAGAATCTGTTAGTTGTGAGAGGCCGAGGGAAGAGGTGAGTGCAAGTAGTTTGGCTGCTGCTGGGGAGGTAGGAGTGTCAATGGGAATGTTAAAATCTCCAAGTACCAGTGAAGGAACATTGGAGGAGAGAAAGTGAGGGAGCCAGGCAGAAAAGTGATCAAGAAATTGAGAGGGAGTGCCAGGGGGGCGATAGATCACGGCAACACGTAGAGAGATAGGTGAGAAGAGGCGGATTGTATGCACTTCAAAGGATGAGAATTGGAGGGATGGGACAGGGGGTAAGAGGTGGAAGGTACAGCGAGTGGAAAGCAATACACCCACACCACCACCTTGCTTGTTCCCAGGTCTAGGTGTGTGGCTGAGGTGAAAACC
Source organism: Discoglossus pictus (assembly GCA_027410445.1). Classification (NCBI taxonomy): domain Eukaryota; kingdom Metazoa; phylum Chordata; class Amphibia; order Anura; family Alytidae; genus Discoglossus; species Discoglossus pictus. The sequence continues at coordinate 55,710,754 of CM050175.1, forward strand.
ACCATAAGAGAGTGCTGCCGGGGAGGCAGTGTCTGAGGATGAGAGCCAGGTTTCCGTGAGAGCCAGTAGATTGAGGGAGTTGGAGATGAATAAGTCGTGAGTGAAGGTGAGTTTATTGCAGATAGACCGTGCGTTCCAGAGGGCGCAGGAGAAAGGTAGAGTAGAAGGTTTGTGACATGTGATGGATATCAGATTCTGGGTGTTACGGGTGTTTGCTGGCCATGAACCAGAGCGTGGCTGACAGCGAGTGGAGATGAGTGAGGGACCTGTGTCCAGAGTGAGGTGAATGTGGCTCTGAGTTGCAGCTGGGATAAGAGAGGGAGAGAAAGTGAGAGTTTAGGATATACAGATAAGACCATTTGCTACAGATGCTAGATAGTAGCTTAGACGGGGGAGGTGAGATACAACACACAGTATATAGTACACCAATTAAATTAAGATACAACAGTTTTACACAAATGTTACTATGTGGCCAGATATCATATTCAATATGAAAATTAATAATTAAAGTAACAGACAAAAGTATATTGTTGTTGGTCTTCCAGGTAACTTCAAAATACCTTAAAATCTGTGGATGTTTGTTTGTGTCCAGAGTGAGGTGAATGTGGCTCTGAGTTGCAGTTTAAAATCTGTGGATGTTTGTTTGTGTCCAGAGTGAGGTGAATGTGGCTCTGAGTTGCAGCTGGGATAAGAGAGGGAGAGAAAGTGAGAGTTTAGGATATACAGATAAGACCATTTGCTACAGATGCTAGATAGTAGCTTAGACGGGGGAGGTGAGATACAACACACAGTATATAGTACACCAATTAAATTAAGATACAACAGTTTTACACAAATGTTACTATGTGGCCAGATATCATATTCAATATGAAAATTAATAATTAAAGTAACAGACAAAAGTATATTGTTGTTGGTCTTCCAGGTAACTTCAAAATACCTTAAAATCTGTGGATGTTTGTTTGTGTCCAGAGTGAGGTGAATGTGGCTCTGAGTTGCAGCTTAAAATCTGTGGATGTTTGTTTGTGTCCAGAGTGAGGTGAATGTGGCTCTGAGTTGCAGCTTAAAATCTGTGGATGTTTGTTTGTGTCCAGAGTGAGGTGAATGTGGCTCTGAGTTGCAGCTTAAAATCTGTGGATGTTTGTTTGTGTCCAGAGTGAGGTGAATGTGGTTCTGAGTTGCAGCTTAAAATCTGTGGATGTTTGTTTGTGTCCAGAGTGAGGTGAATGATGGTCAATACAGACCACCATAAGGCCTAAATTAAGTCGTTTCCGGGAGGAAATTGGCATTGGCGGCTTGTGATTGGCTGAAAAAGCTGTCTATCAATTTCAGCCAATCAAAAGTCGTCAATGTGTGAGCCAATCAGGATGGGATACACCCCAATATCCCACCCTGATTGGCTAAAACACTTGTCTATCTTTCTGGGAACCAATAACAACGCTCAGATGCCTTCAGCCAATCACTATGGGATACACCCCCTGGAGTGATTGGTAGAAGACATCTGCGCATCCTGATTGGCTCCTACATTGACGACTTTTGATTGGCTGACAGCTTTTTCAGCCAATCACAAGCCGCCAATGCCAATTTCCTCCCGGAAACGACTCCGGGAGGTTCATTAGCGTCGTGGAGGTCTGCCAGTGCAGACCTCCGTTAGTTTTTTTTTTTTGTTTTTTTTTAGAGCGCGGATGGTTCCGCGGCCCAGCCGGGGCTGAAGGAGAGAAGGCCGGGGACATCGCGGGGAGGTAAGTTAAATGTATATTTAGATGTTTATATGTGTATTTTATTTATTGTTTATATATTGTATTAATGTATTCATGTATTGTGTTTTTTTTTTAACAGGGCCGCGCCGGAAGAGCTAAACAGTGACGGGACATGCTGTAAAGGTGAGTTGAATATTTAGAATGTATAGAATGTTTATTTATTGGATGTTAATGTTTTGTACTAATTTTTTTGTTTTGTTTGACCCATAGGTTAGTGATCTGAAGCAACATCTTAAAGGTAAGTGGTCTTAATTTATTGATTTTAGCTTAGAATTAGGGTCTGTGTAGTTAGGACTGTAATTATTTTATTTTAGAATAAGGGTCTGTGTATGTAGTTAGGATTTTTTGTATATTAGATAGATAGGGGGATGTATTTTATATAGTTAGGATTTATTTTAAATTAAATAGATTGTATGTTAGATAGATAGGGGGTATTTGATTTGGACTATATGTAATATATTATATGTAATATATTATATTTAATATATTATATGTAATATATTATATGTAATGTATGTAATGTCATGTATTGTATGTAATGTATTATATTTAATATATTATATGTAATATATTATATGTAATGTATGTAATGTCATGTATTGTATGTAATGTATGTAATGTATTATATGTATGTATTGTATTGTGTTTATCTGTCTTTCCTTTTCAGGTGTGTAATTTTATTTTCTGTAGTGGGGGGGGGGTTGTAATGTATTTTTTTGTTTTCTGTAGTGGGGGGTGGGGTTGTAATTTGTTTTTTTTTCTGTACTGTAGGTTTTTTTGTTTTTTGTACTGTAGGTTTTTTGTTTTTTGTAATTAGAGTGTTGGGGAGGTTTATTAGGGGGTAGGTAGTGTAGGTAGGTAGTGTAAGTGTTAATAGATTAGTGTAGAGGGGGGTTAGTTTAGATTAAATGGTTTATTGGGGGTTATAGTGTAGTGTTTGTAGTTAGTGTCATGATGGTCCTTGAGGACCATCATGGCACTTATGTGGTTAATGTTGGGTTGTAACAGGCCCATAATGGTAATAATATACCCTTATGGGACTGATGGGGTTAAATAGAGCCTTATGGTGGTCTGTATCGACCATCATGAGTTAATGGGGTAATTATAGTTGCCTGGGGTTAATATTTTTAGTGCGAGTCCTTTGAGGACCTTTACGGTCCTTTGAGGACCCGCAAGGCGGGAAATTTAAAATTGAATTGCAGCAGGGTCACGATCGGTGCCGATCGGGGCCCCCCGCTGCAGGGGGTTTATGTGGGGACACTTCGGGGGTCCCGATGGGGACCCCCAGCATAGAGGGGGGTTAATTTTAAGTGCCGCGGCCGGGATTGGGTAATAGTGTGCCGCGGCCCCTTTAAGGAGCCGCGGCGGGGAATTTAAAAGTTTTAAATGCAGCGGGGGGCCTGATCTATGCAGATCGGGGACCCCCCCTGCAATGGGTTTATGTGGGGACACTTCGGGGGTCCCGATGGGGACCCCCAGCATAGAGGGGGGTTAATTTTAAGTGCCGCGGCCGGGATTGGGTAATAGTGTGCCGCGGCCCCTTTAAGGAGCCGCGGCGGGGAATTTAAAAGTTTTAAATGCAGCGGGGGGCCTGATCTATGCAGATCGGGGACCCCCGCTGCAAGAGGTTAATGTGGGGGTGCTGCAGGGGTCCTGATAGAGACCCCTGCAGCATGGGGATGTGTATAGGGTGCAGGGGGGGAGCCTCACACTGCTGTCTCGGGCTGTTCCGAGGCAGCACGTAGAGGCTTTCGGATCCCTTGCGTGGACTTTTTGTCCACGTAGGGATTCTTACGATATGCGAGACTCGTGCATAGATTTAAGGCTACGTAGCTCTCTCGGAGCCTATTCTCGGCCATTTTCTCGCAGTCATATCGCAAAGCAGGCTGCGAGAGATTCGGTACTCGCAAACAGCAGGAAAACTGCCTTTTGCGAGCACAGAGAGAACTACGAGGGAGAATTTAATAGGGCCCTTAATTAGCAGCTGTGTAATTAATGAAACCTCTTCTGGGTCGCTACCTTGTCGTGGTGAAGGGGCTAGAGTACCTCAAGGAAGCTATGAGCTATACTATATAGGGTCACCCAAGGTGGGCAGATCATAGCAGAGAGGTCAGAAGAGGATGTCACGTCTAGAGAGTAATTAATCAGCTGTCGGATAACCTAAATGGCTTCCAGACAAACAATTTCGGTCATATGACAGGAGAGAGGTGGAGACATGCCCAGCACCTCAGGCAGGTTAACATTTATTTAAAAGCCATTTTATTTACAGATGACTTTATTGTTCACTTTATAACCACACAGTTCTTGTACCAACACTTGGCGAACTAGATACTCACATCCCTTTTTTACTCTATTGTATGTTTTACTCTATTGTAGCCCAAACAACATTTTAGCAGCCCTTCTTCTGGCTCAAATGTATTTCTATCCTTCATCGCGTAGGTTTTACACACTATGAAGACTATATTAGGGACCTCCCCTGTGTCTCTTCCGTCCCCCTCCCCGTGTATCTTTCTCCCTCTCCCTCCCCTGTGTTTCTTCCCCATCTCCCTCCCCTGTGTCTCTTTCCCCCCTCCCTCCACCTATGTTTTCCCCCCTCCCTCCCCTGTGTCTCTTCTCTTCCCTCCCCTGTGTCTTTCCCCCCTATCCTTCCCCTGTGTCTCTTCCCTCCACCTCTGCCTCCCCTGTGTCTCCCCCCCCTCCCCTGTGTCTCTTCCCCCCTCTCCCTCCCCTGTGTCTCTTACCTCCCCTGTGTCTTCTTCCCTCCCCCTCTCTCTCTACCCTGTGTCTCTTCCCCCCTCCCCTGTGTCTCTTCCCCCTCTCCCTCCACTGTGTCTCTTACCTCCCCTGTGTCTTCTTCCCTCCCCCTCTCCCTTCCCTGTGTCTTTCCCCCTCTCCCTCCCCTGTGTCTCTTCCCTCCCCCTCTGCCTCCCCTGTGTCTCTCCTCCTCCCTCTGTGTCTCTTCCCCCCTCCCTCCCCCATATCTCTTCCATCCCCTCTCCCTCCCCTGTGTCTCTTCTCCCCTCTCCCTCTCCTGTGTCTCTTCCCCCCCTCTCCTTTCTCTCTCCCACCCTCTCCCCTGTCTCTCTCCCGCATATGTCTCTCCCCCCTCTCCGTCTCTCCCCCTACCTCCAGCACGGCGCACAGCGCATGCACGGCTCATCCCGTGAATTCTGCATGCGCTCGTTTTGCAGCAAGGAGCTCGGCGCATTGCGAATGCGCAGGGAGCACGGCGCATTGCGCATGCGCACAACATATTGTGTGACCTCCTGCCGCCAATGCGAATGCGCGGCGGGAGCGTTACACACCATGAAAACTATTATATGTGATTATTCTTTAGTGCAAGGTTCCATTTTCTCCTCTGTTTTATTTTCTCAGGATGGTTTGTCTTTAAAAGTTAAGATGCTTTCCTTTAGTGCTTTTGAATACACAGGTAGTTTTAGCGAATTGTGCAGATACAAGCTTTGATTTTAAAGCCTCCTTCCACCTCAGGAAGTTGATCAGCAGAAACCAAAATGTCAGATTCCGTTGCAGAATAATTGCAGTTGAAGGTAATAAGTTTTAGTCTGTATTATCAGTTTAAAACAGGAAAATGTTTTTTTATAATATTAAAGTGAAGCTTCTCAGAAGAAACACAGGACTACAGAGGTCCATTAATATACCATTTCTAATGGTTCCCTGGTGGTCCAGCGGTTAGGATTCGGTGCATTCACCACTGCAACCTGAGTTTAATTCCAGTAACGGAACCAAGAGGTCACACCACCCTGAACGACGCAAACTTGAAAATGGTTAAAAACACCCCACTAGGACACCATCGACCTCATTCAATTCGGGGCCGTCACTCCCCGATTTTCTGTGATTGTGCTGAGTGCTCACATTGCTCTACTTTTACTCTGCTATTCAATTATCCGGGCCCGAAAGTTAGGCACCGTTCGCGAGAAATCGGAAACCATGCTATCGGCAGTAAGCATTCAAGGGCTTGAACGTGATCAGGGACGCAAGCTCAAAACTCATGGTTCAAGCACGACAAATCTGAGCACTTTAAATCAAATATACAATTAATACAGCACTGTAAATGATGGGGAACACAATGGGTGACATTAGCGAGTTTTTGGTGTATGTTAACACGTGTCTTTATGGCAAACAGTACAGTGGTCGGACCACTAGGTCATTAAAGAGGCGGTTCTATGAGCATCCATATAATGTGGAGAAGAGTCATAACGAATGTTTTTTTCCTCACATATCATATAAAAACATAACAAAATCATTAAGGGGATAACTATACAGGCAGTTTATGCCACATAATAAAAGAAGAAGAAACCGTATTTTACAACTAAGATGGAAAGAAACTCTTAGGATTCACAGATTGAACACCCTAGAACCGTATGGCCTAAATCGAGATATTGTCCTAGCTGCCTTTTTATATAAGTGATAGATATGGTAGGTTCTCTTTGTACCCAGAGTGTGTATATATTTATAGATGAGGTAACAAACTACTGTTTAGATTACACCAATTGGAAGTCTGTTTCTGTATATATTTTGCTACAAACTAGGAACAATTTTAGATACTAGAATGTTTGGTATGTACGGAGATATCCTTTTCACCCAAGTGCCGTCTCCTTTTCAGTTTTGTTCTCCTTCTTCCTCCCCTAGATTGTCATATTAGAGTCGGATTTTATGAGGTGATATATCACCTTGTATGCCATTAGTTCCTCTATTATTAATACGTGTAGGTATTAGACATCTAAATACCACACAAGTTTTAATAGAGGTATATTTGTATTTAGAGCACCCTATATTTAATAAATCATTATTAGAATATTCTCCTGTGGTGTTAGGTTGCTAAAATGTTGTCTGGTATCAAAGGTTTACACTATAGTGACTCTAGAATATGTGGGTGTGTAGGATGAAGAATCATTTTCTTTAATATTGGAGGAATACTTTCTGAACGGGGTTATGCAGTAATTTGAATATTGCTCTATTAGGAGCTTCAGTACATACATTTGTCTGGTTTACTCTATATTGTATGGTTATTTAATATTATTAGATTAAGGTATCAAAAATACATATAAGTATACTAAGGTGTGTGTTTGTTTACAATATATGGGGGTTGAGAAACTCCGCTTTGAGCCCTTTTTGAATATAACATTAGTGGAACACATATACATTCCAAGCGCCATTCCTCAGTATAGTGGTCTGAGACCCATGCAGAGTCACTAAGAAGCGTTGTGACGTCATGACCCACGTGGCGTACCGCAGTACATGGCGGATAATGACGTCAGAACGTCACTACGTGTTAACGGCTCGCCTCGACGACGTCTCACAGTTTGACAACTATTATATGTGATTGATATAACATATAGTGAGATCTGGGTTTCCTTTACGGGGGACTTAAGGTCTAATTTAGTTTAACTAGAATTAAAACTACAACATTCTCAAGCTTGCACATCACCAAAATAAAATATTTTATTTCATGTTTCACTTCCGTCTAAAGTCATACGGGCCTGGAGGTTGAAGCCCGTAGGACTTTCGATGGAAATTAAACATAAAATAAAGTATTTTATTTTGGCGATGTGTGAGCTTGAGAATCTTGTGCTTTTAAAACTAACGTCACCCATTGTGTTCCCCACCAATTACAGTGCTGGATTGATTTTATATTTGCATTTAAAGTGCTCCGATTTGTCAGTAAGCTCTTTGCGAGACCTCCTTAGTCCGCGTAACCTATAGTTCCATTTTTGCCATTTGCGGGCATGACGGAGTGGTTAGCGCGGGAAAATCAGAGCAATTGAATAGCCATTTGCAATTTTAGAGATCTCAACTCTTTTGGCCGTGAAAAATCAAAGGCTTTGAGGAAAATAACTTGCGATTTCTCAAATCGCAATGGATCGCAGCACATAACCCGATCGGAGACAAACTGAAGGCAATTGAGTAGTAAAGTAGCTTGCGACATCTACTTGCGAGCTTGGATCTCAAAATCGCAGAAATTGAATGAGGCTGCATGTAACTAAGTTTCAGGAGTGCTAAATAGTAAAATGTAAGGTCTGGAAGAGAGGGGCTGTCGGTCTTGGTTTGTTTGCCTATAAAAAGACAACCCTAATGCCCTAGCAAGAGAGTGAACTATTTAATTATGCCGTAATTGTTAATAAAACCTATATTTAATAATAGAAATATTCAATATTAAACAGATTTTCAAAGATTATCGTATCATAGGTGTTTGTCTCCATCCCAATAAGGTCATTAAGGGTAGGTTGGGGGGATTGGCTAAGACACAAATGTTAAGAGAACAATCCGATCTGATAAGAGAATATACAATCACTGATAGATTACCCCAGACAAAAGCTTGTTGTCAAGAAAAATATCTAACAAGTCTTCAGATCATGGTACACATTGCGTCTGAAAATTTAGCAGCTTTTTGCTAGACAATACCACCTCCCTCGTTTGACCTTATAGTACATGGATACCAACAGCAGCTGAGGCTGAATATATACATTAAGTTTACTATTGAATAGTAAACACTTAACACCTAATTAATACATCTAGCTCATGTTGTTATAGCCCTTTAACTAACTCCACATCGAAAAATCTGCTCTACCTGAAAAAAAACTCTGTTTTCATGAGCTGTAGAGGGAAGAACACGAGTAGTATCCCCCCCACCCCCCACCCGACGCTCTTTGCACCTGAACTGTTGTCCAGCCCTGTCCATGACCCACTTTCTCTGGTTCCTCCTGTTTTCTCTGAAAGTCTAGGAGAAGAACCGAAGCCTGGAGTGTAAACTTTACACAGTATACACCTGCGTGTGCATCTTAAGAGTATGTACCAATACAACAGGTCGTTACTGTCATTCTGTATGATGTGTAAACCAGCATCGCATCATTATTAAAGAATATCTGTCCCGTTTTGGTCATTTGAAATGCTAAGAGGGATGCGCTGCTTGGCACCTTAAGCTTTCCAGTGGGTGTCTCTCCCCCCACTCTCTCTCCCTCACCCACCCACCCATTTGATCTTCCCTCCCCACTCTCTCCCTCTGACCCCATTTTGTCTCCACTCCCCACACTCTCTCCCTTACCCCCCATTTGGTCTCTCCTACCCACTGTCTCTCCTTCACCCCTCATTTACTCTCCCCATCAGCCCCCATTTGGTCCCCCCCCCCCATTATCACTCCCTCACCCCCCCCCCCATTTAATCCCCTCTCCCCACTCCCCCCCCCCCCCCCATTTTGTCTCCTCTCCCCACTCCCTGTCCCTCATCCTCCCATTTGGTATCCTCTCCTCTCCCCACTTCCTCACTCCCCCATTTGGTCTCCCCTCCCCACTCTCTCTCCCTCACCCCCCCCCCATTTGGTCTCCTCTCCCTACTCCCTGACCCTCACCCTCCCATTTTGTATCCTCTCCTTTCCCCACTTCCTCACTCCCCCATTTGGTATCCCCTCCCCACCCGCTCTCCCTCACCCCCTCCCCCCCCATTTGGTCTTTCCTCCCCACTCTCTCCCACAGTCCCCATCTTGTCTCCCCTCCCCAATCTCTTCCTCACCCCCCATTTTATCTTAATTTCGCCTTCTCTCCCTCACCCCCATTATCTTTTCCACTCTCTCTCCTCCCTGTTTCCCCTCCCCTCCATCCCCCCTCCATTTGGTCTCCTCTCCCCATTCTCTTTCCCTCACCCCTCATTTTGTCTTCCCTCCCCACTCTCTCCCTCTGACCCAATTTTGTCTCCACTCCCCACACTCTCTCCCTTACCCCCCATTTGGTCGTCCCTCCCCATTTTCTCCCTCAGCCCCCATTTGATCTCCCCTTTCCACTCTCTCTCCCTCACACCCCCATTTGTTCTCTCCTACCCACTGTCTCTCCTTCACCCCCCATTTACTCTCCCCTTTCCCCTTCCCACTCTCTCCATCAGCCCCCATTTGGCCTCCTCTCTCCATTATCACTCCCTCACCCCCCCCCCCATTTAATCCCCTCTCCCCACTCCCCCCCTCCATTTTGTCTCCTCTTCCCACTCCCCCCTCCCCATTTGGTCTCCTCTCCCCACTCCCTGTCCCTCACCCTCCCATTTGGTCTCCTCTCCCCACTCCCTCACTCTCCCATTTGGTCTCCCCTCCCCACTCTCTCTCCCTCACCCCCATTTGGTATCCCCTCCCCACTCTCTCTCCCATACCCACCTCCCCATTTGGTCGACTCTTCCCACTTTCTCTCCCCCCCCCCCTTCCCCCCTATTTGGTCTTTCCTCCACACTCTCTCCCACAGCCCCCATCTGGTCTCCCCTCCCCAATCTCTTCCTCACCCCCCATTTTATCTTAATTTCTCCTCCTTTACCCTCATTGCCCCTTCTTGCATTGCATGCGACCTGAATTAATTTCTCTTGTGTGTAAATTCACCAGAGAGACCGGTGTATATGTACATGGGGATATAACTGCAATTCCAGGGTGAGTTCCCAGGGTGCAGAGTATAAAACAATATTATAATACAAGTCCTAATATGTCTGAATAACATGATGGTGACAGGTGTCTTAGCTGCTGCTGCCCCCAAGTGGTGGTGTGAGTAATAACCATCCCTTCCAGCCAGTGACATAAATCACATGCTAGCACAAGCTATGATTTATAACATACAAGAGGTCTCTTTAACATGAACAAATTTAAAATGAATTTAAAAAGAAGCCTACAGCACCTGGTATTCCCATGAGGTCTCCCATCCCGGTACTGACCAGGCCTGACCTTGCTTAGTTTCTGAGATCAGATGGGATCAGGCGCATTCAAGCCAGTATGGCCATAGGCATTACATAGGCATTACATTTTTTCTCTTTTGTCAGGTAACATTTATAACAAACAAGAGGTCTCTTTAACATGAATGAATTTAAAATTAATTTAAAAAGAAGCTGATACTGAGAAGGCCTGACCTTGCTTAGCTTCTGAGATCAGACAGGATTGGGCATATACAAGCCAGTATGGCCATAGGCATTAAAATGTCTTCTCTATTGTCAGGTAAGATTCATATCATACAAGAGGTCTCTTTCAAATGCAAAGAATTTAAAAAGAAGCCTACAGCACCTGGTATTCCCAAAATGTCTTCTATATTGGCAGGTAAGATTTATAACATACAAGAGGTCTCTTTAACATGAATGAATTTAAAATGAAGCCTACAGCACCTGGTATTCCCATGAGATCTCTCATCCTGGTGCGTGACCTTGCTTAGCTTCTGAGCTCAGATGGGATTGGGCGGATTCAAGCCAGTATGGCCGTAGGCACGGTCAGTACCAAGATGGGAGACCTCATGGGAATACCAGGTGCTGTAGGCTTCTTTTTAAATTATTTCATTTTAAAGAGACCTCTTGTATGTTATAAAATCTTACCTGACAATAGAGAAGACATTTTAATGCCTACAGCCATACTAGCTTAAATGCACCTGACCCTGTTTGATATCTGAAGTTAAGCAAAGTCAGGCCTGATCAGTACCAGGATAGGAGACCTCGTGGGAATACCAGGTGCTGTAGGCATCAGATAAATTCATTTTAAATTCATTCATGTTAAAGAGACCTCTTTTATGTTATAAATCTTACCTTAAGTGCTATCTACATAATGTCAGAGAAACCTCCTTCTATACTCATGACCCCATAGGCTTGCATGAAAGCCATGCTGTCTGCTTCTTGAAGATAAGCAGACTTTTCTCTGGTTAATGCCTGAATGGTAGACCTCAGAGGCTCCAATTCCAATCCTTTTAGCTGTTTTTCCTTTTAAGTGCTATCTACATATTGTCATCAGAGCAACCACCTTCTATACCAATGACCCAATAAGCTTGCATGTAATTCATGCTGTCAGCTTCTTAAAGCTGAGCATGCTTCTCTATGGGTGGTGGCTGTAAGGGAGACCTTAGAGGGTCCTTTACCAATCCTTTTTGCTGTTTTTCCTTTTAGGTGCTGTCTACATAATGTCATCAGAGCAACCACATTCTATGCCAATGACCCAATAGGCTTTCATGTAACCCATGCTGTCTGCTTATTTAAGCTAAGCATGCTTCTTTCTGGGCAGTGCCTTGATGGGAGACCTCAGAGGGTCCTATTCCAATACTTTTAGCTGTTTTTCCTTTTAAGTGCTATCTACATAATGTCATCAAAGCAACCTCCTTCTATGCCAATGACCCCATAGGCTTGCGTGTAAACCATGCTGTCTGCTTCTTGAAGCTATGCATGCTTCTTTCTGGTTGGTGCCTAGATGGGAGACCTCACAGTTTCTTGTTCCAATCCTTTTAGCTGTTTTTCTTTTTAATCAATATCTACATAATGTCTTTCTTTTTAATCAATATCTTCATAATGTCATTAGAGCAAACCCCTTCCATGCGAAAGACCCCATAGGATTGCATGTAACCCATGCTGTCTGCTTCTTGAAGCTAAGCATGCGTCTCTCTGCTTGCTTCCTGTATAGGAGACCTTAGAGGGTCCTATTCCAATCCTTTTATTTATTTTTTTCTTTTAAGTACTATCTACATAATGTCACCAGAGCTCCTTCTATAGCAACGACCCCATAGGCTTACATGTCACCCATGCTGTCTGCTCCTTGAAGCTAAGCAGACGTCTCTCTGGTCAGTACCTGGAAGGGAGACCTCAGAGGGTCCTATTCCAATCCTTTTAGCTGTTTTTCCTTTTAAGTGTTATCTACATAATGTCATCAGAGCAACCTCCTTATATACCAATGACCCATAGGCTTGCATGTAACCCATGTTGTCTGCTTCTTCAAACTAAGCATGCTTTTCTAGGGTTGCTGTCTGAATGGGAGACCTCAGATGGTCCTATTCCAATCCTTTTAGCTGTTTTTCCTTTAAAGTACTATCTACATAATGTCATCAGAGCAACCTGCTTCTATACCAATGACCCCATAGGCTTGCATGTAACCCATGCTGTCTGTTCTTTGAAGCTAAGCATGCTTCTCTCTGGATGGGAGACCTCACAGGGGCCTATTCCAATCTTTTCAGCTATTTTTTTATGTTATCTACATAATGTCATCAGAGCAAACAGTTTCTATACCAATGACCCCATAGGCTTGCACGTAACCCATACTGTCTGCTTCTTGAAGCTAAGCATGCTTCTTTCTGGTTGGTGCATAGATTGGAGACCTCAAAGGGTCCTATTCCAATCCTTTTAGCTGTTTTTCCTTTTAAGTACTATCTACATAATGTCTTCAGAGCAACTTCCCTCTATACCAATGACCCCATAGGTTTGCATGAAACCCATGCTGTCTGCTTCTTCAAATAATGCATGCTTTTCTCTGATCGGTGTCTGAATGGGAGACCTCAGATGGTCCTATTCCAATCCTTTTAGCTGTTTTTCCTTTGAAGTGCTACCTACATAATGTAATCAGAGCAACCTCCTTCTGTACCAATGACCCCATAGGCTTGCATGTAACCCATGCTGTCTGCTTCTTCAAACTAAGCATACTTATCTCTGGATGGGAGACCTCAGATGGTCCTATTCCAATCCTTTTAGCTGTATTTTCTTTTAAGTGCTATCTTCATAATGTCATCAGAGCAACCTCCTTTTGTACAAATGACTTACCCCTCATCCCATCACTGAGACAGCACTGCAGTTCAAGAAAAAAGACACTTGTTTGTCAAGTATGAAATAAACTAACAATATTAGCAGCTGAGAAATAAAAAAAAAAAAAAAATAAAACTTCGGCGCTCCATGCCAGCAACTGAGGCCCTTGCCCAGTGACCTCGCTACGCGAGGGCCGCGGCTCGCTGCGCGAGGGCCGCGGGCTTCGCTACGCGAGCCCGCAAGCGTGAGCAACGACCCGTACGCTCACAACTATACTATATAGGGTCACCCAAGGTGGGCAGATCATAGCAGAGAGGACAGCAGAGGATGTCACGTCTAGAGAGTAATTAATCAGCTGTTGGATAACCTAAATGGCTTCCAGACAAACAATTTCGGTCATGTGACAGGAGAGAGGTGGAGACACGCCCAGCACCTCAGGCAGGTTAACATTTATTTAAAAGCCATTTTATTTACAGATTACTTTATTGTTCACTTTATAACCACACACTTGACGAACTAGATACTTACATTCCTTTTTTACTCTATTGTATTTTTTACTCTATTGTAGCCAAAACAACATTTTAGAAGCCCTTCTTCTGGCTCAAATGTATTTCTATCCTTCAATAAACATGGTCTCCACCATTAAACATAGTACAGCAGATGAGAGGTCACTAGGAAATTATAAGGTAGCACCTACAGGCTTTTCCTGCAAATTTGCTGCATTGTTTACTTAATTTTATATTATCATAATAATTCTATTCATAAAAAAAGCAAAAGGGATCCCTATTACTGTGTACACCTCTTACAGATCAAATCTCAAAGGGACTAAAATTAAAACAGCTTTTAATATATTTGTTAAAAATTTGAAAAATGATCAGAGGCAGGATATCAAATTCATTAATCACATGGGTATATTAACTGGTCCGGAATATAAATAAAGTGCCTGTGCTTTAAAGATAACGGAGAGAGGAATCCAGATTGTTTGGATTATGTATGAGGTATTATCACCAATAAAAGTGCTATAAATAAAGTGCTCGTGGTAAATGCAAAGTGCTAGTGCTAGACGCACGTTTCTATATTTTGTCAATCTAAAAATCTAGAAATGTGCGTCGGGTCAGATGCAGGAACGTGCGCGCGCGTTTATGACGTCATTGCGAGGCAATGGGGTAGCAGCAAATAAGTTTTACTTTCAATATCTCTGTGTGAGGGCAGCCAATTACTTCACAGGCTGGGGTCAAAATTCCATAGCCCTGCCGACTTCCAAACTCCATGATGATCCAGAGTTGACCACACCCCCTGATAAGGCACAGAGAGGTGGATAAAAGAGATCTGCTTAGAGGGAAAACAGACAATTTAAAGAATAATTAAAAAATATTAACTTTTAATTATTTTAAACTACATACTGTTTTAATAGTCCGTGTCCAACGAATAAACATATAAGCTTTACTGTTAAATGCATTACAGTGCTGCACTAAAGAACATGCAGAACTGGCTTTACATTGCACTAAGCATTTGTTTCTAAAGTAAATGCGTCCCTGAGATATTCAGCATTATTTGTGCAGTATGTTTTTTTTTCTTATACAGTTAGATCTCTTCCGACACACTTATCAAATACACACATCAACCTAATGTTATGTTTTACGAAATAATGTTTCTTTGAAGTAATATAATTTACAAATATACTAATCGACCTCGGAATACCCTAAATAATGTAATTAAATGAGCCGGTTACAAAAAAAGAAAAAAGATTGTAAAAGTAGTTACTGGCATAAATCCCCCTCCCTCCCTCATATCTCTTCCATCCCCTCTCCCTCCCCTGTGTCTCTTCTCCCCTCTCCCTCTCCTGTGTCTCTTCCCCCCTCTCCTTTCTCTCTCCCACCCTCTCCCCTGTCTCTCTCCCCCATATGTCTCTCCCCCCTCTCCGTCTCTCCCCCTCCCTCCAGCACGGCGCACAGCGCATGCACGGCTCATCCCGTGAATTCTGCATGCACTGGTTTTGCAGCAAGGAGCTAGGCGCATTGCGAATGCGCGGGGAGCACGGCGCATTGCGCATGCGCACAACATTTTGTGTGACCTCCTGCCGCCAATGCGAATGTGCGGCGGGAGCGTTACACACCATGAAAACTATTATATGTGATTATTCTTTAGTGCAAGGTTCCATTTTCTCCTCTGTGCTATTTTCTCAAGATGGTTTGTCTTTAATAGTTAAGAGGCTTTCCTTTAGTGCTTTTGAATACACAGGTAGTTTTAGCGAATTGTGCAGATACAAGCTTTGATTTTAAAGCCTCCTTCCACCTCAGGAAGTTGATCAGCAGAAACCAAAATGTCAGATTCCGTTGCAGAATAATTGCAGTTGAAGGTAATAAGTTTTAGTCTGTATTATCAGTTTAAAACAGGAAAATGTTTTTTTATAATATTAAAGTGAAGCTTCTCAGAAGAAACACAGGACTACAGAGGTCCATTAATATACCATTTCTAATGGTTCCCTGGTGGTCCAGCGGTTAGGATTCGGTGCATTCACCACTGCAACCTGAGTTTAATTCCAGTAACGGAACCAAGAGGTCACACCACCCTGAACGACGCAAACTTGAAAATGGTTAAAAACACCCCATTAGGACACCATCGTCCTCATTCAATTCGGGGGCCGTAACTCCCCGATTTTCTGTGATTGTGCTGAGTGCTCACGTTGCTCTACTTTTACTCTGCTATTCAATTATCCGGGCCCGAAAGTTAGGCACCGTTCGCGAGAATCGGAAACCATGCTATCGGCAGTAAGCATTCAAGGGCTTGAACATGATCAGTCTGGTTTATTCTATATTGTATGGTTATTTAATATTATTAGATTAAGGTATCAAAAATACATACAGTGTAAGTATACTAAGGTGAGTGTTTGTTTACAATATATGGGGGTTGAGAAACTCCGCTTTGAGCCCTTTTTGAATATAACATTAGTGGAACACATATGCATTTCAAGCGCCATTCCTCAGTATAGTGGTCTGAGATGCATGCAGAGACACTAAGAAGCGTTGTGACGTCATGACCCATGTGGCGTACCGCAGTACATGGCGGATAATGACGTCAGAACGTCACGTGTTAACGGCTCGCCTCGACGACGTCTCACAGTTTGAAAACTATTATTATTAACATATAGTGAGATCTGGGTTTCCTTTAGGGGGACTTAAGGTCTAATTTAGTTTAACTAGAATTAAAACTACAACATTCTCAAGCTTGCACATCACCAAAATAAAATACTTTATTTCATGTTTCACTTCCGTCTAAAGTCATACAGGCCTGGAGGTTGAAGCCCGTAGGACTTTGGATGGAAATTAAACATAAAATAAAGTATTTTATTTTGGCGATGTGCAAGCTTGAGAATCTTGTGCTTTTAATTCTAACGTCACCCATTGTGTTCCCCACCAATTACAGTGCTGGATTGATTTTATATTTGCATTTAAAGTGCTCAGATTTGTCAGTAAGCTCTTTGCGAGACCTCCTTAGTCCGAGTAACCTATGGTTCCATTTTTGCCATTTGTGGGCATGATCGAGTGGTTAGCGCGGGAAAATCAGAGCAATTGAATAGCGATTTGCAATTTTAGAGATCGCAACTCTTTTGGCCGTGAAAGATCAAAGGCTTTGAGGAAAATAACTTGCGATTTCTCAAATCGCAATGGATCGCAGCACATAACCCGATCGGAGCCAAACTGAAGGCAATTGAGTAGTAAAGTAGCTTGCGACATCTACTTGCGAGCTTGGATCTCAAAATCTCAGAAATTGAATGAGGCTGCATGTAACTAAGTTTCAGGAGCGCTAAATAGTAAATGTAAGGTCTGGAAGAGAGGGGCTGTCGGTCTTGGTTTGTTTGCCTATAAAAAGACAACCCTAATGCCCTAGCAAGAGAGTGAACTATTTAATTATGCCGTAATTGTTAATAAAACCTATATTTAATAATAGCAATATTCAATATTAAACAGATTTTCAAAGATTATCGTATCAAAGGTGTTTGTCTCCATCCCAATAAGGTCATTAAGGGTAGGCTGGGGGGATTGGCTAAGACACAAATGTTAAGAGTTTTATGAAAAATCCGATCTGATAAGAGAATATACAATCACTGATAGATTACCCCAGACAAAAGCTTGTTGTCAAGAAAAATATCTAACAAGTCTCCAGACAGTGAATATCATGGTACACTTTGCGTCTGAAAATTTAGCAGCTTTTTGCTAGACAATACCACCTCCCTCGTTTGACCTTATAGTACATGGATACCAGCAGCAGCTGAGGCTGAATATATATATTAAGTTTACTATTGAATAGTAAACACTTAACACCTAATTAATACATCTAGCTCATGTTGTTATAGCCCTTTAACTAACTCCACATCGAAAAATCTGCTCTACCTGAAAAAAAAACTCTGTTTTCATGAGCTGTAGAGGGAAGAACACAAGTAATAACCCCCCCACCCCCCACCCCGACCCTCTTTGCACCTGAACTGTTGTCCAGCCCTGTCCATGACCCACTTTCTCTGGTTCCTCCTGTTTTCTCTGAAAGTCTAGGAGAAGAACCGAAGCCTGGCGTGTAAACTTTACACAGTATACACCTGCGTGTGCATCTTAAGAGTATGTACCAATACAACAGGTCGTTACTGTCATTCTGTATGATGTGTAAACCAGCATTGCATCATTATTAAAGAATATCTGTCCCGTTTTGGTCATTTGAAATGCTAAGAGGGATACGCTGCTTGGCACCTTAAGCTTTCCAGTGGGTGTCTCTCCCCCCACTCTCTCTCCCTCACCCACCCACCCATTTAATCTTCCCTCCCCACTCTCTCCCTCTGACCCCATTTTGTCTCCACTCCCCACACTCTCTCCCTTACCCCCCATTTGGTCTCTCCTACCCACTGTCTCTCCTTCACCCCTCATTTACTCTCCCCATCAGCCCCCATTTGGTCCCCCCCCATTATCACTCCCTCACCCCCCCCCCATATAATCCCCTCTCCCCACTCCCCCCCCCCCATTTTGTCTCCTCTCCCCACTCCCTGTCCCTCATCCTCCCATTTGGTATCCTCTCCTCTCCCCATTTCCTCAGTTCCCCATTTGGTCTCCCCTCTCCACTCTCTCTCCCTCACCCCCCCCCCCCCCATTTGGTCTCCTCTCCCAACTCCCTGACCCTCACCCTCCCATTTTGTATCCTCTCCTTTCCCCACTTCCTCACTCCCCCATTTGGTATCCCCTCCCCACCCGCTCTCCCTCACCCCCCCCCCCCCCCATTTGGTCTTTCCTCCCCACTCTCTCCCACAGTCCCCATCTTGTCTCCCCTCCCCAATCTCTTCCTCACCCCCCATTTTATCTTAATTTCACCTTCTCTCCCTCACCCCCATTATCTTTTCCACTCTCCTCCCTGTTTCCCCTCCCCTCCATCCCCCCTCCATTTGGTCTCCTCTCCCCATTCTCTTTCCCTCACCCCTCATTTTGTCTTCCCTCCCCACTCTCTCCCTCTGACCCAATTTTGTCTCCACTCCCCACACTCTCTCCCTTACCCCCCATTTGGTCGTCCCTCCCCATTTTCTCCCTCAGCCCCCATTTGATCTCCCCTTTCCACTCTCTCTCCCTCACACCCCCATTTGGTCTCTCCTACCCACTGTCTCTCCTTCACCCCCCATTTACTCTCCCCTTTCCCCTTCCCACTCTCTCCATCAGCCCCCATTTGGTCTCCTCTCTCCATTATCACTCCCTCACCCCCCCCCCCATTTAATCCCCTCTCCCCACTCCCCCCCTCCATTTTGTCTCCTCTTCCCACTCCCCCCTCCCCATTTGGTCTCCTCTCCCCACTCCCTGTCCCTCACCCTCCCATTTGGTCTCCTCTCCCCACTCCCTCACTCTCCCATTTGGTCTCCCCTCCCCACTCTCTCTCCCTCACTCCATTTGGTATCCCCTCCCCACTCTCTCTCCCATACCCACCTCCCCATTTGGTCGACTCTTCCCACTTTCTCTCCCCCCCCCCTTCCCCCCTATTTGGTCTTTCCTCCACACTCTCTCCCACAGCCCCCATCTGGTCTCCCCTCCCCAATCTCTTCCTCACCCCCCCATTTTATCTTAATTTCTCCTCCTTTACCCTCATTGCCCCTTTCTTGCATTGCATGCGACCTGAATTAATTTCTCTTGTGTGTAAATTCACCAGAGAGACAGGTGTATATGTACATGGGGATATTACTGCAATTCCAGGGTGAGTTCCCAGGGTGCAGAGTATAAAACAATATTATAATACAAGTCCTAATATGTCTGAATAACATGATAGTGACAGGTGTCTTAGCTGCTGCTGCCCCCAAGTGGTGGTGTGAGTAATAACCATCCCTTCCAGCCAGTGACATTAATCACATGCTAGCACAAGCTATGATTTATAACATACAAGAGGTCTCTTTAACATGAACAAATTTAAAATGAATTTAAAAAGAAGCCTACAGCACCTGGTATTCCCATGAGGTCTCCCATCCCGGTACTGACCAGGCCTGACCTTGCTTAGTTTCTGAGATCAGATGGGATCAGGTGCATTCAAGCCAGTATGGCCATAGGCATTACATGTTTTCTCTTTTGTCAGGTAACATTTATAACAAACAAGAGGTCTCTTTAACATGAATGAATTTAAAATTAATTTAAAAAGAAGCTGATACTGAGAAGGCCTGACCTTGCTTAGCTTCTGAGATCAGACAGGATTGGGCATATACAAGCCAGTATGGCCATAGGCATTAAAATGTCTTCTCTATTGTCAGGTAAGATTTATAACATACAATAGGTCTCTTTAAAATGAAAGAATTTAAAAAGAAGCCTAAAGCACCTGGTATTCCCATGAGGTCTCCCATCCTGGTACTGACCAAGCCTGACCTTGTTTAGCTTCTGAGATCAGAAGGGATTTGGCACATACAAACCAGTATGGCCATAGGCATTAAAATGTCTTCTCTATTGTCAGGTAAGATTCATATCATGCAAGAGGTCTCTTACAAATGCAAAGAATTTAAAAAAAAGCCTACAGCACCTGGTATTCCCAAAATGTCTTCTATATTGGCAGGTAAGATTTATAACATACAAGAGGTCTCTTTAACATGAATGAATTTAAAATGAAGCCTACAGCACCTGGTATTCCCATTAGATGTCTCATCCTGGTGCGTGACCTTGCTTAGCTTCTGAGCTCAGATGGGATTGGGCGGATTCAAGCCAGTATGGCCGTAGGCACGGTCAGTACCAAGATGGGAGACCTCATGGGAATACCAGGTGCTGTAGGCTTCTTTTTAAATTCTTTCATTTTAAAGAGACCTCTTGTATGTTATAAATCTTACCTGACAATAGAGAAGACATTTTAATGCCTACAGCCATACTAGCTTAAATGCACCTGACCCTGTTTGATCTCTGAAGTTAAGCACGGTCAGGCCTGGTCAGCACCAGGATAGGAGACCTCGTGGGAATACCAGGTACTGTAGGCATCAGATAAATTCATTTTAAATTAATTCATGTTAAAGAGACCTCTTTTATGTTATAAATCTTACCTTAAGTGCTATCTACATAATGTCAGAGAAACCTCCTTCTATACTCATGACCCCATAGGCTTGCATGAAAGCCATGCTGTCTGCTTCTTGAAGCTAAGCAGACTTTTCTCTGGTTAATGCCTGAATGGTAGACCTCAGAGGCTCCAATTCCAATCCTTTTAGCTGTTTTTCCTTTTAAGTGCTATCTACATATTGTCATCAGAGCAACCACCTTCTATACCAATGCCCCCATAGGCTTGCATGTAATTCATGCTGTCAGCTTCTTGAAGCTGAGCATGCTTCTCTCTGGATGGTGGCTGTAAGGGAGACCTCAGAGGGTCCTTTACCAATCCTTTTAGCTGTTTTTCCTTTTAGGTGCTGTCTACATAATGTCATCAGAGCAACCACATTCTATGCCAATGACCCAATAGGCTTTCATGTAACCCATGCTGTCTGCTTATTTAAGCTAAGCATGCTTCTTTCTGGGCAGTGCCTTGAAGGGAGACCTCAGAGGGTCCTATTCCAATACTTTTAGCTGTTTTTCCTTTTAACTGCTATCTACATAATGTCATCAAAGCAACCTCCTTCTATGCCAATGACCCCATAGGCTTGCGTGTAAACCATGCTGTCTGCTTCTTGAAGCTATGCATGCTTCTTTCTGGTTGGTGCCTAGATGGGAGACCTCACAGTTTCTTGTTCCAATCCTTTTAGCTGTTTTTCTTTTTAATCAATATCTACATAATGTCTTTCTTTTTAATCAATATCTACATAATGTCATTAGAGCAAACCCCTTCCATGCGAAAGACCCCATAGGATTGCATGTAACCCATGCTGTCTGCTTCTTGAAGCTAAGCATGCGTCTCTCTGCTTGCTTCCTGTATAGGAGACCTTAGAGGGTCCTATTCCAATCCTTTTATTTATTTTTTTCTTTTAAGTACTATCTACATAATGTCACCAGAGCTCCTTCTATAGCAACGATCCCATAGGCTTACATGTCACCCATGCTGTCTGCTCCTTGAAGCTAAGCAGACGTTTCTCTGGTCGGTACCTGGATGGGAGACCTCAGAGGGTCCTATTCCAATCCTTTTAGCTGTTTTTCCTTTTAAGTGTTATCTACATAATGTCATCAGAGCAACCTCCTTATATACCAATGACCCATAGGCTTGCATGTAACCCATGTTGTCTGCTTCTTCAAACTAAGCATGCTTTTCTAGGGTTGCTGTCTGAATGGGAGACCTCAGATGGTCATATTCCAATCCTTTTAGCTGTTTTTCCTTTTAAGTACTATCTACATAATGTCATCAGAGCAACCTGCTTCTATACCAATGACCCCATAGGCTTGCATGTAACCCATGCTGTCTGTTCTTTGAAGCTAAGCATGCTTCTCTCTGGATGGGAGACCTCACAGGGGCCTATTCCAATCTTTTTAGCTATTTTTTTATGTTATCTACATAATGTCATCAGAGCAAACTGTTTCTATACCAATGACCCCATAGGCTTGCACGTAACCCATACTGTCTGCTTCTTGAAGCTAAGCATGCTTCTTTCTGGTTGGTGCCTAGATTGGAGACCTCAAAGGGTCCTATTCAAATCCTTTTAGCTGTTTTTCCTTTTAAGTACTATCTACATAATGTCTTCAGAGCAACTTCCGTCTATACCAATGACCCCATAGGTTTGCATGAAACCCATGCTGTCTGCTTCTTCAAATAATGCATGCTTTTCTCTGATCGGTGTCTGAATGGGAGACCTCAGATGGTCCTATTCCAATCCTTTTAGCTGTTTTTCCTTTGAAGTGCTACCTACATAATGTAATCAGAGCAACCTCCTTCTGTACCAATGACCCCATAGGCTTGCATGTAACCCATGCTGTCTGCTTCTTCAAACTAAGCATACTTATCTCTGGATGGGAGACCTCAGATGGTCCTATTCCAATCCTTTTAGCTGTATTTTCTTTTAAGTGCTATCTTCATAATGTCATCAGAGCAACCTCCTTTTGTACAAATGACTTACCCCTCATCCCATCACTGAGACACCACTGCAGTTCAAGAAAAAAGACACTTGTTTGTCAAGTATGAAATAAACTAACAATATTAGCAGCTGAGAAATAAAAAAAATAAATAAATAAAAAAACTCTGAATTTGGGAAGACTCTGTTTAGGAGTACAGGAATCCATTTTGTACATCACATCTTGACAGCTGGATGAGGGGTGTGTTTGTAATTATTAGTGGGGGCGGAGGGAAGCGACAGAAATCCAGACATATTATTTGATAATTGGAGAAGATTGAAATTGAAAATTCTCCCTCACTGGCCTAGAAGCGGACACCATGAATAGATCAATGCACCCAAAGCTCTCCAGAAATGTAAAAGCCCTTCTCACACACACACCTATGTGTCACGTATCCCTCCGGCAGAGGCATCAAAATTATTTTTTTCTAATTAAAAACTATACTCTATTCGTAACATGTCAACATATTCCATAGCACTTAATCTCATCAATTTCAGAACTCGATGCTTCATCGGTACTCGTCACGTTAGTGCCAAGCGCATCCTGTGTCACCTGGAAGTAAAGAAAGTACTGTGGGGTAGTGTAGCGTGCCTACAAGAGCCCAAGAGCAGCCTGTGCCTACAAGAGCCCAAGAGTAGTTTGTGCCTATAAGGACCAAAGTGCAGTCTGTTGCCTACAAGAACCAAAGTGCAGCCTGTGCCTACAAGAATCAAAGTGCAGCCTGTGCCTACAAGAATCAAAGTGCAGCCTGTGCCTACAAGAATCAAAGTGCAGCCTGTGCCTACAAGAATCAAAGTGCAGTCTGTGCCTATATGAATCAAAGCAAACCCTGTGCTTACAAGAACCAAAGTGTAGCCTGTGCCTACAAGAATCAAAGTGTAGCCTGTGCCTATTAGAATCAAAGTGCAGCCTGTGCCTAAAAGATACAAAGTGCAGCCTGCACCTATAAGGACCAGAGTGTACCCTGTGCCTATAATGACCAAAGTGTAGTCTGTGCTTACAAGAGCCAAAATTGTAGCCTGTGCCTATAAGGACAAAGGTGCAGCCTGTGCCTCATAGAATAAAAATGCAGCCTGTGCTTGTAAGCAAAGACTGCACTTTGATTCATATAAGAACCAAAGTGTAGCCTGTGCTTACAAGAACCAAAGTGTAGCCTCCATCCCACTGAGCCCTCAAGTTCTATCAGTACAGTTAAAGTGACGTTAAATTCTCTGTTATGTTATGTAATTATTGTTTTTTATTTATGTCTGTTTAGTTTTAAGGTTTTGTATCAAAAAAACAAGACCATCAGTTCAAACTAAAATGTAAAATTTCTGGGGTCCAGAACAGAATATTAAAATTTACTTTGATCCTTATGGGAAATGCTACCTTGGAACTCAAACTTTTAATACTCAACCTGTCAT
This sequence comes from Discoglossus pictus, assembly GCA_027410445.1. Classification (NCBI taxonomy): domain Eukaryota; kingdom Metazoa; phylum Chordata; class Amphibia; order Anura; family Alytidae; genus Discoglossus; species Discoglossus pictus. The sequence goes on from CM050175.1 coordinate 55,734,952, forward strand.
CTGGAACAGATTAAGATGAGTACCAAGATACCACTGCATATAATTAAGTCATGTTGTGTTTTTTCTGTGTTCCTCTTTTTCTTCATCGATTTGTAACACTACAGTTTGACCACTAGATGGCAGCCTTGTTAGCTTGGCCATAAATATCACTAACTTTTTGAATAGAAATTTATCTAGACTAATACTTAAAGTGGATACAAAGGAAATATGGTATGAGTCTCATTTGCATATCACTACCCAGAACCCTTTGCTATAAATCGGAGCGCTGTTTCGTGGGCAATTTTGTGAAAAATAGATTTGGGATATATTTTATTTTTATCTATCCTGCTTCACAGTATTGTCTTCAATATATATAGGCAGGTAGGAGTGTTATTAAATAGATCTGGGGTTTTGTTCTAAATATATTTGAAGAGTTCAATGTAAAGCATTTTTTTTCTGCCTAAACTCATACAATTTTATTTATTATTCTTAATACAGTTTTTCGTAAAGCACCAACATATTCTGTAGCGTTGTACAGGGGTTAAAAATTAAGAGAAAAATAAATACAATATTAAACATGTGATTATTCAAGCTGGTAGAGGCTATTACTGCCCAGGTCCACCTGCTATAGACTACAGGTTAACTACCCACAAGGACCATTTGAGTTCTTTGAAATCTCGGCACCAGCAACCTGATATTTGGCTTCTGTATCGGTCAGGATCCTTGCATCAGAAATCAGCACTTCCAGGCTACCAAGAGACTCCAGATCTGCTTCTTCTTAGGGGGCTTGATAAGACTGGTTACAGTCATACCTACCACAGCAGGATCCTACAGAGTCTCCCAGTACCTCCCTGCACCCAAACAGGAGAAAAGGAGCAAAATAGGAGACATACGATTTATACATGTCTCCAGAATGGAACTGTGTTTATTCGCTTCCAAACAGCAACTACCCATTTTAGAAAAATATCAAACAACATTCGTAAATTGGGGAGAGATAAGTTTGAATTCTCCACCTGGATGCACAAGCACCAATCAGCTGAATAGCTATTATTATTATTATTATTATTATTATTATATTGCCTGAATTAACATAGTTCAATCAGCATAGTCCTGTGTCCATGAGGACAGAGATGACTGCCCTCTTCTGGGGTCTGGTATGTGTTACCTGAGCTGCCACATGCAGCTATAGAACAAAGAACCAGGACTAGTTACAGGAGCTATCTTGTTTAGTCACTGATGATTCATTATTACAAATAGAAGACAACACACTAATAATCTTTAAACATGACACAGAACACAGTTATATTACATGGGGAATTACATACAAGATGAAGCAGGGGGTGTATGCCATAAGAAACATGAAGCATGGTGGCAATATATTTCCCCTACCCATTTTCCAAGGAGGAAGTCTGTTCTCTATGGTAGCTCATTGGGCCAAAATCCAGGCCCTGAAAAGGGGTCCGTGACAAAACACATTACAGAAAGTAGAGGGCCCTGACTTTCTGTTTAAAATCTTACATAAATGGTGTTTTTTTCAAAGCACATTATAAGATTGAAAACTTGCAAACTTTGAGCCACATTCAAATCCAAGAACGCAACTCAATCGCTGTAGGGCGAATGTCTCTGTTGCAGGCTCCCGGTCGTCTCCGATTGTGATGCTAGTCATTTGCCCAAGCCAGCAAGTTACTGTCCCAAAGCCGAAACCGTAAACCATGCACTGGTTCATAGCAGTTCAGGGCGGGAACATGATCAAGCTCTAAAAACATAGTAAAGCAAGGGCTCTGTAGGCTTCATGATATTTTTGTGGAAGTTGTGTGTGTGTGTGTGTGTGTGTGAGAGAGAGGTGTTTACATTTCAGGAGAACATTGTTTGCATCTATTGATGCAAGCATTCTGCATATGGACCTGTGAGGGGTAAGTGGAATATTATCAGTTTCAATCAAATATAATTCTCTAACAAATACTGCTGACCTCTCACTGTTCCCTCCTCCCAACACCCATTCACTTAAATATAAAAAATACACCCTCATTATCCAGCTCACAGGAAGTGATGTAACAAAGACAAAATTGATTTATCTAGTTATAAACAGAATCTTCAAAAATTCTGATTTTCACTAAAAAATGTTTTAAGTACCTGGTTTAAACAAAAGCTAATAATGAACCCTATGCTAATCCAGCGAAGTAAACTATGGCACACCCCTACATCAGCTGTGGGAGCTTTTTTTCCCTACATTACACTTTAATGTTAATCTTGAGCTCCTTCACAATTTGGCAGTTAGTCCGCATCCAGAAACACTTGCCTTATGCGCAAGAGATTTCAGTGTAGGAGATACCCAACCCAAGCTTTACATATGAGAAATGGATCTAGGAGCCAGTAGAAACTCAGAATGTCATGCACTGGGGATTCATTAAAATTAACCCACCCCCATGCTACAGAAAATTAACCCTACATGCCGCTTGTGACGATCCAAGTGTAGGTGCTATACAAGCCCAGAGCCACCTGCTATAGACTACAGGTTGACTACCCACAAGGACTGTTGGGTTCTTTGAAATCTCGGCACCAGTCTCTCCATTAGGAATCAGCACTTCCAGGAGTCACAGTCACCTTCCTGTGGTATTGACCAGGACGGGTTACTTGTATTTTGGAGATAGGTTCAGTATCGCAGCCGCCAGGAACCAAATAAAGAAACCATATGATTTCTATATGTCTCTGCTGAACTGATTTATTTTTTTAAATAGCCGCAGTATTTATAGGGGACAACAATGGAAGGGGGTGGCAGACAATTACAGGAGATGACCCCACATGGGGTCTGGCAGTAGCTTCCTGAGATCAATAGGATTACCCTTCAATCCAGATCCTGCTGTCTCTAGCACAAATCAGATGGGATTAACTTAATCTGGAAAACAATGGAACAAAGCAGATTTACAAAGACAATAGACTCTGGCTCAATAGCCCAACACCAGGCTGAGAAAAAGTGGTCTGTGACATTACTCCCCCCTTTCAGACAGCAGTTCTGGGGCTAGGATCCGGATGATGATTGGCTTGAACTACAGCCTATAGCCAAGTCCAAGTCGCCATCCAAAAAAGGAAAAATGCTGGCCCAAATGGCCACTGCCTAAATCCCAGTTCATGACCTCCTCCTGGAGGGGGTAGTAGGTTTGCCTGGTCTGGTTGCCCATCCTTCAGGAAAGTGTCCACAGTCTCTAACTCCATTCCTTGCAATAGCCCACCCCAAATTGCAGGCATCAATCTTGGGGACCCATCCAGGGTCTCGGAAACTAGGATCCCATCCAGGAGCATACTGCTACCCCCTTGGCCACAAGCAGGTAATGTCTCTGGGGTAGCCCATCTAGGGATCAGCTCAGGAGGGGGTAAACAGCACTTCCACACCGGCAGACGCAGGGTAGCAGACTTTGCTTGTGTTGGTAGCTCCTCTGGGTGGGTATCCACAAGGGCTGGTAGGTTGGGGTCACCTCTGCAACTAGGGTATGCTGTGTCAGGTCCTCTGGTACCGCGGGACGCTTGCCCATATTCTTTAACTCTGGGGCTGTCAGGGCTGAAGCGATCCCTGTCAGCCCTGTTGGCAACTCTGCAGGGTTAGGGAGTGGAGCCTCAACTTGCTTCTTCCTCAGGGTCTCAGGGCCAGTGCCCTCACCTGAACTCCCACACCTATCTGGATTCACCGGATCCATGCTGGGCAAGAGCTTCAGGGTCTCAGGGGATGCCCCCTCTCCTGATAGCCTCTTGCCCCAATCTGGCATCACACTCTCTCTTGGCGCCTGAACATCAGCGGTCTGTGGTTCAGGACAGGTGACAATCCATGGGTAGTTGGGCAGACTCTCAGGGCTTGCACCCTTTCTCTGATAACTGTTCAGTCTCCAGCTCCTCGCCCTTGGTTAGCGGTTGGAACTTTTCTGGTTGTTGGCCATCTCCCAGTATCTGGTGCGGCTTTACACTGCTTCCCAATCTTGCATCTATCAGGGTCTGGACTGTTCTCCTGGTCTCCCTATCCTGGTGAGTTCCCAGCAGTCCCTCTGACCTTGTCAGATCTCCAGGTACCTTCTGGTTTCCTTCACCATATAGGGGTGTAGCCAACAGTCCATTCCCTCTTGCAGTGTATCCTCTGCTAGCTCATCTGGGGAAGCATGGGGTAGCTCCAAGTACTTGAGCCAGGTCCCACCTCCTCAAGCAGTTCCTCATACTCTTTTTCTAAAATCAATTTCTTTATGAATCAACGGTTTGAGCAATTTTTCCTTTTCTGTCCCTGGGTCTATTTTCACGTCCTTTTGGCATTGTGCAAATAGGATTTCCCAGCGCTCTATGGTTCCAAGGCAACACTTTGGATCTCCCTACAGCACATCCGGGAGCCCTTCCACCAATCCAAGCCTGTAGAAGGAGGGCCCTTGTTATGCAGGAGTTGGAAGCATTAGGGCCACATATTCATGTTCCAAGTCGAGCTCCGACCAAACCAGGTTTTCAATCCATTCTGCTAGCTTCTCACCCGCTGGAGCTGAAGGGAAACCATCCTCTGATTTACAAGAGCTGTCCACCTATCCTCAACTGTGGAAATCCGTTGCCTTCGCTGCTCCAGCATACTGTTGATGAGGCTCCTTTTCTCCCTGATCACTTCTGCTCTGCAGGCCTCCATGTGGTCCCTGACCCCCTCTATCCAAGGCTGGCCTTCCTTGGACTTGGACCTAGATTTGAAGGTTTGGATAAATCGCTGAGTAGTTTCTGCTTCCCCACTAAGCAGCCAAAAGTACTGGACTTCAAAACTTCATAGATCAACATATCCCATCCTTGCTGCTGGCTCTTGCATCAAGATTCTCCCACTGCCAACCAGTTGTGATGATCAGAGGGTAGGAGCCACCTGCTATAGACTACAGGTTATCTACCCACAAAGACCGTTGGGTGCTTTGAAATCTCGGCACCAGAACCCTGATTTGGCTTCTGTGTCAGTCAGAGTCTCTCCATTAGTAATCAGCGCTTCCAGGAGTCACAGTAACCTTCCTGCGGTAGTGACCAGAACAGGTTACTTGTAGGGTGGAGATATGTTCAGTACCGCATCCACCAGGAACCAAATAAAGAGACCATACAATTTCTATATGTCTCTGCTGAACTGATTTATTTTTTTTAAATTACCACAGTATTTATAGGGGATAGATACAGAGGGGGTGTACAGAGCACAACAATGGAAGGGGGTGGATGACAATTACAGGAGATGACCCCACATGGGGTCTGACAATAGCTTCCTGAGATTAATAGGATTACCCTTCAATCCACATCCTGCCGTCTCTAGCACAAATCAGATGGATTAACTTAATCTGGCAAAAAATGGAACAAAGCCGATTTACAAAGACAATGGAGGTGTTTATGAAGATAATCCATGGCTGGAGCCAAGAAGTCTGCTGGCTCAATAGCCCAACACCCAGGCTAAGAAAATGCGGACGTGACACCGATCAACCTTTACATTTTTTGGTCAGCTTACCATACCCAATTTGGTTCATCAAGGCAATGAAGACCAAAAGTGCTTATTTAGTAAAAAAAAATTATATTGGGAAACTCCATTCCCCATACAAAATAGTAAGAACTTTATTGAACTTGGACCAAAAATACATGGCTTTAAAATGTTGTAAACTCATCCTAAATTGGTCTCTCGAGGAAGCTAAGTCCATATGTTTTTTCCACCCCCTGACAGAACTGAGATCTAACTTTCATTGTAAAGGCGAACTCCTTTACAATGAACGTCACATTGCCAGTAATTTTAAGATCACCATCTCCTGACAAAATTGCCAACATAGAAACTAAACATTTCTCTGAATATGCTCAGAACATTGTCTACAGAGGCATCTAATCTGGCTTTGCAAGTATAATATCTCTCACCCACAAATATAGAGTATAGTAAGCTAAAGTGTTAAACAACCTACATTACTCGTTCTTCATCCTTATTCTTGCCCACATGATTTGGTGATCAACGTGGAGTCCCATTTTATCCAGCAAAACTGGAATTATCTAGCTAAATAATATAAGTGGCATTAGTGGTACAGCTATGTACCCATTGGTACTCCGCTGGGCTTTTTCGTCCCCCTATTGCCAAAGGGGGCTAGGGCCTAGATTGCCAACTTAGAAGGGGCGCCATCAATAGATTATTAGTTTTTTTTTATTTTTTATTAAACAAATTTGGTTTAATACTGAGCTCATTGTACCAGAACACGTGTTGGAATAGGTTTTATTTTCATTGTATTTATTTTCATAATTATTATTATTACTAGTAACTTGCCCGTCATAAATGACGGTATCAGGTGTTATCTTCAAGTGGCCGTGCTGTCTCTATCTTTGTGCATTCTCTCTCTGTGCCATCTCTTTATGTCCTCTCTCTGTGCTCGCTCTATCTCTCTAGTTGCTCCTTCTCTCTCTATGTGCCCTCTCGCTGTGCCTCTCTGGGCGCCCTCTGTCTCTCTCTGGGCGCCCTCTCGCTGTGCCTCTCTGGGCGCCCTCTGTTTCACCCCCGATACATGCGTGTGTAGGAGCTAGCGTCCCTTCCCCAACTCTCAAAAACAATACAAGTATAGCTAAATATACAGAACTATACTTAAGGGTATTTAAATTTGGGGATTCTATCACTCTTAGGAGCGTAGCAATTGTCCTACAATTCTTATTGGAGTTTATAAAAAATTTAATAATTCTGGGAATGAGCTGGATCTTGTAACCATTTATTAATTAGCACTTTAATGCACTTATTGTACCTTTTTGAATTATCCCTTATATAGCACCTGTATATAGGCACTGGCCACTTTACTCTTTATATTTGAACTAGCGACTTGCCCGTCAAAAATGACGGGCAATACAATTTGAAGCCATGGCAATGCTGTTGTCCACACAATGTAAAGCTTTTTCTAATCGGAGGACCTTTGGTACCCATTGCGAGCCTCTCCTCTAGACAGATATATATATATATATATATATATATATATATATATATATATATATATATATATATATAACTCTATTTTTGTAAATAATAATTAATTAAATGATTTACTTAATTAATATACTTTACCAATTTGTAATTGATATATCCAGCATTCAATAGCCTGAAGAGCTAACAATCTCTTTTTATTTCCTGCAGCATACAATGTACAGTTGGCCTGTTGCTGCCCTGAGGAGAAAGTGTCATCAATGTCCCAACTGTGCATTAGAAATAGGCTGTGTGCGAGAGGGCAAACCGTTGGTTTAGTTGTGTAAAGCACCATTTTAGATTAGTAATGTTATTAGTTGCAAGTTAGTGTTGTAATCATTTTTTTCTTGAATGCCGTTGTTTGTCTATGTGCTACGCGGCTCGCAAGCATTTTTCGTACTTCCTAACTGTGTATTTTTGTACCTCGTACATCCTACGGTGTTTTGCACGCTTCTGGGTCGTTCAGTCTCGTTTTCATTTTTTTTGCCCTCCATTTTTTTTTCTCGCTTAGCCGATTTTCAAGCTACAAACTCCTTAAATTAGACTTTAATTCGCGTGCAACCTCACTGGCAGATGTCGTGGCTGTGACCCAATGCTGTGTGTGATTTTTTTAAAATGTTGTAGTGTTTTTGGATGTACGCCTTTCGGCCGTTAACTTCGTACTTTTGTAACCTCGGCTCATTGCAGTTTATGTCCCCCTCCGCAAATGCGGCCCTTCGCTAGGGTCCGCATTTGTGGCCTGCAATGAGCCTTAGACTCATTGCAGCAGACGTTGGAGCCACCACCTCCGCAAATGCGGCCTTGCTTTGCAAGGTCCGCATTTGCGACCAGGACTGCAGCCCTCGTGACTCGCAGTTTGACAACTATTATATGTGATATTTTTTATATATATTCATCCTCCTAGCACTTTAAATTCACTATTTCTTTGACTGTCAAGATCCTTTGTCCCTATTTAAGAAAGAATATTCAACCATTTATGGGATATCCCGTGATATAATAACTGATAACACCTGTACAGTGTCTATGTTTTGCAATTTTTAAACAATGGTATTAAAAGTTAAGTTTTAGCCTAGGCTTCTTACAATGAGATCAGAATAGGGTGTGCCCCAAGTAAAGAGATATTTTCTATCTCCTTTGAAATTGATACTATTGTCCATATTTAATAAATAATAAACTAATGATACATTCTTTTCATTTCCAGATTAAGATGGCTGATAACGAGACCAAACAGGAAAAGATAAGACGTCAAGCTAGAGAACGACAACAAAGATGGGCAAACCAGCAGACGCCGGAGCAGAAGGAAATTCGACGAGAAAAAGAACGGAAAAGACTTGCAAGCAAAAGACTATCAGTTGAAAAAATAAAAGCTACACCCAAAAAAGCCACTAAAAAACAAAAGCATTTAGAACCTGTTCCTGTAACATCACGTAACATTTCAAATGATGATTTACAAACTGAAACTGATATATGCTCTTCAAATTGTCCTTTACTCAAGTCTTTAGCAGTAGAGGTTCATAATTGTGGTGACATGAATATTCTCTGTCAGTTTTGTGAGGCTTATCATTTTAAACCGGAAAGACGCAGAGATGCACAGTTCATTAATTACTGTCAAAAAGGCAAGGTCAAACTTCCAGAAAGAAAACAATTCAACATATTTACAAAACATTATGACTGAACCTACTTTTCTAAACTACAAAAATGTCAAAACAAACATAAGATCGTACAATAGTGCCATCTCATTTGCATCTATGGGGGCAACATTAGCTGCTAATGTATCAGGACATGGTCCTTACTGCTTTAAAGTCCAAGGGCAAATTTACCATCGTACTTCCCATTTACATCTACAGGAAGGAGAGCAAAGAAAATTTGGTCAGCTATATATCCTAGATAGAATGGAAGCTGTTGACCAACGTATGCAGCTGCAAGAAAATAAAAAATGCTTACCCAGTGTTTTTATAGAGCTAAATAACATTATGGACAATAACCCCTACACTAAAGCTTATAAAAAATTGGCAGAAGTAGAAAAGGAACAACAACTTCATGCACAAAGAACATCAATTACCAATCCCAAAGGTCAATATGGTGCTTAAAAGAGATGGACATACTGATAAACGCTGTTATAATTTGCCAACATCAAATTAGGTTGCAATGGTGTTTCAAAATGATGAAGGAGAACCACCATTTCAAAGAGACATTAAAATATATCCCAGAATCCGAGGCTGCTTTATCTGGCCAGGACTCTGCTGATCCAAATTAATAACAGGGAATTGGCACAGTTTCAAGCCCAGGTCTTTAGATTTGTTTGGAGGAATAGACCTCCTAGGATCGCCAGACATACTATGTATAAACATAAGTCTAGAGGAGGATTATCCTGCCCTAATTTCAGTACCTATTTTAAGGCAGCTCAAATTGCCTCTATACCGTTAATACATTCTACCACCCTACAGCCCAATTGGGTTTTTATTGAAGAGCTACAAATGGCCCCATTAAAATGGGAAATCATTTTATGGGCTCCGAGTTCCCACACGTTTGACTCCCTAATCTATAACCCTATAACTAAATTTAAGCTGAAAATATGGAAATGGGCTAGGAAGGAACATAAACTGATTCACCCCGTATCACCTCTTACTTCAATCTTTACATCAACCTCTCTAGCGACCACCCTCACAGATGACTCCAAAGCATTCTGGACCACACACAATTTAGACAAACTTGAGGCATGGTTTGAGGGCGACAGAATTATTTCTTGGGCAGAAATGAACAGGAAAATAGGGATACCACACCAAGAAATGTTTAACTACATCAAAATTAGACATTGGGTTGAGGAGATACATAGGATTCATGGCCCGCCCAAAGAATCGTGGATGTCAATAATATGTAAAAACACAAACTTAACTAGAGGAACCTTAGGCTCACTGTACGCTATGTTTAATGCCCCAAAGGCTTTGTGGAAGCCTGCTTACACATTGAAATGGGAGATAGACATGCAACAAAACTGGGAGGGGGACAAATGGGCGGAATCCTTTCTGAGCCTATCTAAAGGCTCATATAACTATAGCTTGCTAGAAACCTCGTTGAAAATCTTACACCGGGCATACACGACTCCTGCCAGGCTAAATAAGCTTTCTCCAACTCCTTCAGATAGGTGCTTTAGAGGATGCCAGGGAAGGGGAGACTTTATTCATACGTGGTGGAAATGTCCTAGAGTGGCTAATATTTGGATTGAAGCTACCAAATTAGCTTCACGGATTCTTAAATCTCCCCTAGAACCATCAATCTCGACTTGTCTGTTGGGAATTCATTACCAGGGGCTGGGTAATAAGGGGAACAAATTGGCCCAAATGATTTTTTTAGCCGCCAAAAATATAATTGCTAGAAGATGGAAAAGCAGTCATATCCAATTTCAGGAAGTCATAAACAAAATAAATTATCTTTGAATAAACGAAAGAATGACTCACACTTTGTTGGACACTCACCGAATTTACCTAGAAATTTTGGGACCTTGGATTCAGTCTCCAGATAGCACATTGTAAGGTCTGGACAGGAAAGAGCATTACACTTTGGCTAACAGCGGTGGCTTGTCCGGGGAGCGGAGTGTGGAGCGGACTGGAACGGGTAGAGCTGGGAAGCAGAGAGGCAACTCATCTAGACGACAAAAGGTACTGAGGGTGGCACGGGAGATCACAGGAATGGATATAGTGAGGAACACTTAGGAGTGGAATTCTAATTGTGTATTTACTTAAAACCATCACCAAAAAAGGAAAAAATTGTGAGATATCCGGCTGAATGATTGTTTATTGATATGAATACTATATTTTAATAACAATAGACACAATTATCTCAATAATTTCAGTTAACAGATGTTTGCAATGTAATTGTTTGTTATGTAACATAAACGCTGTTGAATAAAAAATCTTTGAAACAAAAAAAAAATATATCCCAGAATTGAGGAGCAACCATTCATTAATATCACTATCTTAAGTACTAATTTAGATCCATGACATATCCCATTTTTTTCAAACACGGAGAAGCAGGCTGGCAACCAAAATTAACCCTTCACAGTTACCCAAATGCTAAAGTCCGAATGCGAAATAATATTTCCATGCTTGAATTTAAAATAGCTCAAATTGCCATTCGAAATACATTTAATCCAATTTTACGTGGTGGAAAACTAACACAACAATGGATTATTGATTCCTATTTGCAAGTTGAGGCCAATAATTTAAACTTCATAAAATATCAACAAGATAAACTACGTGTAGAACAGTATTGTGGATTAATGGATTATGTCGCTGAGGTTGCTACCATTTCACCATCATTTCACCATCTTCTTTCCAGGGATCTCCTCGCAATATGCGAGAAAGATACAATGATGCCATGGCTATTGTCACCAAATTTGGGAAACCAGATTTATTTATTACATTTACAAGTAATCCCCAATGGCCAGAGATTACCCAAAATTTACTTCTTGGCCAAACTGTTCAAAATTAAATTAAATGAATTAATACGTGACATCACTATAAGTCACTTATTTAACAAATGTCTTGCTTATGTATATACAATTAAATTTAAAAAAAGAGGCCTTCCACATGCACATCTTCTGATAATCCTTCAAGAAAAAGATAAATTAGATACTGGTGACAAAGTGGATTCAGTCATTGTTGCTGAACTACCAGATCCAGAACTATATGGTAGACTATATGAGATTGTAACTCATCAGGTGATTCATGGACCGTGTGGCGATCTTAATCTACAATCACCATGTATGGAAAATAATAAATGTACAAAAGAATTTCCAAAAGATTATAGAGACAAAACTTATGCCAATTGTGATGGATATCCATTATATAGAAGAAGAGAGGGAGATAGTGCCATTATTCGTGGCAAAAACGTCGACAATAGATATGTGGTACCATACAATCCACATTTACTTATGAAGTATAATGCACACATTAATGTAGAAGCCTGTACTTCCATCAAATCCATTAAATACGTCTACAAATATATTTACAAAGGCTATGATGCAGCTACTGTAGTCGTCAAAAGTGCAGACAATACCGAAAGCACTGAGTTAGTACATGATGAACTTGCATCTCATGTAGATGCTCGCTATGACAGTGCGCCAGAAGCTATGGGGCGGCTTTTAAAATTTGAAATGCACGATAGATCACATGCAATATATAGACTAGCAGTACATTTGCCACAAAGACATTTAGGGCCTCATTCTATTATCGGCCGTAGGAGATGCGGGGCCGCAAGGACAGGCCGCAAGCTATTTGCCTATTCTATTCCCTTCCGGACGGCGACTCCGGCAGGCTTGCGGCCGGCGCCTTGTTATCCATTGCGGCCGCACACGCCGGAGGAAAGCCTTTGATCTTAAACGGCCGCAAGAGTTTCGGCCGCAAGAAAATCCTGGTTGCTATTCAATTGCTCCGGGAACCCTCTCTGCAAGGCTAAAACCGAGCCGCAGCTTACTTGCAGCAAAAAGGTCCCGCAGGCACACAAATAAGCACATAATAAAGCCATAATAAAGCCATCCTGCACTCTGAGGAGACTATAAAGTGATTGTAGGTGTTAGCATTCATAGCACAACATTCCCCTACACTCAAATCCGTAAATAATTTTTTTTTTCATTTATGTCAAATATCCATGGAAAAAGTCCAGAGGGCTTGGAGCACCTCAGACCCGCCCACGCTGCGGCCGGAAAATAAACAGTTAATGAAATCTCGGATTTGGGCTGGTTGCTATTAATCCTCATGTCCCCCATTATGATCCCTAGCATTTACAGAGCTTTACAGTGCCGTTTTGAATATATATTTGCATTTAAAGATTTCTGAGCTTACGGCCGGTTGCAAGATATACGGCCGGCCTAAAGGGGATATCCTTGCGGCGCCGTCTATTTGAATTGCAAGGTAACGGGAGCCCCGCACGAAATCGCAGCTTTGCGGCCGATTTACGGCCGATAATAGAATGAGGTCCTTAGTGTATTTCCATGCTGGAAATTAAACTAATGCATTGGCACAAAGGGAGCATCGTCACACTACACTAACTGCATGGTTTCAATTAAATTCTACAGATTCACAGGCAACACAATTCTTATATATTGAAATTCCATATCATTATGTTTTCGTTAATGGATTATGGAGACCAAGAAAAACCAGAGGAAATAAAATAATACCAAGAATTTACACGGTCAGTCCAAGAGACCTTGAACGTTTCTGCTTACGACTACTACTTTTAAATGTTCTTGGTGCACAAAGTTTTGAACCCTTAAGAACTGTTAATGACATAGTATATGAATCCTCTCATTTAGCTGCCAGACATAGAAACTTACTAGCTGATGATACAGATTGGGAAAGATGTCTAGAAGAAGCAGAACTATGTCAAATGCCACGGCAGATGAGGGAACAATTTGCATTCATTTGTATCTTCTCAAATGCTCCAAATGCATTAGCTTTTTTTCTAAACATTTTTACTAAAAACATTGTCTACTATGAAGTACTGTAACTTTCCATCAAACAAACAAAAGCCATGCCAAACCAATTGAAAACCAAAAATCAACTAAACCACAATATAAACACAAAAAAAATCGGAAAAATTACAGACAACCGTCCGTTTCTTTCAAAAGATCATTATTACGCCACAGAAATTAGTTTTGCACCAACAATATTTCCATATTAAACTACATACAATTGTAAAACATATAGAGAACAGTGGTTACACATCGCTGACTAACTTTAAGGTCTTGCATTCTCTTTTTAGAGAACCACTTTTCCACAGAGGAAACTCTATGTGCCATTTAAAACTATTACTCCACCAACAAACAAAGGTCAACCATTGAAAACTACCAATAAATAAAGAATTAAGTCATAATTCATGGAAGTACTGTTTATGCATGATTAGCCGCACAAAACACTTGCCTTGCATTATTTAAAAACATTCTGTTCAAATGTTAATTAAATATGTTACTGTTTATAACGTTACAAGTTTGACAAAAAATCTTTTAAAGTTCCTTACTTAGACATATTACAAAGTTCATGTTAAGAGCACAAGCACGGTTTCAGGCACAATGTAAATGTTGTATTTCATGTTAAACATTAATCTAGGGAGTAATCAGATCCGCAGTTAATGGGGTCAGGAAGGAATTAATTTTTTTCCAGCTTTGATACAATTGGCTACGTTTCAAAGAGGGTTTTTACTGTTTGCCTTCCTCTGGATTCAATGTATATTTAAGTTAACAATTCTTCAGCTACAAGTTGCATGTTAAAAAAACATTACCTCAAGTTTACAATACTGATTAATCTAAAGTTCAACTGTTCTTACATTCAAATGTTAATATTTTTACTACAAAACTCTTTAGCAGTTACTCAAGAAGAAAATGTTCAAAAAATAAACATGTTTAATATAAGAATTGTACTTATTTCGACATAACAAAAACCTTACAAGTGTCAAATACTTATATTACTAACTAAACAAATTTACAAACATACACATCTCATTGCCGTCATTTTTTCACGGGCAAGTCGCTAGTTATTAAGAACTAGCTGTATGACTTTTTTCCTGATAAATTATGCTCTGAGTTAGTTTTCAAAGTTGTTTTTTTTAATTGCGCAGTAAACCTTAAAACTACACAGGATAAAAAGATGGTGCCAACTTTACCCTGGTGACCTTAGCCACGGTATACACTAGGATGGGCAAATATAGGCAATATAGCATGTGTATAATCAAATAAATTCCCTCATGATATCGTTGGATATTATTGGAATCTTAGGCCGAGATCAAACAGAGATATAAAACGTTCATATTATAAATATTAAAATATTATTATTTTTTCTAGCAAACCAAATTAGTCAGCTATTTTTCAGCTGTACAATTAATAGAAATATATTTATTTGAAAACTATAAAAACATTGTTAAGAAGAGAAAAGCCATAAAGCTAGATAAAAGTAAATGATGATCCCTCTGCTGGGCCCTGTAGGCATCCATGAAACTAAAGGTAGATGCGGGTGTTTTAGTTTCTGGAGACCAATGCTTGCATCTATTAATGCAAGCAGTCTGCGTATGCATGGCCGGATTACCCATTAGGAAAAGGAACTTACACGCACAGAAAAGGTAAAAATGGGTTAGTGCATATTGTACATACTCATTCACATGGGGCTCCTCCACTTCACTGCCTAGGGGCTCCAAAAAGGTAGATCCGGCACTGTGCGTATGCACCTGTGATGGGGTAACGGTGCTTTGTCATTTTGCTATTGCTGCTCCCTACTGTCCACGCCCTCCACTGAAAGATAAAAAAAATACACCCTCATAATCCAGCCCAATTCGGAAAAAATTCTGTTTTTCACAAAAAAAAATTATTTTGTCCATAGCTCACACAGCAGCTAATATTGTTATTCAGTTACATAGTTCACAAAAATGCATTTTTCTTGAACTGTGGTGGTCTTACAATGTTACAAAGACTTGGGCACGCCTGTGATAGTATTTCTTAAAGCACCACTGTGGTCATCTTTTTCTATATGGTTCTTCGAATAATAAAAGCTCAGTAATGACTTTATTTATTTTGCCTACTAAAAACATTAACACAACCGTCACGGTTTTCGTTTTTTTACACCCAAATATTCATT
Organism: Discoglossus pictus; assembly: GCA_027410445.1. NCBI lineage: Eukaryota > Metazoa > Chordata > Amphibia > Anura > Alytidae > Discoglossus > Discoglossus pictus. The sequence goes on from CM050175.1 coordinate 55,750,513, forward strand.
CCTTCAGTAAAATATTTTCTATTTTAGCTGATCTGATATGTTACCTTCCCAAGAAAATGTTTACTTCTAAACAAAGGAGCTTTCCATTCAACCAACTGAATGCACTGACAGTTGTAGATGCCACATTCCTTTTGTGAAGATAAAAACTTTTAGTGTATTAAACTATTTCTTCCACCTTAAGACATTGATCAGCAGAAACCAGAAAGGCAGATCCAACAAAATCATAATTACATGTAAAAAGGCAATTTGTTATGATAATCTAATAACTATTTTGTCATATCCAAATTTCATGAAAATAATATATCAAAACAAGAAAAAAAAAAAAATGAAAAAAAATTCTCCACACATTAAGCAACAAGAAGCACTAAATAGTAATGGGATACTGGATACCCCCCAACCACAGACAAATATACATATTTAATTTATTAAAGATGTAAATTCCAATGATAATTAGATTATTTATTGAATAATTATTTTATTAAATGTATCATTGGAATTTACCTGGTATGCAGGCACTCTTATAAGTGCCAGTGTAAGCACTTTTCAAGTTAATTCTATTTTGTAGATCACCATTAACACTAAAATCACAAGTACTGAGCTGGAGGGAGGAGTGCAACAGCAGCCATGGTGGTGTGGAAACCATTGCTGTAAATTACTTTTGTTTAAAGGTATATGGAAGTGAGCTGGCTTATTAATGCATCTGATAGAGGAGAATTTATAGTGTCTAAAAAAATAATAATAATTTGTGTGAAAAAATTCCAAAGTAAACGGTTAAACCGTTGGCCTGAAGTTTGCTGACTTTCTTGCTTTTGCAAAGTTTTCTCTCAATGTTGACACCCTCTGAAATTCCCAGGGATAATTAGCATAACTTATACAATGTTTCTTTTTGGCCTGGGATTGTGCAGACATGCTCAGTTAGGACCTGTAGTCTGTCCTACTGTGGGAAGTCACATGATTTCAGCCAATCAGCATGCACATGTGCTGCATATTGGATATCTCATTAAAAATTATGCAAATCGCAGTTGCTGGGGGTGTCTACATCACCCCCAACACATTTTTTTTATAAATTGCAAAAACGGTTTGCATGTTTCCATGCAAACATTTTTTGCTAGGTGGGTTATGATGCATTCTACAGGATGCATTCATAACCCACCTCACTTACATATACCATTACGCTTTTCATTGCTGCAGTGCATTTTACTTTAAAGGGACACTGAAAGAATTTTTTTATGCATCTTAAAGATGGTATTTGATAATGTACCGTTGTGTTTTCTTTTTTCAAGCAATACTCTTAAAGCTGAGAGCTGAACTGATTCAAATGTTTAGTTTGGGAGCTTGCCCCTGTCAGCCAGTGAGCAGTAACATAGATGAATGAGTCATAATGAAATAGATTTCATTATGACTCATTCATCTATGTACATATGCCCTGTGCACTTTGTGTTAGTTTCAATGATGTTTAAACAGGTTTTATTTAATATTCTTTCATGCAAGACACAATTTTTTAAATGTTTCAAGTGTACTTGTTTAAGTACATAAAATAGAACAGAGTTTGGAGTCCCTTTAATAGTAAACCAATAGATTTCCATAGAAAAGCACTGACATTACCCCTTTAATAAACTCAAAAATATATCAAAAAGTGTATTAATGATTCATTGGACAGTTTTGTCAGTGGTCCTTTAAATTGTTTTAGAAACGTTCTTTGTTGTACTTCCCTTTCAGGTAAGCTCTTTGGGATTAGGATCTCACTCGGACTGTGGGCCCATTTGTTTCATATTTGTATTGCATTGCACCTGTACTTGTATGTATGTGTATATACCTTTATCATTCTATATTCACAGTATTCTTCTTTTCTGATTTGTAGATCACATATATAGTTGTGAGCGTACGGGTCGTTGCTCACGCTTGCGGGCTCGCATAGCGAGCCGCGGCCCTCGCGTAGCGAGGTCACTGGGCAAGGGCCTCAGTTGCTGGCATGGCGAAGACGCTCCATGCCAGCAACTGAGGCCCCTCGCGAAGCGAGGGCCTCAGTTGCTGGCGAGGTCACTGGGCACGGGCCTCAGTTGCTGGCGAGGTCACTGGGCAAGGGCCTCAGTTGCTGGCATGGAGCGCCGAAGGCGCTCCATGCCAGCAACTGAGGCCCCTCGCAAAGCGAGGGACTCAGTTGCTGGCGAGGTCACTGGGCAAGGGCCTCAAACCCTCGCAAACTTCACGTCGCTACTCAAAAAACACGACACACAAATTACGACACTCGCTACATTTTACGAGGAACGCAAACAACCTACGAAACACGTTACCACACATTACGACCTCGCAAACATCGGACGCAACACGCCGACATACAAACATTTAAAACACAATACATACACACAGCACATACATAAAAACCTTACCTACACCAAGAGGGAGCACCCAGGACCTCAAAAATGCAACTTACACCTCGATTTTACTCGAAATAAAAGACTTTTGAGACTAAAAAAAAAATCTAAGCGACAGAAAAAATGGCTGCCGAACAAAACGAAAACGAGGCTACAGCACTCTAAACTCGCAAAACACCACAACAAACTCGCAAAACACCACAACAAACTCGCAAAACGCCACAAACCACCTACGGATATTCATACCACACAGTGCACACATTCAGCATGCTTACACAGCAGCTCCACACCACTAATGCTGCAGCAACATCAACACAGATTGCCAGCTCTTCATCACAATGCTTCAAAATAGGTACACTATATTCATTTACTAATTTAGCTACCTTACAATTTCATTGCCGTCATTTTTTGACGGCAATTCGCTAGTATCTTTATAAAGATTATTATTATTATTATTATTATTATTAAATCTGGCAATGCTGTTTGCCACACAGTGGGAGTCTATGGCCCTTTGAGCACCTTCGGCGCTCATGGCGAGCACTGCGCTGAGCACTTTAGGTGCTCACAATGCACGCCTTTAGCGCTCATTGCAAGTCTGTCCCCCCATGTAGTTTAGGGGCATTGTGATCAGTGTTACTGCCTTGGGTTGTGTTACAGCCTTGTTTGAAGTGTTATGTGGTTGGGTTAAATGTTACTGGCAGTTACTGTGTTGCATTAAGTGGTACTATTTTGGGGTCGTTTTTACGTCCTTCGGCTGTTTTACATCCATGGGCCTCGTTTTTGTCTCGTTGAAGTTTTTTCGGCAGCCATTTTTTTTTGTTGCTTAGGCGATTTTCATTTGTTAAAACTTGCGAAAAATTGTTTGAATTACCGGTAACTTGCAACCTCACTCACAGGCTCCCTTGCTCTCCCCGTGTGTGAGGTTGTAAATTAATTTGAGGCATATTTATTTAAATCCCGCGGTTGGGCCGTTAAATTTGTGGGCCGTAGTGCAATAAGTAGTGCTCATTGCTGCCTGTTCTGCGCGGCCGCCGATGGCTAGCCTCACTTTGCGATTTGTTGTTGTCACGCGAGCCTCGCAGTTTGACAACTATTATATGCGATTAACATTAGTGTTAATAAATATTAACTATTATTATTAATAAAAAATATTATTTATAATATTTATTAATATTAGTGATACTAATATTCTTAATAGCATTATTATTAATGATAATATCACTAATACAAATGTATATTTTTAATAACTCATAATAAATAATTATTTCTAATAGAAATAACATTTAGCAATAATATTAATAATAATTATTATTATAATAATGTTAATTATAACAATCATTAATAATTATATTTTGTTGTTATTAATATTATTACTAATAATAATTAATAACACAAATAATAATCTGACCCCACCATTGCTGCATTACTCCAGTAAACAAAGAGATTGCATTTACTGCTCAAAACACAGACTTAAACCAACGTACAAAAGCCCAATACGTCGCCATAAAATAGAGCACCGAGTTGGAACTACGCATGCGCAAGAGCAGCAGCGTCAGGGGGTTTCTGTGCGCATGCGCGGTGTCATTAGTGTCCTTATTCTGGTATTTCCGGCGCGTTTTCTAGTGACGTTGGGGAAATGGATCGACCGAAGACAGGAGTGGTACACGGAAGTGACTGACAGCAACAAGAACAGGTGAGTGAGTGGTTGTATGGAGAAAGGCAAATTATGAGACAGTGTGACAGTGACAGACAAACCGGGGCAGGCAAAATAACAGAAACACGCAGGCAGGCAGAGTGGCAGGCAGGCAGAGTGTCAGACACACAGGGGCAGGCAGAGTGGCAGACACACAGGGGCAGGCAGAGTGGCAGACACACAGGGGCAGGCAGAGTGGCAGGCAGAGTGTCAGACACTCAGGGGCAGGCAGAGTGGCAGGCAGGCAGAGTGTCAGACACACAGGGGCAGGCAGAGTGTCAGGCAGGCAGAGTGTCAGGCAGGCAGAGTGACAGACACACAGTGGCAGGCAGGCAGAGTGGCAGACACACAGAGGCAGGCAGAGTGTCAGGCAGGCAGAGTGTCAGACACACAGGGACAGGCAGAGTGTCAGGCACACAGGGACAGGCAGAGTGTCAGGCACACAGGGACAGGCAGAGTGTCAGGCACACAGGGACAGGCAGAGTGTCAGGCACACAGGGACAGGCAGAGTGTCAGGCACACAGGGACAGGCAGAGTGTCAGGCACACAGGGACAGGCAGAGTGTCAGGCACACAGGGACAGGCAGAGTGTCAGGCACACAGGGACAGGCAGAGTGTCAGGCACACAGGGACAGGCAGAGTGTCAGGCACACAGGGACAGGCAGAGTGTCAGGCACACAGGGACAGGCAGAGTGTCAGGCACACAGGGACAGGCAGAGTGTCAGGCACACAGGGACAGGCAGAGTGTCAGGCACACAGGGACAGGCAGAGTGTCAGGCACACAGGCAGGACATATGTGTAGATAAGGCTGTGCACACAGGACATATGTGTAGATAAGGCTGTGCACACAGGACATATGTGTAGATAAGGCTGTGCACACAGGACATATGTGTAGATAAGGCTGTGCACACAGGACATATGTGTAGATAAGGCTCCGCACTGTGCGCAGTGCGGAGCCTTATCTACCTATATGTCCCGCGTGCAAAGTGCCTTATCTACCTAGATAAGGCTCTGCACTGTGCACGCATGACATATGTGTAGATAAGGCTGTGCACGCATGACATATGTGTAGATAAGGCTGTGCACACAGGACATATGTGTAGATAAGGCTCCGCACTGTGCGCAGTGCTGAGCCTTATCTACACATATGTCCCGCGTGCGCAGTGCGGAGCCTTATCTACCTGGATAAGGCTCTGCACTGTGCACGCAGGACATGTGTAGATAAGGCTGTGCACGCGGGACATATAGGTAGATAAGGCTCCGCACTGTGCACGCGGGACAAATAGGTAGATAAGGCTCTGCACTGTGCACGCGGAACATATAGGTAGATAAGGCTCTGCACTGTGCTCGCGGGACATATAGGTAGATAAGGCTCTGCACTGTGCTCGCGGGACATATAGGTAGATAAGGCTCTGCACTGTGCTCGCGGAACATATAGGTAGATAAGGCTCTGCACTGTGCTCGCGGGACATATAGGTAGATAAGGCTCTGCACTGTGCTCGCGGGACATATAGGTAGAGAAGGCTCCGCACTGTGCAACTGGATGTTATCCTATAGCCAGAAATATTTTGACAAATTTGTAGACAGAAATGCTGGTTGTCAGGATGGCACATATGCAGATTTATATATGCAGAGATACTGTATGACAGGCTCTTCCTATATGCAAGCAGCTATAATGCAGGAGCACTAGTACATATATAAATGTGTAGGCTACCAAGTGATCCAGTCAAATATATACAAACAGAAATAATGCCCAGAAGGGCTGGTACACACAGATTTATCGTACAGGCACACCTGGCTGGTTTTGACCCAATAGGCCAACCCAAGCACACTTCTCCAGTAATTACACAATGTGATATGGTCTTATTATTTTTTTGCTTGTTCTGTATTGCGGTGCGACTCTCCTTTATCACTGCATTATTTTGTCTGTATTATAGTATACTCAGCCTTAATTATCATTGCATGTTTTTTCGAGGGGATAAAATATTGTTTTCGGTAATGACCAATCTGTTCTGATTACCCTGACTGCAGTAAATTGAATTTATATATTCCAAAATATATGCAATTGTTATCTTCATGTCACTGCAATGACAGAGTATGTGTTTTGTACGGCACATTGCAAAAAGGCAAGTGTAAGTAGTCCGTTCTAAAATTATATACAAAAGTAAAAGTTAAAAGGACCATTATGGTTTGGAAAAAGTGGTAGAGTCAAACATAGTTAAGGAATTTAAAGTATGCCTTGGATAAGCATAAGGTTATCATGAGACTTATTAAACCAAAGTAGATAGAATGGGCAAACCATATAGACCTTTTGGGCTCTTATCTGCGGTCTGATCTGTGTTTGTAACACATTCACAACTTTAGCAGCATTGTTAGATAAAATCTTTGTTTTAATAGACATAGCTTACATTTCTTGTACCTGAAGGTTTGTGTCTTCCTGCTGTTCTTGAGTCTGACCAGGTGCGCTTTGCAAATGTTATTGTCTATTATGGAGTAGAAGGGGGATAGGATTTGTTGACTCAGTGGTGGGTTAAATTAAATTTCAGCACAGGGCACCGTCTCTCTCCCACAAGTTCATCAGAGGCATCTTGCAAGCCTTGCTTCTTTTCAAGGTGCTTTAAAGTAGTGGCTCCCAAACCCTTCTCAAGACTTACCAGACAAGCCCTGATTTGGGTCAAACACATTGTGATTACCCAGGTGAAGTTATTTGTGCCTCACCCGCCTCACTGACTACCAATTGCCTCACCTTTCCTCACACGATGTTTAACCTAAAACATGACCTGCTGGTGGGACTTTGGAAACCACTGTTTTAAAGGAAAGCATGACTACCATGCAGTTACAGCATCTGTTAAAATTGTCTCTGAAAAATAATTTTATTCTCATGGAGTACGGAGATACTAATGATCTTAGTTTGATTGCATACTTGATGTGAGTTGTATTTTTTGCAATATACAGTGGTCCTATAACAAAATATGTGATCCATACATATGAAAATCCCAATTTAAGTGGGTTGCTGGATATATTGAAACCTAAACTATGGTATATTGTAACTGCATTTCTCTGTTAGGTGATTTCTGTGCTGGCAGACATAGGTCTTCCCTAGGGGTGCATGTGTTAGCCATATGTGCACCTAATAAGCATCCAGATTTTTACCTTTAGAACAGGATCCATATCCAGCTCCTGCATCCCATTCTGGATTATGTCACCAAAAATTACCCTTCACTTTTTATTCAAATGCCTTGTTTATCTATCTTCCCTCACAACTAGTAAACATTTAAACCTCCCATTACACGTGGAGATTTTATGTGTCCAAACTTATATGATAAACTAGCGACTTGCCCATCAAAAATGACGGCAATAAAATTTGAAGCCTGGCAGTGCTGTTTGCCACACAATGCGAGGCTCTCCCCCCTTTACTTTACGGTCCTCACAATTACGAACCTCTCCCGACTCTCGGACCCCCGTGTTTGTTTCCTCCCATTCCCTTCCATGTGTCTCCCCCCCCCCCCCCCTCTCACCCCTGTGTCTCTTTCCACCCGCACTCCCTCTCCCTGCGTCTTTCTCCTTTCTCTCCCTGCTCTGTACTCTACGGATCTGAAACCATTTGCGGGCTTGGGAAATTGATCAAAAATGTCCCCTTATTTCCCTCGGAGTTACAGGCTTGAAAAAAATGTCGGTCGTTAAAGCCAGATCTTTTTCAAAGTCTTGTGGGCCTCGATATGAGCTCCTTTTGGCGCTCGTTGCAGTCCTCGTCAAACCCGTAGCTTACAGGCGTCGCGGTGAGCTCTTTCAACTCTCATTGTGCATGTGCAAACCCGGAATGTTTAACATTGTGTGACCAACATTCCGACGTACAACTAATATATATATATATATATATATATATATATATATATATATATATATTGATATAAATGTATAGAATATAGTTAAATCCTTCACAAATTAAAGGCAATCCAGGTTTCCTGGATTATGAATGCATCTGATAGAGGAGAATCATTAGTGTATGCACATTTTTTTTTTTCATGAAAAAACATTAACATATACTATCTCACCCTGATGTTTGGTAAATCTCTTTGCAAGCAGCAGCTTCTGTGAATTGACGCCCCTGAAAATCCCTGCTAAAATTAGCACAACATTAATCATTTGTGTTCTCCAATCACAGGCAGCTATACATTTTTAATACATTGTAACAAACAGTGATGGCAGTTTGTACAGGAAGAAATGATGGGATGTGTAGTCCCCCTTTCCTCACACAATGAATCAGACACTGATCTGTAGAACTCTACATTGAGCTGGTTAGTAAAGGGTTAAAATCTATCCAAATGCAGTGTTTCTATTGGTAGGTACACTGCTCTTATGTATGCAGCTCTGAGGGTGTGGAAAACAAGTTTTATTTTAAATGAAATAAATCTGTGTGTGTATAGAATGACTCCACGTAACGTGTGTGTCTGGATAAGCAGGGACACTTAGATATACCTTTAATTACCCTGTGTGTTTCAGACTGGCAATAAAGTCAGACATTGTATAGATTTAATTGCTCTTTTCTTGCTTTTCTCAGACATTTTCTAGGGGAGATATAATACCATATGTTACCATTTTGCACAGTTGTGTTTAACCCATACAGTGCCTCCTAAACCAGAACTCTACAAGCTTGGGTTTCAGAGAGCTAAAGACTGAAACTATTATTTCTAGCTCTTCTTTATTATTATTATTTTTTTTGTATATTTACATTCTTCCCTGGCTCTTCATAAAGTCTGGATAACACCTTAATACAGGGGGTCACAAATGTGTCTGAAATTTAGGAGCCACTCACAAATTAGTAGAAGCTTTGAGTATGGATTATATATAGTAATACATGTATAATAGCAATAAAGGTTAGGAGCCATGACTCCAATGATTTTTTCAAGCCCTATCTTACTTATATACCATATCTAAACAGGGCTATAACTAGGGGTTAGTACTATAGATATTTTCCTTAAAAGGATATGACAGATTCCTGATTTTTATTAGTAATATGATATACCTTATATTTACTTGTATGTGCCTTATTTTATTAAGAAGTGCTTAAAAGGTTACCTAAAATCAAAAAAATAGTCCCTGTATGGGTCTGCCCTTTGCAGTGTATGCAGAAACAGACTCTGTAGGGCAGTGGAGGGTCCTAGCCTATCGGGGATCATGTCTCAGCAGCATTTTGTAGAATGTTACTGAGAGCTGGTTAGTAGAGCAAGTACTGCAGAGTCTGTGTCTTCATGGGCTACAGAGGGCAGGCCCATACAGGGACTGTTTGTTTGATTTTAGGCAGTTAAACAGAGCTTTAAAGCACCCAAAATAAAAGTACATGTCAGTAAATAGATATCTAGTAAAAAACACGCATCATGTTGTTAAAGTATGTAACAAACTAGCAAATCCAGCAGGTATGTAAGCCATGAGCATAAAAGCATCTTTAGAGAAAATGTTTTAATTAGCTGATAGCGAGGGAAGGTTACCCTATAGAGCTGTACTCTTCTACTGAGCTTTATTATCAAGTTGCTCTGTAAAGTTCTCTCTGCATAACTGAATAGAGATGTTAGCGGAATCTATAGTTCCCCTGGGTGTTTAATGCTGTTAGGAGCAAAGATAAAATATCTGCTTCCATTAAAACTAAAATGTAATATAAGTGGTAGAAATGAAAAACTTTATTTATTGAATTACTACTAATAAAGATAATTTCTGAAATTTGGAAGTTGAATTCTTCAAAAGAGCATACCATAAATATGACATTATATTTAATTCCGCTTATAACTCCTGTCTGGCTTTTCACACTCATAGTCACGGCATCTTCCCTGTGTTTACACCATGCCCGAAAAATGTTGGGAAGTCTGTTTGGTATTTAAAGTGAAAGCATAGTGGAATTTCCCATGATGTGAGACTGTGCTGAACTTCTCATTCATGATCTCACATGTTGTATGTGAGCTCTTATCTGAGACGTCTTCTGGCCTGCTCCCTGGAGAGGTGACAGACTATCCCTGCTGTTGTAGGTAGGATCTGGTTATTCTACTGTTGCTGCACTTTTCTGTACTTTCTTGTGTGTTTCTTATTTGTTTTCTTGAATGCAATAACAGGACACTAAGATTGGATTTTATATTAATATAATGCCTTCACATATATTCCCTTTAAAATAGCTTGTTCCCTATTATAAAAGCATATAAATAATGTACAATTTTTTTTCTTACAAGTTGCTCTACTCTTTATGTGCATATTCATGCTGATCCATTTGGTATTCATGGCAGGGATACTGTAGTGGTTTGCCAGTTTCTTCTCCAGTGGGCCACAGCATATATTTCTAGGTGGTCTCCCATCCAAGTACTGACCAGGCCCAACCCTGCTTAGCTTCAGGGTGGTTTGATCTCTTGTTTCCCTGACTGGAATCTCACCCAGGTCTCAGTGGTGAAACCACTGGACCACCAAGGAATCTTATCTAAGTCTCCCTTTATAAGGCTGTCTTAAACCTTCCAAGTCACAAACCATATATTATATTGCTTCCATCTTCCACCATTTTTTTTTTATTTTCATTACGTGAAAATATGCATTTCCATGGCTTTATTGCCTATGATCAGGTGGTACTTTTGCATTTTATGGAGGGTTGTATACATACTTTACAAATAAGATATATGATAATTGTCTATATTTATGTGCTGAAAAAATGATTTATCTGTATATCCCAGATGCCCATTTCTCATTCATTAGAATAATATTGTCCTTTAATGTGCACCACACTGTAGACCATGGCTTGACAAACCCTGGTAGCCCCGGCTCCTATAATTTTCTTGTCATTTTAGTTATAAATAGATTTCCATATATAATCCATATCCTAACCAGGCTGGTTCCTATGGTTCTGATTAATCTGGCAACTCCCTGCTCTAGACCTGACAAGTATTCAGTCCGTTGCAGTGCTGCCATGGGGAAGGTTTGATACACAACTAACTAAATAACTCTGAGCATGTTATTGTGCCTTAATCTACTTACTGAATGATATGTATAAACACTAACCTTATCCTGTATTGTATCTGCTCTTACTGTGATGAGTGATGTCAGACTAGATCCTCCATACTCAACCTGTGGCCCGCGGGCCGCATACACCACAGCACACTTCTAAGTGTGGCCCATAACAACTTATCATGTTAAATTATTTGGCTGCCTTATCCAAGGAAATTAAGAGCAAATTTCAAGATTTAAGAATTGTCTGTTATTTGTAGAAAATGCCCTGGCACTTAGAAACAGCAACTATTATACAATTAGCTTTGTTTGGATATGTAAAGCTATAAAATGAATTAATTAAGTTAAAAAAATCAATACAATTCTGGAAGTTGTTTTTAGAGAAAAGTAGGAGGGTAAGGAGTGCGCAGAGTTTTGGATATTAGTGAGATTGTACAATGTGCTCACCGGGTCCTCACGCTGTTTGTATCAACGTATCTTTGCAAATTTCCGTATGCTAAAATGAAATATGCAAAGAACATAGATAGAGATGGTCTTACTGCTTCTCACATAGAGGACATATTGATTGAGAGTGGCATGTAGCAAGTATAAACCTGATTTGTCTAAAAAAAGTCAAAACTTTGTCTCAACATCAAATATTGCACTATTTTTTTAAATAAATGCTTGGTTACATTGTTTTGAGTTTTATTTCTGTAATTATTATATAATGGTGCATAGCGTACTATGTCCCGACTGCAAAATGTTGCGAATTTATGTATGTGGCCCGAAAAGAAAAGAAAAAAAAGGTTGAATATGGATGGTCTAGATAGTTCATATTAATGTACAGTGTTCTTTGCTAACTTAAAATACTGCAGTAATTGATTAAAAAAAAAATGTATGTATGTAATAAAACAACCTCATTATCAGGTATGTAAGAAAGGGTTCTTTGAAAATAATTATACACTTGGATAACTTGAGTGGAAGGATTGTTTCATTTTATACTGCTAGTCGGGTTGTAGCTTGAAGGGAAATATTATCTGAAGGGGCTTTACTCTGCCGTTTAGTTATGTTGTCAAGTGTGCTTTTTGGGCGAGGATGTCTTCAACATAAGTGAATACAGATCTTATTCAAATCTACTGTTCATCCTAAATTTCTAATCCTTTTAGCAACAAAGGCAAAATTTGAATACAATAATTAAAATCAAAAGGCTGCATTAATTTATTTTATACCGTCTAAAAACATTTTGCACATTATCAATTCAAGTTAGTTCTGCATTATTATTATTATTATTATTATTATTATTATTATTATTAGTCACTTGCTCGTCAAAAATGACGGTATAATATTATCCTAAAAATTGTGTGTTCTGTCTGTGTGCCCTCTCTCTGTGCTCCCTCTCTCGCCCTTTCCTCCCCTTCTCTCTCGCCCTTTCCTCCCCTTCTCTCTCGCCCTTTCCTCCCCTTCTCTCTCGCCCTTTCCTCCCCTTCTCTCTCGCCCTTTCCTCCCCTTCTCTCTCGCCCTTTCCTCCCCTTCTCTCTCGCCCTTTCCTCCCCTTCTCTCTCGCCCTTTCCTCCCCTTCTCTCTCGCCCTTTCCTCCCCTTCTCTCTCGCCCTTTCCTCCCCTTCTCTCTCGCCCTTTCCTCCCCTTCTCTCTCGCCCTTTCCTCCCCTTCTCTCTCGCCCCTTCTCTCTCGCCCCTTTTCTCCCCTCCTCTCTCGCCCCTTTCCTCCCCTCCTCTCTCGCCCCTTTCCTCCCCTCCTCTCTCGCCCCTTTCCTCCCCTCCTCTCTCGCCCCTTTCCTCCCCTCCTCTCTCGCCCCTTTCCTCCCCTCCTCTCTCGCCCCTTTCCTCCCCTCCTCTCTCGCCCCTTTCCTCCCCTCCTCTCTCGCCCCTTTCCTCCCCTCCTCTCTCGCCCCTTTCCTCCCCTCCTCTCTCGCCCCTTTCCTCCCCTCCTCTCTCGCCCCTTTCCTCCCCTCCTCTCTCGCCCCTTTCCTCCCCTCCTCTCTCGCCCCTTTCCTCCCCTCCTCTCTCGCCCCTTTCCTCCCCTCCTCTCTCGCCCCTTTCCTCCCCTCCTCTCTCACCCTTCCCCTGCCGCCCATTGCGAGCCTTGCAATGCGCAGCGCAGCTCGCAATTTGCGAGTGTTGCACACAAACAACTATATTAGTGAATGATTATTATGATGAGTGGCTGGCATTTATGAAGCACCTTTTATAATTTCCTCTATCAAGCTCAAATAATTTACAAGTTTAGTAACTATTTATATGTGGCATAGGAAGGAAACTTAATATTTGTACCTACCTGAGATAGTATATTTTCTCATTTTTATTTATTTTTTTTACATTAAATTCTGTGTAACCATTAAATCTACTGGAGGATACGTTTTCAAAACTCTCAGACAGGAATCACAAGATCTTCAGTATAGATTGCCAAGGAATGGATTGGATACATCCTGGAGATCAATATATATATATTTTTTTATATTTTGAATGAAACATCAAGTTTTTTATTTTAAATAATAGGCTTCTTGTGGATAAACCAATGTGCCCTAATATGAGATCATCCCTCTGTACTTATCTGGCACTATGAGATATAAATTGGCACATAGATGCATAAAGAATGTTGAATACCTCTGGAATGATTATTGCAGCGAAAAAACAGCTAGAACAATGTATACACACGTTTTTTTTCTTTAACATTAAAACGTGTTATTGTGGTGACAGTGTCCTTTAAAACTTGCAAGACAGCAGGGTAAAAATATTGAAAGGAACCCAGTAGTATGAAAATAAATGTTCTATAGTGTTGAAAGTGACATCAAAGTGGTATAGTAACGCTCATGGACTGGCGGGTATACATTTAAACAAAACAAGCATACAAGTCTTTAAAAAAAAAAAAAAAAAAAAGCTTTCCATGTTCTCTCACCACAAACTGTGACACACGGTCTGTACCTTGCACATTGCTTTTTTCCATTTCAGAAAATATGAGGTTCTGTTCAAATCTTTATATCTCATTGGCTAGCATTGCAATGTCCTATTTATATATTGTGCTGTGAGTGTACTCCGCTGCACCTTGTTATTTAAAGGCTCAACTGCAGGAACAACGGTCGGTATGTGAATAAATACACATTTCTTGTTTGTGTGCGTCTCTCAGTTGTGTCCGACTCTGCATGACCTCACAAACTGCAACACACCAGGACATCTTTATGTCCATGGTCATGCTGATCCACTTGGTTTTCATGGCAGAGATACTGGAGTGTGGTTGCTAGTTTCTTCTCCAGTGGGCCACAGCATTTTATGTAGTTTTTAAAATATACATTTGGGACCGGCAGAGCGCCTTTTTTCCACAGGTTGGTGAGAATCTGCTTCTAGATTTTATTCTCACTGGTCTAGATTGTCCTGCAGTGTCCACTCTGTTTGTCCCAGAGGTGATACTTCTACATTGGTACCTTGGTATTCAATGCATTTTGATGAGCAGAAATTGTTTTGACACTCAACACTTTCTTGGTACTTGTCACACTTGCTGTAACCTGAATGAGTCAATTTACATTACTCCTTATGGGAACTTGGTACTCATCGTGCCTTCTGGAACCAATTAACAACAAGTACCAATGTACAACTGTATAGAAGACTTTACCTGCTTTTAAGGCAGTTAAATCCTCTTACCAGGACAGCTTCCTGGGCAGATTCTCTCCCACCCCTGGACCCCTGAAAGGGGTGCAGAAAAGCATACCTGTTAGTTATTTTTTTTTTTTCCATATATGAATCTTGTATACTAAAAATAGAAATGGTTTCAAGATGTAGGATTTGTATGCCCCATCCTCGCCTTGCCTGGAGAAGGATTTTGTTTCATCGGGAAGCTCCAGTGCTGCCTTTATAAGAACATATACTGACATCACCTGTCTGTCCTAGCCCTATTATAGGTATATGGAGGTCCCCTGTGTCTACCACCCGCTGCTTATATCAGAAACGCACATTACATGGAGTCCTTCTATACACTCACAGATCTATTTTATTTACAGATAAAACATGTTTTCCACACCCCCAGGGCTGCTTACATAGGCACAGTGTACCTACCAACAGAAACACTGCATTCAAGTATGCCTTTTTTTTAACCCTATACTAACCTTTCAGCTAAAAGCAGCATGGTGCAGAGATCTAGAGCAGCCGCTGCATTTTAGGGGTGAGAGGTGTTTGCTGGGAACAAAATACTACAAATCCCATGATGCTTTGCTGCACAGAGTGAATCCCCATATGCTGCTACATAGTGTACCTGCCTCTGATTGGCCACAGCAAATCATGAATTTTATGTTAATTTAGTTTTCATTTTCAGGGGCGTTCCTTCTTAAAATCAACTGCAAGAATACCGAAGACATTTTGCAAACTATAGGATAGATGTATTAATGTTTATTTTGGGATTTTTTCAGACAAAAATGTGTTTCGATGCACTCCATTTTTTCCTCTGTCATAATTCATATTTTTGCAATGTGTATATTGTAAAAGTGAATTGACTTCTGGATTAATGTGACCCAATATGTGAGATACTTGTGACATCAGCAGACATCGTCTTCTGGGTGGAACAGTAATGTGTTTTTTATATATTTTATACTGCAGATTTTTTGGTGATATTTTAATGTATATTAATAGAATCTTTGTTTTTATGTCAAAAGTTTTTTTTAGTTTTTTTTTAACTTTTTTTACCTGTTAATTTTACTGTGCATAAGTTAGCCAAATTAAGAGGTTCTATTTTGTTTTGGATGTTAGCTTTAAGATTAATTTACTGAGGCCTAGTTAACAGGGATGGTATCCAAAATATTATAAGGTATTGGGTCACAGATTGCATGGTTTATTAACTATTTCTAATTTGTGTTCAAGAAGTGAAACCTACACAAATAAGTATTAGAAACTAATAGCGGTTTAAAACATCGAGAGCAAATTTTAGATAATTGCAATTTCGAGTTGAATACTTTTAAAGGGACATGGAACACAAATCATGCTTTAAACATTACCAAAGTTTTGGTTTTATCTTGTTTAACTTCATTGAAGCCATTCTGTTTTAACCAACTAGGCATGTTCTTTCTCTCTGTGATGAGTAATAAATTAACCGGGGGTTCATGCAGAGGTTACATGTAACTTCTGCATATTGTTAATGAGCTCATTAAGATACATGAAAAAAGGGGAGATGGCTGGATTGGACATTGCTAATGACCTTTTTGTTTTCCCTTCAAAGGTATTGAAGCATCTTGTAAACAAGTTACTATGAGTCGCCTCGACTCCAGAAACAGCTTTGAGGCAGCAGCAGAGTTAGATGATGCCTGCTGCGGAGCTATGGCAAGTGCCTGCTGCGCCAACACAAAAGAAGACAGCCTTAACACCCCAGCAGGAACCCCAAGTGGGACCCCATCCAGCCTACTCGAGGAGGACACTCAGGGGTACGATGTAGACTTTGATCCACCTCTAGAGAGCAAGTATGAGTGTCCCATCTGCCTTATGGCTCTGCGGGAAGCTGTGCAGACACCTTGCGGGCACAGATTTTGTAAAGGCTGCATACTCAAGTCTATCAGGTGAGTCTTACAAATCTGGAGTTACTACTGTCTTGGTGTTTGTCCCCAATACCTCTTCACTTTTGTGTGGGTTTTATTTTTTCGTCTTGTTTTTTTTTCATATATGCTTGTTCATTGGACAATACTCCTTCTGTCTTATTTGCTTTATCTCTAAAATTCATAGTTTACTTGGAACTTCTGTATTTTAGGAATTGTGAAGTTTTTTTTAACTATCAATATTAGTAGCTGTAGAAGCCATGCACATAAAACTATTTTTAGAGCAAATCATAGTTTTTGAACAGTCTGTGTGTTGAATGTTTTCATCGGGTCTGGGCGGAGATTTCCCCAATAACTAGGAGCCTGAGGCCATGTTACATGGAAAGTTTCTGGATTTCACTAGGAATAGTGAATATACCAGTGAATCTCTTTACTTTTGTGTACATTATTATATTAAGGTGTATATTTTTTTGCATAAAATCTTAAAAATAGTTCCTAATTTGTTTTTGTTTTTTCATCTGCAGTTTATGAAGACAGTGTACTAAGTACAGGGTGTGCAGTGTCTTACATTAACCAATCGGTGGCAACATTCTGCAACCTGCTACTTGAGAGACGTCACCGATTGGCTAATTTGAAGCTCTGTACTTCGCAATCCATATATTCATGAGCTAGAGAGGACAGGACCTAACGGATACAAATTTTAATGATTTTAGACCTAAAAAGACATAAAAGTAAATGGATACAAAGGTATATTATATTTCTAGTAAAACCCAGAAAGCTTCCAAGTCCCTTTAATAATGGAGTTAGGTTTAAAAAGATTTGGTTTGCTTGTTACCTTCCAGAACATTTTGAAGATGGTGATTACATGTGAAACGCTAAAGTCGGTGTAAAATGGTATTCACTACAGATATGGCTAAAGTTATATTTGCAGTATTTGTATTCTACTCATCGCTCCCTTGTCTCGAATGAACAGCAGATAATGTCTCTTAAACCACTTCTCCATAGCCAGACTGTGTATCCCTTAACTATGGCTGAACAAAGTTATCTAACACATCAAAGTAGTGCACGTTTTGTAAGACGGCTTCCATAGAGATACGTTATACTTTGGAAAAATGTTTAAGAGCCAGAAGTACAGATTTTAGCAGCAATGTCTGCCAGGGATATTACCACTCCTGCCCAAACTAAAGCACACATTCCAATTATCCCTCACCAAACACATTATTTTACCTTTTCCTCTCCAAAATCACCTCTCCTCACTTTCTTTCCTTTTGGGTTGCGGGTTTTGTGTGTATGATGGAAAATGAGCCAAAGTAAGTTATGATGTGTTGCTGATCTTTTGATTCTAAGATGTTTTCATACAAATAATAATAAAAAGAAAAAATAATAATATATATATATATATATATATATATATATATATATATATATATATATACACATACATATATATATACATGTACAGCAGTGAGGGAGCTAATTTCACGTAATCCTTATACCCACTCGCATCTGGTAAATGGTCAAAAATCAGTAAACCTGGTTTACTGAGTATACATTTACAAAATTCACATAGACCCAGATGCCTTTGTAAAAGTACTTTGTATATCTGTGAAATATATGGACTTCAGATCTTAAAACTTTTTTTAGTATTAAGTTAATATAAAAAAGGCACAGATAAGAAATTTACATTTTGAAGATAACCAAAACTTGGGGACTGGCTAGTCATCCTCCAGTGCTCCTGAGGACTGCCTATGAAGTACATTAATTTGAAAAGAGTACATTTCAACTGGTAAGTTCCTCAATGAAATAAGTATGACTAATGGTATAAGTATGATTACTACTTTATTTTGCTCTTCTCGTCCGTCTTTGTCCCTGATGAGCATCAGATAAGTTCTCAACGTCAACTACGTTTAACTGGTAACTTAACTTAATATTTTTGAAGCTTTTGGAGGATATTTAGGAAACTTAATACAGTGAAGGTCCTGTTTTGATTCCCCCTCAGTAAGATGTAGAGCAGGTGTTATAATCTGCTTAATGAGCTGTTCAGAACTACTGACTGAGTGAACTAAACTAATCTTAGCTAATCTAATCTAAACCTTGTCTCCGCCATCTAAAAAAAAAACATTTCCAAAATTCGTCACTATCTTACATAAGACACAACTAAAATTCTGATCCATTCTCTCATCCTATCTTGTTTCCAATACTGCAACTCACTCCTTGCTGGCCTATCCAACACCTGTCTCTCTCCACTACAGTCCTTCATGACCCCTCTGCTAGACTCATCTACCATACTGATACATCATAGTCTGCAGCTCCTCCCTGTCAGTCACTCCACTGGTTTCCCATGGCCTCCAGAATAACATTTTAAATCTTGACCCTAACATATACAGCCATCAACAATAATGCACCCCTTAGATCTCTGCTCTCATCTCAAAATACTCCACCACTTGCCCTCTTCGTTCTGCTAATGACCTTCTTTTCTCCTCTTATCGCCTCCTCTCACTCCTGCCTTCAGGACTTTTAGCTGATCACCTTTAGCCTTAATATGCATAACGCCTCTATCACCCTCCCGTACCACACCCAAAACCATTACATTGTAAGTTTGCAAGTTTTCAATCTTGTAAGGTGCTTTAGAGAAAGCACTGTGCACATTAGTTTTTTAAACGCAGACAGAGCTCTCCACTCTTTGCAATGTGCCAATTTTGTTTTGTCTTGTACTTAACCCTTGTACAGAGCTACGGCTTGTTAAAAATAGAGATAAAACTAATAATAGAATGGGGAAGTTTTTAGAAGAAAACAACTGAGATGGCTAGGACAGCAGACAAGATAATTAAAAAAATAAATATTTAAGTTAAATAGGTTTTACTATGGTAAAAAACATATTTAGGATACTTAATTTTGCAAATACCCTCCTTCTGAATTAACAACACAGTGAATCAGGTCCTGTTTTGATTCACCCTCAGTAAGGTGTAGAGCAGGTGTTATAATCTGCTTCTTGGGTTATTTAGAACTGAGTGAGATGTATTATATTGTTTTGCATTTAAATGGTTTCCCAAATTGTTCCATATAACTCATATGTTGCATTAGGTGTCTTTTGGTAGAACTTGGAGCACTAGGCCTCAATTGGTGTTGTTGGGCTCTGGAAAGGGAGTTAGGATTTTAAAGAGGAATTATCAGCGCCAGGGAGGGTTTAAGGACTCCTTAGAATATATGTTGCTTTTGTGGATGGGGCTCTGTGGGGTTCCTAGTATGGGTATGGGGGATACAGGGAGCCATTCTGCACTGTGGGATCTCAGGAAGTTCCCCCCGGATGTACTGGTTTGGGAAGAATTGCTACAGCTGGTATTAGTCTGCACAGAGCTTGTAGCCGAGGAGCAGAGAGAGACAACTCTTTTCAGTGTTATAAATGATGGGAACACTGTAGTGACATTTTTTTTCATTTGGCATTGATCATTCATAAAATTCATATTCAATTATTTAAAAAGCATTCAGCATTGAACTTACTTACAAAGTTCAGACTTCACTACTGCTGGTATTCACCTACTATAAATGTAATGTTAGGATATTGTTTTGTTTAGCAGGCAACTATTGAATATTCAACACAATGAGTACCACCAACATAACAATCTCCATTGGATGGAGACTTGTTTTAAAGTGGTTTCCCCTGACTGCAAAGTATTTCTGTAGGCTATAAATGACTGTTTACTTTTTTTTTTTTTTATCAAATCAGATTGTTCTTAAAATCATTTGTTCTCTCGACCGCCACCTACCTTCAGCTTAATGATTTTATCAGGGTCGAGGCAAACATTCAGCTCGATGCCAAATGTTGAAAATGAATTGCTATAATAGATTATAACATTTTATTAATAGTTAATGCATAATTATAATAAATCTCTCTTCTTGCTAGGGTATTACAGTGGTCCTTTAAGACTTCAGCAGATCTGCTTCTTCCACTCCTTATCAAGTTTCTTGGCATAGGAGAAGCCCTGCCCAGGAGGAGGTTGTCCTAACCGAAGTAATATTTTTTTTATCAGAACAGTTTATTGGCCGATAATAGTGGCCACTGCAGAAAACCCTAGACCAGACTGAAAAATTTAGGACAGCCGCCTCCCTCATTTGATGCGTATGGTTTGGTATTGTTGCCTGGATCTGCCATATTAATCCCAGTGTCATCCACATAGGCTGCATCAGAAGAGTTGCAGAATCTTTTATTAAGCCCGCATTTATATATCAATCTTTCACATACTTACATACTTTTGCACAGAGAAGTTTGTTTGAAGGCTTGAGGTTATTTTAGGAAACCAAAACCTCAGACTTCTCTCCTGGCAGCAGATTAGACCCATGACTGTTAGTGTTTGCCCCCAATCCATTGTAAGATGTGGTTTTTACTAGAATGACAGTATCTAGAACACATGAAATGAAGAGGTACATTTTTTTTCCCTAGAATAAAAGTTAAATGCTTGCAAGTGTCCAAGATTTTGTATATATTTTTTAAATTAGTATGCTCTATACTTTACTGAGGAGGAATCAATAGGCAAACAGGAACTTCACTATATTGTTAATGTTACTAATACCCTGAGGAAGGACAGTATTGGTAACATTAACCATATTAAACAGGTTTATAATGGCAAAAGATAGATAGATAGATATGGAATAACCATTAATAAAAAACATTTTTTTAATACTTTAACACCAATATTCAGTTTATTTTTAAAGATTAGCTAAAACCATCATTGATAAGCTGTTATGTTGTGGTACTCGTGTTGTGTTCTAGTTGGTGAATACCAGCAGCAGTGGAGTTTGAACCTAAAAGTAACTTTAATGCTAAATGTATTTTTTTTTTTTTTTTTTAATAAATGATTATAAATTTGATTAATGATCAATGCCTAATGAAAACTTCTATCACTACAATGGTCCCTTTATTTCTAACATTGAAAAAAGAGTTGTGTCTCTGCTCCTTGGCTCAAAACTCTGCAGACTAATACCAGGTGGAGCTATGCTTCCAAAACCAGTTCATCCAGGGGAAACATCCTGAGACCCCACGGTGCAGAAATGCTCCCTCTAACCCTCAAATCCTAAATAGGAACCCCATAGTGTCCAATCCACAAATGGAAAATATATTCTAGGGAGCCCTTTAACCCTCCCGCACCCACAATTACTCTTCAACATCATAACTCCCTTTCCAAATGACGGGAATAACATTTTAAGCCTGGCAATACTGTTTGCCAATTATGCACCTTCGGCGCTCATCGCGAACCTCTCCCCTTGTCTTTTTCCTCTCCCTAATCTGAAGCCTGGCAATGCTATTTTCCACACAATGCCATGTTCTGCCCCCTCTGAACACCTTCGGAGCTCATTGTCTTCTAAAACCTCCCCATTCTATTATTATTACTTTTATTTTTAAAGTGCCAGCCGTTTCTGTAGAGCTATTTACAAAGTTGAATAAAGTTCAATGGGTACATATAACAAATTACAAGCACAGGAATAATATAAATGTGATACAAATAGGTCAACAACAGACATTAGGTCCATAGATCTTCCAATTTAATTATATGAGTATATGTTTGTTTCTTGTCAAGTGGATGAGATTAGCTCACTCAATTGCAATGCTACTTGCACGTTTTGTGAAACAAACAACTTTGTTTATCTTCTATTTAAGTATGAAGAAGCCTTCACTCTTTTTTTTTTTTTTTTTTTTTTTTTTTTTTTAGATTATCTTTCTCCCACCTACCTGCACCTTCTCACAAGTGTTTTTTTTTTTTCAGGGATGCAGGTCCCAAGTGTCCCGTGGACAATGAGATCCTACAAGAAAAACAGCTCTTTTCAGATAACTTTGCCAAACGTGAAATCCTCTCTCTAACAGTGAAATGTCCCAGTCAAGGATGCTTAGCCAAGATGGAACTACGACGCCTGGAGGTGAGAGCAGAGCTCTTCTTATGTCAGTTAAAGATTTTCAGTGAAAGTGTTAGATGATTGAGATTGAAAGCTGGGTAGTTTTAAAGATATATCTACATTTCTCTTTTTTTTCCCTCTCTCTAATATAACACATGCTGCTTATATCAGACACACACATTACATGGAGTCATTCTATATACACACACATCTATTTTTTTTACAAATAAAATGTATTTTCCACGCCCCAGATCTGCTTACATAGGCACAGTGTACCTACCAATAGAAACACTGCGTTTGGGTACAGATTTTAACCCTTTTACTAACCTTCAAGCCAGCAGCAGCAGCTCAATGCAGAGATCTGCAGATCAGTGGCTGGCTCCTCCTATTTCCTTCTACAAGGGGACTACAAATCCCACGATTCCTTCCTGCACAAACTGCCATCACTGATTGTTACATTGTATTAAATTAAAATGTATTAGCTGGCCGTGATTGGCCAAAACAAATTATGAATATTATGCTAATTTTAACAGGGATTTTCAAGGGTGTTAACTAACAGAAGCAACTGCTTGCAAACTCTAGAGATTTAGCAAACATCAGAGCGAGTTTGTTAATGTTTATTTTGGTATTTTTTCTTGGAAAAAATTGTTTGCATACACTGCTGATTCCCCCAAATGAGATGCATTCATAATCCAGGAAACTTAGATATGCCTTTAAGCGTTTCAAAAATTTTGATTAGTTTATACTTAGATTGCACAAAGTGTTTTATGGACTGAAGGAAGTGAGGGTGATGTGCGTTGGAATATTTAGGGATAATATGAAAATTATATTTCATAAAAAACAGTGGTAGATAAGTGGAACTGCTTCCCAATAGTAACCTCACACACTTAAGGAATTTAAAAGGACTTTGTCACTTCAACAGGAAGTTGATTGAATATTAAAGAGCATTACAACTGGTTATACTTTGTATTACCAGTTTCTCTCTCCAGTAAATCCTTTCTGAAATATTTATTATTGATTTTGCAGCTCCTTTATGCTAATGTGTGGTTTAGAGTACTTGGGTGGGAGAGGGGTCTAACTGCCAGATAACATTGCAGAGGCAGGCAAGCACTCTGTAAACTAAATTAGCACATCACAGCAGCTAATTACCGTATTTTTCCATGTATAAGACGACCCCTATTTTTTTTAGCCCAAAACTAAGAAATAAATATGGGGACCCGCACCCTGAGTATTCTTCCAGACCCCACTCTGTGCCCTTACCCTGAGCAGCCCCCCATCCAGAGCCAGACGTCCCCAGAAGACCCTCACCCTGTGCAGCCCTCAGCAGCCCCCATCCAAAGCCAGGAGGGACCTTGTGTGCTAGACATCAGGTTAGTTCCCCCGGGCAGCGCCTGCAAAACAGCAACAGCATATCATCTTATACACGGAAAAATACGGTAATATGCATAAGCTGCAATATCAACACTGAAATTCCCAGGATTTGTTTACTTTAGAAAAAAAAATGGATAACCCATAACCAGTGTTTCATGCTCTTTAAAAATAACCTTAAAAACTATTTGACTTTGGGATGACAGAGTCTCTTTAAGCACTACTGGGACAATCACAAGGCTAACCCTTGTCTTAATTAAGCCATATTTTTCGGTAGATAAATTGCCGGGTCTTATGGGCATTTGTGTTCCTTACCTGCTGTAAACTCTCTTTTTTTATAAAAATGGGAGTTTAGTGATACGTTTTTTGTTTGGTTTTCAAGTCTCATCTAACAGGATGCGAGTTTGCCAGTAAAGAGTGCCGGCAGTGCCAAGCATCCATCCAGAAAAGCCTGTTGGAGGAGCACATGAGGGTAGACTGTCCGAGGCGTCAGGTCCACTGTGAGAACTGCTCTTTGGTCATGCCATATGAGCAGAAGCAGGTGAGTACGAACTGCACATGTTGTTGTTTAGTCACTCAGTTGTTCAGTAGGTTCATTATTCACATGGCGATATATAAAAAAAATGGCCATGGTGTTTTTTTAAAACCGTTTTCTTCCCAGTAATTTGTTTTGTTTTAGTCTTTAATTGACAATGCCAAGTAATAATCTTAGGGCCCTATTAAATTCCAAAATTTGCAGGGAGTTACAGAGTATTTAAATTAGAAAAGGCTGCAACAACATGGCCAAAATCCAAATTCATAAACCATGCTTCAGCGCATAGCATTTCCGGGGCGTGAACATGATTAATTATTCCAACCTGTAGTTACAGGTTTAGATGGAGCCATTAGTAAAAGAGACAGTCATCATTAAGTCACTAAAACATGGAAGTTACATTTCAATCACTTACATTTTGAAGTCTGAGTTGCTATTGGACCCACATTTCAGAAATAATGCAATATGAAATAATCAATGTGGTAGTACATATAATAGAACTTGCATCGACTAGAATATTGATTGGTATAACACGGAAAATAAACATAAAACAAAGTTTTTTTTATTGCAGATTTGCAAGCTTGAGAATGTTGTGCTATTAATTTTGACACGTTCGGTTTCCCTGGAATTTAGTAGTGTGAATACAGTAGTGTGTTTATATTTGATTTACAGTGCTACGGACAGGAGTTTAACCCCCTTGCAGGATTTTTGGCTACATTTGCCATTTACGGGTGTGAAAAACATTTGCGCCATTTAATAGCGATTTGTAACATTTACGGGCTTGAAAAATCAAATGCTTAGCTGGGTCGAGTCACGATTTTGCCAACCGCTGTTGTTTTTCAGCCTGTAACCCGCAGATTGATTGCAGGTAGGTAAAAGTGGCCAATTTAATAGCCGTAACTTTTGCTGGCTCCTTTACAGGCTTCAGGAACTACAGTTTGGCGAATTTAATAGGGCCCTAAGTACAGAGTGAGCATTGGTAATTAATTCATTATGAGCCACAAAATAACTGACGTGACATATGTCCTCGAGAGCTTGCGTTTGAAAGTGCCTGTTTTTTAAAAAGTTAAGGGAGTCCCTTCCTTTAGCATCTGGTTGGATCCTTTGTCTGTCAAGAAACCAGAT
The DNA here is from genome assembly GCA_027410445.1 of Discoglossus pictus. Taxonomy (NCBI): domain Eukaryota; kingdom Metazoa; phylum Chordata; class Amphibia; order Anura; family Alytidae; genus Discoglossus; species Discoglossus pictus. The sequence goes on from CM050175.1 coordinate 55,775,981, forward strand.
ATTTTTTAAACAATAATGTATTAATCTCATTCATTTCTGTACAGGAGCACGACGATAACTGTCCCTTGGCCAATGTGAGATGTCAATACTGTGAAACGGATCTCATTCGAGAGCAGGTGGGAACACCTTCATGGGGACGAAAATATAGGTAGAGATAGATGGAGGTGAACGAAATATGTGATACTGATGCATGTTCTAGGAGCGAGGAGCAAGATCATTTAAAGAGTAAAATTATACTTGTGGAAATTATGTAGGTCCTAGCAGTATAAGAATATTTAGATAAATTGAGAAATGTTTCTGCTCTGTGCCCTTGGTTACAGAGTAAGTGTTGTGCTTGAGTATCTCATCTGTTAATTTGGTTATCTTTCAGTCACATCCACATTTTAGGCAGTGTCTTATCAGACAACCACATCATGGCTGTTGTTTATATTATTGTAGATGTAATATTTTTACTTTAAAAAGAGTGAATAGTACTGTGTATCTATACACTTATATTTATTTTGCTTTCAGATTGCTAACCACTATAATGTTGATTGCTACATGGCTCCAATTCCTTGCACTTACAGCTTATTTGGATGTGCAGAGAAGGTATGTCTTTTTCTTTTGAAATGTTTTTTGCTAAATTGCCTTTTCATTGTTCTCAGATTAAAGACCTCTGGCCTTGTATGTAACCAGAAGTGATTTGTACATTATGAGGATAACCTACTCTAGATCTGTACTTACTGATTAGTTTATCCTGCATATTGCATAAGCCAATCATTTTTTTATCTGCTCCCAGAGACAAAAAAAAACATTTTTTTTTTTAATTTCAGAGCATGCTCTGATATATAAAGGGTTATATTTATGAAACCCTTATTGGTTTCTGTATAGCAAATTACTGTTTTACAAATCTGCATCATAATACCTTCTATCTTACCTTTCTTCTTCCTTTTTAGATGCAGAGGAATGACCTGGCACACCACCTGCAGGAGTTCACCCAGGCTCACATGCGCATGATGGCACAAACCCTGCGCAGCATGAGCAGCACCATGACTCCAACTGCCCACATGGCTAACATCTCTTTCAGCGACCCTAGCCAGTTTGAGCTTGCACCTCCCTCAGCAACTGCTCTTCACACTTCCTTTTTACCTAGCCAGCATGATTGCAGTGCAGAGGTTCAGAACCTCAAGGAGACCATTGAGCACTTGGAGGGACGTCTTGTGAGGCAGGATCATCAGATACGTGAGTTAATTGCCAAGATGGAAACTCAGAATACATATGTTGCTGAGCTGAAAAACACTGTAAGGAACTTGGAGGATAAAATGGTGGAAATGGAGGCACAGCAAAGTAATGGTGTATTTTTGTGGAGGATTAAAAATTTTAGCACACTCTTGAAAAGCCAGGAAGAGGATAAACCAGTGGTCATACATAGCTCGGGATTCTACACTGGGAAACCTGGCTACAAGCTTTGCCTGCGGCTGCACATCCAACTCCCCAGTGCACAGCGCTGTGCCAACTACATCTCCCTCTTTATACATACCATGCAGGGAGACTACGATGGCCTCCTTCCATGGCCTTTCCAGGGAACCATTCGTCTCTCTATTCTTGACCAGTCAGACAATCCCATGAAGCAGGACCAGGAGGAAGTCATGGACACCAAGCCAGATCTGTTGGCTTTCCAGCGTCCTACCATGCATCGAAATCCAAAAGGCTTTGGCTATGTCACCTTCATGCATCTCCAAACTCTCAAACAAAGACCGTATATTAAAAATGATACCCTGCTTGTGCGTTGCGTTGTGTCAACTCACCCTGACCTAAACAGCCCCCGCAGAGAAGGCTTCCAACCACGAAGCACAGATTGTGTCTCATAACCTCCAAGTGAGAGAACTCAAACTGTATTCTTCTGTACACACATTCTTTATAGCATTCTCAGTTGCTCCTGTATATATTGGTGATATTCATATATTGGAGACAATTGACACAGCAAATCCCAGTTATTGCAGAGATGTGCAAATATAAATAAATATAATTACAATTGGATGTTACTAGAAATTATGAGTGGAACTATTTAATAAAGCTTGTAAATTGGATATTTTAAACATAAATTACATGATAAAAGTCCTCTGACTCTACTAGTGTCTTAATCTCATGAGTTTAGCTATCTCTCATAGTGGAGTTGTTAATCCACAAGAGCATGCCCCCATTGATAAAACTGTAACACTGAATTGTGTGAGTATTTATCATCTATCATTATTCTAGAGCTCAACAATTACCAGTTACCAGGTTTGGTGACTAGTAATAGCAGCTTTTTTTGTGGTTTCTACCCTTTAATTTAGTATGTTGCAATTGTGTCTTATTTATAGTCATTATTGATTATTTGCTCTGGGAAACTACTAAAAGTGCTATGATGAGGGTACTTTGAGTGCATCTTTGAATTTGCCATGCCGGTTCTGTGCGTTGTGTGGTAATGAAAGCTCCTCATAGGTGGTGTGTCAAATTCAAAGATACTTTGGGTAAGTGATCTCAACACCCCTCATAGCAGGTTCAGAAACCAAACTGCAAGTGAGCAGATCCTTGTCAGTGTCAGATTTACATATATTTAATTTATGCTTTAAAAAAATGATCATCCAAGCACAATTATTTTCAATATTTTTAATAAATCAATTGCAGTTATATTAATGTGTTTGCATACTTTTTTTTATTTCTGCTGGGCACTTGACTGACACTTTTTCATGGTTCTAGGACAAAAGGTTTTATGGCATCCATCTCTTTATTAATATGGGAATGTTGTTTTTGCAATTTCTCATCTATTTTGCAATAGCCTTCTTTGTTGCACAAAACTGCTCGGTTTTCCAAAAGAAAAACTGACACAGTAGGACTGACAAGACGTTGGCTGAATGTGGTTGGCAAGCAGCTGTGTTACTGGCGAATGTTCTCTTTGTGGATCTGGAACAATAAGGAAGCAGTCTCTATTGGTGAATGTATAAGGTGGGGACTTCTGTCACTCACTGCATGGACACAACCTGCAACCTTGTTGAGAAATCATCCACTACAAGCAATATGATTGTCAAAAAAAGCTATCTTTATTCAAATAACTTTGTAAATCAGATCTATGTATGTGCTTAATGTTAATGAACTTATACATATGTCCTCATTAGTGCCTTTATACCGGTTCCTCGCTGAAATATAAAATAAATGGTCTAAATACCTATTGCTTCATTCTAGAAGCTGCAGATTATTGGGATTTGTGAATTTGCAAGTTGGCAGAGTCATTATAATCTACCAGGAATTAGTCAGACCTATATATAGGGACATGGAATTCTACATCAAACAAACCATGGAAAATCAAGTTAATTTTCCTTTTTTAGAGTTTTAAAAATTGTTGCATCATTATAAGAGTATATATCTCCTAGGATTCCTTGTTGTTTTTTGTTTTTTTAACATCTTAATTTCAAAGGGAAAATGTGGAATATGTTATTGCAATAAAAACATATACGCATTTAGAGGGAACTTTTAATTGTTGGTCTATTCATTGCCTATAAGCTCAGTGAATCTTGCTGTGCAGAGACTCCTGCTTCAGGGTCAGATTAAATCAGCAACTTTAGTACCATAAAATATTTCATGTCAGCATTTGTAAACAACTATAAAACAATGGGAAGAACTTCAAATGCCTTTTTTACATGTTTTCAGTTTCATTCTGTGTTGCGTGATGGTGCTGAGCTGTTTTTATGGACTTCTGCATTTGATGTTTCCTCCATACAATGTCTTTATACTGGTCCCTCCCCCAAGATACAATAAATAGTCGAAATACCAATTGCTTCCTCCAAGAAGCTGCCAGTAATCGAGGTGACAGTAATGTGGATTTTCCGGTTTGTAGAGTACAAGCTGGCAGGTTTATTAAAGTGTCCCGGGCTCTGCAGTGAAAGCAAATTCAGTGTTCATTCCACAGAAATATATTCATCTTGCACTCATCTGACATTGTTAGGATTTAGTCCTATTTCTTTCAGAACAGTTACCTTGTTATTCGTATATTTTCAGGTGATTCTATTTTGTCCACTCCCTGTATCTTATTGTAATCAAAATATCCTCTATTATGCATACAGCAAGGAAAGAAAAGGCACTTTTATACGTTTGTGTGTCCCAGACCAGAAGACCTGTTTTTGACATAGTTACATAGTAATTAAGGTTGAAAAAAGACTTTCAGTCTATCAAGTTCAACCTTTTAAGATCTCCTCTGATCTGCAATACGCAGATTAAATATCAATTCATTTAGTTGTTAATTCATTATTAATCATTTTATTTTTTATTTTTAATTAATTAATCCAGAGGCAGGCAAACTGAGACGATTGGCTAAGTCTCACTTAGGTTTTTTTTTCTCTAAGGGGAAAAAAAAATGAATTCCTTCCTGACCCCAGATACTGGCGATCGGATTTCTCCCTGGATCAATACTGTCTCTAATTATCCATGGTAACCCTGAATTCCCTTTTTATTTAGAAATAAATCCAGTCCCCTTTTAAAGTTATCTATCGAATCCGCTGTCACCACCTTCTCTGGTAGAAAATTCCACAGATTAACCACCCTTACTGTGAAGAACCCTTTTCTTTCGTTAAGGTGGAATCTTTTTACTTCTAACCTCAGGTTCAACTTCATGTCCTCTTGTCAGTTGAAAACCTCTTGGCACAAAAAGCTCCCTTGACAAATCTTTATACTGACCCTGGATGTATTTATATAAGGTAATCATATCTCCTCTTTTCTAGAGAAAATAAGTTTAATTTGGTTAGTCTTTCTTCATAACTTAGCCCCTCCATTCCCCTTATTAGTTTTGTTGCCCTTCTCTGTACCTTCTCAGCTCTAAAATGTCCTTTTTATGAAGTGGTGCCCAAAATTGTACTCCATATTCCATATCTCTTAGTTTGCACAGTATTCTCCCATGTGGCACTGTATCAAACGCCTTTGCAAAATCCAAAAAGACTACATCCACTGAGTTGCCTTGATCCAGGCTCCTACTAACCTCCTCAAACTAATTAGATTTGTTTGGCATGACCTATCCCTCATAAATCCATGTTGACTCCTACTTCTACTCCTGTTCAAATAGACATATTATTGTACAGTATATTATTAACCTTTCTAAAAGCTTCCCCACTACAGAAGTGAGGCTCACTGGTCTATAATTCCCCGGATTTGCTCTTGCTCCCTTTTTAAATATAGATTTCACATCTGCTTTTCTCCAGTCATCTGGTAGAGACCCTGTGTTGAGTGAATCTTGAAAACCTAGATGTAATGGTTTAGCTATTACAGAACTCCTTTCCCTCCGTACCCGTGGATGTATTCCATCAGGACCCAGGCTTTATTAACATTTATTTTTCCAACCTCTTTTGGATTTCTTCCTGCATTAACCAGTTATTTGGTGAAGGTAGTGTAGCCTCATTATGTTGCAGTGTCCCTACCACTGGTACCTCCCTTGTGTATATCGAAGAAAAGAACCTATTTAGCTCACCTGCCTTTTGCTGGTCACTAATTTTCAGATGGCCTGTGTCACATTGTAATGCTCATATAGCTTCAGTCCTCGCCTTCTTCCCATTAATATACTTAAAAAATATTTTAGGGTTGGTCTTACTCTCTTGTGCAATTAATTTTTAATTTTCTATTTTAGACAGTCTATTAGAGCTTTTGCAAGCCTTGTTGATTTCCTTGTACTCCCGTAAAGCAGTTTGTTTGTATAATTTAGATGCCTGTTTTTTACTCCGTATCTTGAACTTAAAAATCATTGTTAAGCCACATTGGATGGGATTTACTCCTTTTACTTTTTCCCACATGGTATATGCCAATGTGTATGTGTATATTTAGTAAGGATTTATATGTTGTCCATTTATGTTCTGTGTTTTTACCTATCAGTTCTCTGTCCCAGTCTACACTTTGTATTGCTGCCCTTAGACCGTTAAAATCTGCCCTTTTTAAAATTAAGAGTTTTCTTTGGCCGATTGAAATGTAGTTTTTTTTTTATTCAAACTCAAATGAGACTGTGTTGTGATCACTGTTTCCCAAAGGTTGCCCTATTTCAACATTTGATACTATACCAATATTATTTGGGATGACTAAATCCAAGATAGCCTAATTTCTAGTAGGCTCCTGTATTACCTGGGCCAGATAATGATCCCCGAGTGTACTCAAGAACCTGCTCCCCTTAGCTGAGCTGCTGGTCTCATTTATCCAGTTTATTTTAGGGTAATTAAAGTCTCCCATTATTAGAACTTGCCCATGCTTATATGCATTTCCAATCTGTAACAATAGTTGTATTGCCTCACTTTCACCTACAGTGGATATAAAATATCTACACACCCCTGTTAAAATGTCAGGTTTCTGTGCTGTATAAAAATGAGACAAAGATAAATCATTTCAGAACTTGTTCCACCTTTTAATGTGACCTATAAACTGTACAACTCAATTGAAAAACAAACTGAAATCTTTTAGATGGAGGGAAGAAAAATAAAAATAATGTGGTTGCATAAGTCTGCACACCCTCTTATAACTGGGGATGTAGCTGTGTTCAGAATTAAGCAATCACATTCCAAATCTTGTTAAATAGGAGTCAGCATACACCTGCCATCATTTAAAGTGCCTCTGATTAACCCCAAATAAAGTTCAGCTGCTCTAGTTGGTCTTTCCTGAAATTTTATTAGTCGCATCCCACAGCAAAAGCCATGGTCCACAGAGAGCTTCCAACGCATCAGAGGGAACTCATTGTTAAAAGGTATCAGTAAGGAGAAGGGTACAAAATAATTTCCAAGGCATTAAATATAACATGGAACACAGTGAAGACAGTCATCATCAAGTGGAGAAAATATGGCACAACAGTGACATTACTAAGAACTGGAGCTCCCTCCAAAATTGATGAAAAGACGAGAAGAAAACTGGTCTGGGAGGCTACCAAGAGGCCTACAGCAACATTAAAGGAGCTGCAGGAATATCTGGCAAGTACTGGCTGTGTGGTACATGTGACAACAATCTCTTGTATTCTTCATGTGTCTGGGCTATGGGGTGAGTGGCAAGACAAAAGCCTTTTCTTACGAAGAAAAACATCCAAGCCAGGCTACATTTTGCAAAAACACATCTGAAGTCTCCCAAAAGCATGTGGGAAAAGGTGTTATGGTCTGATGAAAACAAGGTTGAACTTTTTGGCCATAATTCCAAAAGATATGTTTGGCGCAAAAACAACACTGCACATCACCAAAAGAACACCATACCCACATTGAAGCATGGTGGTGGCAGCATCATGCTTTGGGGTTGTTTTTCTTCAGCTGGAAGTGGGGCCTTAGTTAAGATAGAGGGAATTATGAACAGTTCCATATACCAGTCAATATTGCCACAAAACCTTCAGGCTTCTGCTAGAAAGCTGAACATGAAGAGGAACTTCATCTTTCAGCATGACAACAACCCAAAGTATACATCAAAATCAACAAAGGAATGGCTTCATAAGAAGTAGATTAAAGTTTTGGAATGGCCCAGCAAGAGCCCAGACCTGAATCCGATTGAAAATCTGTGGGGTTATCTGAAGAGGGCTGTGCACAGGAGATGCCCTCGCAATCTGACAGATTTGGAGTGTTTTTGCAAAGAAGAGTGGGCAAATCTTGCCAAGTCAAAAAGTGACATGCTGATAGACTCATACCCAAAAAGATTGAGTGCTGTAATAAAATCAAAAGGTGCTTCAACAAAGTATTAGTTTAAGGGTGTGCATACTTATGCAACCATATTATTTTATTTTTATATTTTTTCTTCCCTCTACCTAAAAGATTTCAGTTTGTTTTTCAATTGAGTTGTACAGTTTATAGGTCACATTAAAGGTGGAAAAAGTTCTGAAATGATTATCTTTGTCTCATTTTTTTTACAGCACAGAAACCTGACATTTTAACAGGGGTGTGTAGACTTTTTATATCCACTGTATATTTGGGGGGTTTATAGCATACTGCTACTAATATCCTTTTGGAATTTGCTGCTCCGCTATTTAACTCTATCCACAAACATTCAACTTTATCACTAGGTCCACCATAAATATCTTCTCTGACTATAGAGTTAAATTCAGGCTTAACATACAGACAAATCCCCCCTCCTCTTACCATTGCCTATATCTATCTTTCCTAAATAGGGTATAACCATCCAGATTAACAGTCCAGTCATCCCACCACGTTTCGGTAATGCCTATTAAATCCCATTTTTCATTAATTACTAATACTTCTAACTCTCCTATTTTAACTGGCAAGCTTCTGGCATTAGCAAACATACACCTTATGTTATGAGTCTGTAATTCTGAAGTGCCTGCCACTGTACTTGAGTTACTTAGTACTACCTCCCTATTGACTATACTAACCCTCCCCCATAATCCTCCTTGACTAGCTAAATAATTCCTTACCCCCTCTACACTTTCTACCCCATTACTTCTATCTAGTCCCTCACCCCACCTACTAGTTTAAATAGCCCCCAGCCTTTTTACCATACTACCCCCTAGCACACAAGCTCCATCATCATTAAGGTGAAATCCATTCCTGCTATAGAGATTGTACCCAAATGAGAAGTCAACCTAGTGCTCTAAATTACTGCAATTTCGCACCTTTTCTTTGAACTCCCTCCTTTTATTTAAACTCCTACACTTACAATAGAACTGAATTTATACTAGAGGGGTTCACAAGCTCACAATTTTGTTCCTTCTGTTTTTATTAGTTTCTTACTACTCACCTGCCTATTAATCACTTCACAAGTCACAGAACAAAGGCAAAAAAAAAACTGGTTACTCAGCAGAACCAGTGGAACTTGGGCTATGGGTGGGAGGACAAGTTACGTTTTGTTGTTAGGGCATAATCTTCCTGAGGTTTCCGGCTCTGTACCCTCGAACAGCGGCAATAGGTTCAGTTATGCCTGGGTAGAGGAGACTGTGGTATTCACTTAACCGACCAGCCAAGTCTACCCTTGAAGTCTTACATATTACTGGTCAAGAATAGAGTCAATTGAGCTTCATTATCAAGCATCAGATCACAAAGCGGTTAATCCTATCTTGTCATCCCATTCATAACATAAATTCTGCTGTGCTCTGGCATCAAGCCAGGCTATTTATCTAGATTAGTTGAACCCCCTCAATCAAATTTCCTGTAAATTGTACCCTCTTTTCCCAGGGAACCCTGATTATATACTTTATTGAAATCCCTGGATAAAAATACAGCAGTTTAAGACCAAAGATGACAGGTTAACATATATACATCACAAATTCTATATTTAACCACTAATACAATAATTCACTAACATGGCACACAATGAAACAACATGGCGGTCAGAGTTCAAATCCATGCAAGGAGGGCAGCTTCCTGGGATAAGAGGGGAATTGCACAATTAACCCATGTCAGCCCATGACCCACAACAGTTCAACAGTCCCATAAAGAAAAGTCACAGACCCCATGGGCATCAAAATTAGCAATATATTGAATCGATCGCAATTATGTCTGCGTAGGTCTCTTATGTAGAATCAAAGCAAATCTACTTGAAACAATGTGAGATTAAAGGTATATGAAAGTTTCCTTGTTTTAACATTAAACTACCAAAGTGTATGTGTTTACTCAATCCTTCCAAACAGTCCTTGCTAAGGTCTGCCGCCCTACATCTCATGCATACATTGTTTCTGTTGGTTAATGATGTTTTAGCCACTTACAGATTGTCTCTAACAAAATGTTTTGAAAAACTCCTGAGAGACAGTCTGTAAGTGGCTAGTACATCTCTTACCAATAGAAACATTGCATACATGAGCTGTGGGTGCAGATCTTTGCAGCAATTGTTTGGAAGTAAGTGAAAACAAAGCTTTTAAACACTTAAAAAAAAAAAAAAAAATATATATATATATATATATATATACATATATATGTTTCTATATTCAAACATCAGAATTGTACAGAGATGCCGACTGCTTACTGACCTGCACTACCTCATTACACTGTGCTCAGTGTGTGACATCACTACACCAGGTGACATCATAAACGTCAACTGGCTAATGCGTGTTTCACAAGGGCTTCTACGGAGGCCGAGATGAGAAAGTGTTTAAAGAGAGAGATAAGTATAGACTGGATCTAATTGATTAATTTAAATCAATAAACTTTAACCCTTTAAGTATCACTATCAATAAAGAGGAACTTGAAATGTCAATTAGTATTAAATCCATCTAGGATTGCAATAGATATATATAAAGAAATCTAATAAAAAATAAAAGGATAAATAAGAGGATAAATAAAAAACATGAAAACAAAATGTGGACAATTAATAATAATGAATATATAAAAAGTGAATAAGTGTGTAAGGTGTAATTCATATCGTACCTGTAGAACTATTGTGATCAATATAAATAAACTACAAAATTGCAGTATGATTGTCCCTGTCTCCCCTCGTGCCCCTGCCTTAACACCCTGTGCATCTTATGTGTGTGTTGTACTACCTGTATGTGTGAGAGTCTCTTGGTGAGTGTGAAAACCCCTGGATGATGTCACGGCTTTGCCATTTTAAGATAGTCTTCAGCCAGCTCTAGATAACCTCATGGTCACACCCCATGATGAAGGCACGGCCCCGCCCAGTGTGGCAGACACTGCTCTTTATATTATAAGACTTGTAATTAATGTGTGGAAAAACCACTCACTGTGTGAACATATAATTAAGTTGGTACATTTCTAATGTATCATTTCCAGTTATGTATAGTTAATAAATATCTACAGTAAACAACTACAACCAGAATCTAAGATGAATATAAAAATGAATTAATAATGCGAGTGTATATGCCCACGCACCATATCGAATAAAATGTAAATCATGCTAGAGGATTATGAACGTAATCAACTACAGGACAATATCAGATCCTGTCTAATGGATTATCCTAGCATTGCCAAGATGGAGCTGACCAAACCATGAAATATCTGTATATTGGTTCATTATGAGTTCAAATTCTTTTAAACTGTATCAAGCAACTATATAAGGAAACCTACCGTGTGACACAAGGGAGGGAGAGGGGGGAAGGGGACACGAGGGGGGAAGTAAGAGGGGGAAAGAAGACACAGGGGGAAAAGACATGGGAGGGAGAGGGGGCAAAAGGAGACACAGGGGAGGGAGAAGGGGAAAGGAAACATGAGGGGGGGGGAGTGAGAGGGGGAAAGAAGACACAGGGGAGGGAGGGGGGGAAATGAGACACAGGAGAGGGAGAAAGGAGACATGAGGTGGGGAAGTGAGATGGGGAAAGAAGACACAGGTAAAGGGAGAGGGGGAAAGAAGGGGGGAAGGAGGTATAGGGGAGAGAGAGGTGGGGAAGGAGACACAAGGAAGGGGGGAAGCAGACCCAAGGGAGTCAGAGGGGGGAAAACACGGGGGGAGGGGGGAAGTGAGACACAAGGGAGGGAGATGAGGGGCAAAATGAGACACAAAGGAGGGAGGGGAGGGAGAGAAGGGGGGAAATGAGACACAAGGGAGGTGAGAGTGGAGGGAAATGAAGCACAAGGGAGAGAGAGGAGGGGGGAAAGGAGATACAAGGGAGGGAGAGGAGGGGGAAATGAGACACAAGGGAGGAAGTAATAAGGGAGAGAGACTTGCAATGAGCGCCGGAGGCGCTCCTTGCGAGCCACGCGGTGTGCACCAAAGGCGCTCAGCGCAGGGCTCATGGTGAGCGCCAAAGGTGCTCTAATTGGGTCGCAAACAGCAATGCCAGGCTTACAATTTTATTACTGTCATTTTTGACAGGCAAGTAGCTACTATCAAATAAATGGAGGTGTTCATAAAAATAGTGTGTATTTAACCGCCTCATTCATACTCTTTGGTATTACTGTATCCATTGGCGTTCTGCCTTTAAAAGTTCATCCTCTAGGTTACTTTTTCTTATCCCAAATGTGATCTTTTGTAGGACCCAGCATATGAGCTCAGTTTTAGATTCCTGAAAATGTTTAGCAACTATAGAGAGGGTTTTACCTTTATATTTTTCGGCTTCTGTTCCTCATGTTACACAGATGCTCTAGCCGACTTCTGAGCTCACAACTGGTCATCCATATACATCTTAGCACAGGGGCATTCAAGGCAGTAGATAACGCCATTGGAACTTGAGTCTCTGATGATAAGTTTCCCACCATCCTATCTTCTATTCCATGTACTTTCCTAAAATAAAGGTTACAATTTGCACTGCACACATTTAGGGGATAATGGTTAGCTACATAATTTAATGGAAAGGTGCTGGTTAGTGTATTTTTCTTTTTCTTATTTTTCTAAGTAATGTTTAACTATAAATCAGGATATTTGTATTTCATAGCTATTAAAAGCGTTTTAAATTAGCATTCGATAACTTTTAGTATAGCTATTTGTACAATTACTTTTCAAAATCCACACATCTGGCAAGTTCTCTTATTCCACGTGATTACCACTCTCAGTGGGGTGTGATTAGCAGGAAGAGCATGGTCATCTGGTTGACTCAGCATAATCACAGATGCTCATAAATCTTAAAACCTCTTATTATTTTAATTCAACCAGCTAGGCATGCTTTCCTCACCCTTCATGCTCTACCATGGGTATTAATGACCTAAAATAAGAGAACGGCTTATCAAACCAGTGTGGTTAATGGTTCTTAATACCGTAGAAGGCTTTTTGATAGTAATTTGCACACAGCTGATTAAAGGACCACCTCAACAGTATGAGCAAGATGTGTTAATAAGGAATTGATTGTTAATAAAATGAAATGTTATATTATTTTAAAAATATATATAATGGAGTATATGTATTACTTGTAGTATTAATTATGCCATATTGAAGCCTCCACAGTGTCACTTTCATGGACTGGGCTGCCCTAAGCTGGAGCTCAGAAAAGAAAATGGTAACCCTGCAAAGAATGATTGCATATAAAACTAAAAAAAATGTAAAAGCTGTTTTCTTATTTGATGATTTTGTTTGTTTCTCGATAAACAGAATAATTTGCCCATGACCTCAAAGGGTAAGTGTGCCGAGTAGGAGAGTGATATATATCTCTCTAAATATATATAACACTTAGTTGTGCACGGTAATTAAATCACATCAGAATGTGTTGTCCCTCCATGTATTAAGAGAGGAATAGAAGTAAGGAAATACATTGTAGTTCTGCCCCTATTTAATTATCGGGTAAGACCTCACTTGGAATATGAAGTATAATTTGGGCAGAAAAGGATATTGTAGAATTAGAAAAGGTTCAGAGAAGGACAACACAATAAGAGGAATGGAGGGATAGAGATATGAAGAGAGGCTAACCAAATTCCACTATTTTCTGTCTAGAAAAATGTGCTTAAAAGGTTCATACGATTACCTTATATAAATAAATCCTGCATCAGTATAAGAGGTGAACATTTATCGCCAAGACACTTGCAGTTGACAAGAAGTCACCCCTTGAGGTAAAATGAAAAACAAATTCACCTTAGAGAAAGAAAAGGGTTCTCCACAATAAATGCATTTAGAATGTGAAACTCGTTAAGAAAAGAGATTGTGGCAGCACATTCAATAAACAACTTTAAAGGAGTTGGATGTACACTGCTAAAAAAAATAAAGGGAACACTTAAACACAATGTAACTCAAAGTCAATCACACTTCTGTAAAATCAAACTGTCCACTTAGGAAGCAACACTGAGTGACAATCAATTTCACATGCTGTTGTGCAAATGGGATAGACAACAGGTGGAAATTATGGGCAATTAGCAAGACACCCCCAATAAAGGAGTGATTCTGCAGGTGGTGACCACAGGCCACTTCTCAGTTCCTATGCTTTCTGGCTGATGTTTTGGTCACTTTCTAATGCTGGTGGATCTTTCACTCTAGTGGTAGCATGAGACAGAGTCTACAACCCACACAAGTGGCTCAGGTAGTGCAGCTCATCCAGGATAGCACATCAATGCGAGCTGTGGCAAGAAGGTTTGCTGTGTCTGTCAGCGTAGTGTCCAGAGCATGGAGGCGCTACCAGGAGACAGGCCAGTACATCAGGAGATGTGGAGGAGGCCGTATGAGGGCAACAACCCAGCATCAGGACCACTACCTTCGCATTTGTGCAAGGAGGAACAGGAAGAGCACTGCCAGAGCCCCCCCGGTGGGGGTTGTGCTTACAGCCCAACACCGTGCAGTATGTTTGACATTTGCCAGAGAGCACCAAGATTGGCAAATTTACCACTGGAGCCCTTTACTCTTCACAGATGAAAGCAGGTTCACACTGAGCACATGTGACAGACGTGACAGGGTCTGGAGACGCTGTGGAGAACGTTCTGCTGCCTGCAACATCATCCAGCATGACTGGTTTGGCAGTGGATCAGTAATGGTGTGGGGTGGCATTTCTTTGGGGGGCCACACAGCCCTCCATGTGCTCGCCAGAGGTAGCCTGACTGCCAATAGGTACCGAGATGAGATCCTCAGACCCCTTGTGAGACCTAGTGTGGTTGGCCCTGGGTTCCTCCTAATGCAAGACAATGCTAGACATCGTGTGGCTGGAGTGTATCAGCAGTTCCTGCAAGACAAAGGCATTGATGCTATGGACTGGCCCGCCTGTTCCCCAGACTTGAATCCAATTGAGAACATCTGGGACATCATGTCTCGCTCCATCCACCAACGTCACGTTGCACCACAGACTGTCCAGGTGTTGGCAGATGCTTTAGTCCAGGTCTTGGAGGAGATTCCTCAGGAGACCATCTGCCACATCATCAGGAGCATGCCCAGGCGTTGTAAGGAGGTCATACAGGCACGTGGAGGCCACACACACTACTGAGCCTCATGTTGACTTGTTTTAAGGATATTACATCAAAGTTGGATCAGCCTGTAGTGTGTTTTTCCACTTTCATAATGGGGGTGACTCCAAATCCAGACCTCCATGGGTTGAAAAATGTGATTTCCATTTTTTTAATTTTTGTGTGATTTTGTTGTCAGCACATTCAACTATGTAAAGAACAAAGTATTTCATACGAATATTTAATTCATTCAGATCTAGGATGTGTTATTTTAGTGTTCCCTTTATTTTTTGAGCAGTGTATTTTTGATTACAAACGACATGGAAGGTCATTTAACTAGAAGAGGTTAGATATTGATCAATGGTACAGTCCAGTTGCCAGTTTTTCTCCCAAATGAGGCAATTGTCAGAGTTTTAAAGTATTTTCTTTTTTGCTGGATCAATTGACAGTTCACAAAATTTAAAGATCTGAGGAGATCTAAAAAGGTTGAAGTTGATGGACTTTTTTTTTTATTTATAAACCTTATTTATCATGTTTCTAGGTAAAGAAAATTTAAAAACATACTGGGAAAGTGTGTTTTGGGTCTTGTGACCTTCCAACTGACAACACCTTGTAAGAAAAAACATTTAAATATAAAGCTCATATGTTTGTTTGTCAGAGACAGACTATTAAAAACTGTATTTAGTTTAACATAAATAAAAGTTACTATTTTCTCTACTTTTTTATATTGTCTCTTTTCCACCCAAAGCAGTGCTACTTTTCTCATTTCCCTGGGCTTTGATCAGGGGGGTGGCCAATTCTGTCCGAGACTGGACCGTCATGGCGCTTGGAAGCAGGCAGGACTCTAATGTCACCTCGTTGTTGCAGGAAAAACCTTCCAGATGTCCCATTGGTTTGCCCCAGTGACATAAAGTAGCTGGATCACTGGCTATACCCATTATCAAATTCCAGCCTTAGTTCGCTGAGCCCACTCAGCCTTAATAAGAACCTGGTCAGACTTTTTTTTAGTTCAGGCCCCAGACAGAGCTGTCTACACCCCCTCATAAGGCAAGTGTAGATGGAGTAAGGTTGCTCTGCTTCAGGGGAAAACTGACAATTTAAAATAAAAGAAAAAAATAACTTTTACAGCTTACTGTTTTCAATAGTCTGTGTCCCACAAAAATAAGAGTTTTACTTCTAAATAAACTAAAGTGACTCTTTGAGCTGTCATTATGCATTAGGGATAGTTGCAGTTTGTGGTGTGTTCTATATTTTTTTATTCTCTCCAAAATACATTTTTTTTTCCAGGCAGCAAAAAATGTTAGTTTTTTTCCTATAAACTCTGTACTGTTATCTGCTTACTGGGGCAATAAATGACTGTCCCTTTCAATGTGCATTCTGGGACACTAGTGCTCTCAGCACCATGGGCAGATTGCTCATCTAGTTTAGTGAGGCGGAGACTATTGTTTATCTCTCTGCCACCTATTTTTATCATGGACGTGAATTCACAAAGGTAATTGAAGTCATAAAAATGAGATTAAAAGATAATGTTATTTAATTTAACAAAATGTAAGATAGTTAATTAAAACGAAAGTATACCCTCTTATGGGATTCCTGGTGGTCCAGTGGTTAGGATTTAATGCTTTCACCGCTGTAACCTGGGTTCAGTTCCAGGTAAGGAAACAAGAGCTCACACCACCCTGAAGCCATGCAGGGTTTTGTCTGGTCAATACTTGGATAGGAGACCACCTAGGAATACCAGGAGCTGTATGCTGTGGCCCACTGAAGAAGGAACTGGCAACCAACTCCAGTATCTCTGCCATGAAAGCCAAGTGGATCAGCATGGGTTGTTACAGTCTATGAGTTCACAGAGAGTCGGATATGACTTAACGATGCAATCACACGACATACCCTGTTAACTTTGTATGGTTTTACAAATTAAGACACATCTACTAGTTATCACTAAATCCTAACCAAAACACAAAAGAGCGTCACTTGACCACGTACTGGAGCCCAGCCCCATTTGTAGAGTCCTGTACCATCTCAGAAATGTTTCAAACTCTCCTCACATTAAAGGGCTGCCACCATTCATCCACCAATTAATTTGGTTGACATTAACAACCTGAATAAAGGGCATCTATGTTAATTTTTGGTGAATATGAAGGCAGTGGTTCCTAGTTTGGATGGGAATCGCTGGCCGATTCACCAACAGGAAAGATTATTTGTTTTAGGAACGTACAGACCTGATTATGATTGCAGGATTCCGTCAAACAGGGTAGGGGGTCTCTCGATACTGGATATTGTGTATTAAGTAATTAAGTCAGACTAGTCAGAACTTTTAAGATAGATCAGTGGGAATTGTTTTGTCTGAATTTACTATTTAGCATTACTCATTTTTCATAATACCACACAAGATTACTATAATTAAGAGTGAACCCTAAAATTTTCAACTTATTTTTGGTATTAATAATTATTCTGTGAGACACATAAAACCTATTGTCTTAGCACTCATATATACTACACTCCACTATATCTTTCCCATTCCCTCCAATTACTTACTATATTGTGCTAGATATTTGGGTACTTATGTAGTTATCTGAAGATAGAACATGTTTAAAAGTTACTACACTGTATGTAGACATTAGTGCAAGGTCTATATATTTATTACTTAACTTTATCTGAAACCTGATTCTAGCATTTTATTTAAAAAAAATGTAATATTCTATTTTTCTCTGTTGTCTTGAATTTACACATTATACATCTTGAACTACATAAAGTAAGCTCTTTTTTCAGTGATTTGATGTCAAGACATCTAGTCGGGATTACAGTTTGCCTAAGTTTGTAATTCTTTCTCTCTCCCAATACATGTGTTCTAAACTACACTTTACTTGATATTTTTCCACTAAGATGTAGCTATTACACCTTAAATCTGTGTGGATAAATGGAAATTGTATAATTCTGTCTTCTCTATAACTAAGAGAAAACGTATCTTTACAATGCAATACTCTGATTATGCATCTAGATTACTGGACACTCACGGGTACCTCACTCTTCATATATATGGAAGATATGGCTACTACTGATTAAGATGACAAAAAAAGCAGCCCAGCTCAACAGTGACATATATAGACTGTAAATGAAGGGACCTGATACCAAATGAACTAAAGATGAAAAATCGACTTACCCACAACATGCTAAAAACCTCTGAAGGTGCAAAAGTGAGACATTAAAAAAAACACCATCAAACCAGCTGACAAAGTTGGCGCAGTTGTTAATATGAATGCTCAGGACTACATAAAAAAAGGCAACTGATCAACAGCACCTACTACAAGAAACAGGATATGTTTCCTGAGTTGAATGGTATATTGCTCTATAGTATCCTGGTTCAAACTTTCCCTAAGAATGTGCAGTGAGAATTGGAGCAGCCTATACCCACCATCCTACAACTTGGACTTTCTACCTACTACCAAAACCAGGCAACCCAGGGAGACCAATTGTTACATGGACACACTGACTGAACAGAGATCTGTCTTTGTTGAAAACATCCTTAAACCATTAGTTAGTAACACCAGTAGCTATATACAAGACACCACTGACTCTCTCAAAAAAACTCAGACAGATTGAAGACTTAGCTACCAACACACTACTTGTCACCATCGATGTAGAGTCTCTTTACAGTAATATCCCACACAAAGATGCAACTGAGGCATGCTTTAAGTTTCTTTCTGCACACATTCAGAACCAGAAATATAACCCTGATATTATTAAACTACTCGAATATATATTGGCCCCACAACTACTTCACCTTCCACAAAGACGTGTACAGACAAAAGGTGAAGACTGCAATGGGAACAAGACCGAAAGCTGCAGCTACCTTCACAGCTCCAGTTCCCATCCCTCCTGTACCAAATAAACGATAATTCACACCCAAGCCACCAGATATCATTGCATATGTTTTAAAATGTTTGTACTGCCCCCAGTGTTTAAACACATAACAACAAGACCTATAACATCAGGAGGTCATATTCATGTACATGTGTAGAGAGGACACAGCCACATAATACCTATAACATCAGGGGGTCATATTCATGTACATGTGTAGAGAGGACACAGCCACATAACAACAAGACCTATAACATCAGGGGTCATATTCATGTACATCTGTAGAGAGGACACGGCCACATAACAACAAGACCTATAACATCAGGGGGTCATATTCATGTACATCTGTAGAGCGGACACAGCCACATAACAACAAGACCTATAACATCAGAGGGTCATATTCATGTACATCTGTAGAGAGGACACAGCCACATAAC
Source organism: Discoglossus pictus (assembly GCA_027410445.1). Taxonomy (NCBI): domain Eukaryota; kingdom Metazoa; phylum Chordata; class Amphibia; order Anura; family Alytidae; genus Discoglossus; species Discoglossus pictus. The sequence goes on from CM050175.1 coordinate 55,794,990, forward strand.
AACAAGACCTATAACATCAGAGGGTCATATTCATGTACATCTGTAGAGAGGACACAGCCACATAACAACAAGACCTATAACATCAGAGGGTCATATTCATGTACATCTGTAGAGAGGACACAGCCACATAACAACAAGACCTATAACATCAGGAGGTCATATTCATGTACATGTGTAGAGAGGACACAGCCACATAATACCTATAACATCAGGGGGTCATATTCATGTACATGTGTAGAGAGGACACAGCCACATAATACCTATAACATCAGGGGGTCATATTCATGTACATGTGTAGAGAGGACACAGCCACATAACAACAAGACCTATAACATCAGGGGTCATATTCATGTACATCTGTAGAGAGGACACGGCCACATAACAACAAGACCTATAACATCAGGGGGTCATATTCATGTACATCTGTAGAGCGGACACAGCCACATAACAACAAGACCTATAACATCAGAGGGTCATATTCATGTACATCTGTAGAGAGGACACAGCCACATAACAACAAGACCTATAACATCAGAGGGTCATATTCATGTACATCTGTAGAGAGGACACAGCCACATAACAACAAGACCTATAACATCAGAGGGTCATATTCATGTACATCTGTAGAGAGGACACAGCCACATAACAACAAGACCTATAACATCAGGGGTCATATTCATGTACATCTATAGAGAGGACACAGCCACATAACAACAAGACCCATAACATCAGAGGGTCATATTCATGTACATCTGTAGAGAGGACACAGCCACATAACAACAAGACCTATAACATCAGGGGGTTATATTCATGTACATCTGTAGAGAGGACACAGCCACATAACAACAAGACCTATAACATCAGGGGTCATATTCATGTACATCTATAGAGAGGACACAGCCACATAACAACAAGACCCATAACATCAGAGGGTCATATTCATGTACATCTGTAGAGAGGACACAGCCACATAACAACAAGACCTATAACATCAGAGGTCATATTCATGTATATCTGTAGAGAGGACACAGCCACATAACAACAAGACATATAACATCAGAGGGTCATATTCATGTACATGTGTAGAGAGGACACAGCCACATAACAAGAAGACCTATAACATCAGGGGGTCATATTCATGTACATGTGTAGAGAGGACACAGCCACATAACAACAAGACCTATAACAAGAGGGGGTCATATTCATGTACATCTGTAGAGAGGACACAGCCACATAACAACAAGACCTATAACATCAGGGGGTCATATTCATGTACATCTGTAGAGAGGATACAGCCACATAACAACAAGACCTATAACATCAGGGGTCATATTCATGTACATCTGTAGAGCGGACACAGCCACATAACAACAAGACCTATAACATCAGAGGGTCATATTCATGTACATCTGTAGAGAGGACACAGCCACATAACAACAAGACCTATAACATCAGAGGGTCATATTCATGTACATCTGTAGAGAGGACACAGCCACATAACAACAAGACCTATAACATCAGAGGGTCATATTCATGTACATCTGTAGAGAGGACACAGCCACATAACAACAAGACCCATAACATCAGAGGGTCATATTCATGTACATCTGTAGAGAGGACACAGCCACATAACAACAAGACCTATAACATCAGGGGGTTATATTCATGTACATCTGTAGAGAGGACACAGCCACATAACAACAAGACCTATAACATCAGGGGTCATATTCATGTACATCTATAGAGAGGACACAGCCACATAACAACAAGACCCATAACATCAGAGGGTCATATTCATGTACATCTGTAGAGAGGACACAGCCACATAACAACAAGACCTATAACATCAGAGGTCATATTCATGTATATCTGTAGAGAGGACACAGCCACATAACAAGACCTATAACATCAGGGGGTCATATTCATGTACATCTGTATAGAGGACACAGACACATAACAACAAGAGCTATAACATCAGGGTCACATTCATGTACATCTGTATAGAGGACACAGACACATAACAACAAGAGCTATAACATCAGGGTCACATTCATGTACATCTGTATAGAGGACACAGACACATAACAACAAGAGCTATAACATCAGAGGGTCATATTCATGTACATCTGTAGAGAGGACACAGCCACATAACATTAAGACCTTTAACATAAGGGGGTCATATTCATGTACATCTGTAGAGAGGACACAGACACATAACAAGAGCTATAACATCAGGGGGTCATATTCATGTACATCTGTAGAGAGGATACAGCCACATAACAGCAAGACCCATAACATCAGGGGGTCATATTCATGTACATCTGTACAGGGGACACAGCCACATAACAACAAGACCTATAACATCCGGGGGTCATATTCATGTACATGTGTAGAGAGAACACAGCCACATAACTACAAGACATATAACATCAGAGGGTCATATTCATGTACATGTGTAGAGAGGACACAGCCACATAACAACAAGACCTATAACATCAGGGGGTCATATTCATATACATGTGTAGAGAGGACACAGCCACATAACAACAAGACCTATAACATCAGAGGATCATATTCATATACATGTGTAGAGAGGACACAGCCACATAACTACAAGACCTATAACATCAGAGGGTCATATTCATGTACATATGTACAGAGGACACAGCCACATAACAAGAAGACCTATAACATCAGGGGGTCATATTCATGTACATGTGTAGAGAGGACACAGCCACATAACAACTAGACCTATAACATCAGGGGATCATATTCATGTACATCTGTAGAGAGGACACAGCCACATAACAACAAGGCCTATAACATCAGAGGGTCATATTCATGTACATGTGTAGAGAGGACACAGCCACATAACAACAAGGCCTATAACATCAGAGGGTCATATTCATGTACATGTGTAGAGAGGACACAGCCACATAACAAGAAGACCTATAACATCAGGGGGTCATATTCATGTACATGTGTAGAGAGGACACAGCCACATAACAACAAGACCTATAACAAGAGGGGGTCATATTCATGTACATCTGTAGAGAGGACACAGCCACATAACAACAAGACCTATAACATCAGGGGGTCATATTCATGTACATCTGTAGAGAGGATACAGCCACATAACAACAAGACCTATAACATCAGGGGTCATATTCATGTACATCTGTAGAGAGGATACAGCCACATAACAACAAGACCTATAACATCAGGGGTCATATTCATGTACACGTGTAGAGAGGACACAGCCACATAACAACAAGACCTATAACATCAGGGGGTCATATTCATGTATATGTGTAGAGAGGACACAACCACATAACAACAAGACCTATAACATCAGGGGGTCATATTCATGTACATCTGTAGAGAGGATACAGCCACATAACAACAAGACCTATAACATCAGGGGTCATATTCATGTACATCTTTAGAGAGGATACAGCCACATAACAACAAGACCTATAACATCAGGGGTCATATTCATGTACACGTGTAGAGAGGACACAGCCACATAACAACAAGACCTATAACATCAGGGGGTCATATTCATGTACATCTGTAGAGAGGACACAGCCACATAACAACAAGACCTATAACATCCGAGGGTCATATTCATGTACATCTATAGTGAGGACACAGCCACATAACAAGAAGACCTATTACATCTGGGGCTCATATTCATGTACATGTGTAGAGAGGACACCGCCACATAACAACAAGACCCATAACATCAGGGGGTCATATTCATGTACATCTGTAGAGAGGACACAGCCACATAACAACAAGACCTATAACATCAGGGGGTCATATTCATGTACATCTGTAGAGAGGACACAGCCACATAACAACAAGACCTATAACATCAGGGGTCATATTCATGTACATGTGTAGAGAGGACACGGCCACATAACAACAAGACCTATAACATCAGGGGGTCATATATATGTACATGTATAGAGAGGACACAGCCACATAACAACAAGACCTAGAACATCAGGGGGTCATATTCATGTACATGTGTAGAGGACACCGCCACATAACAAAAAGACCTATAACATCAGTGGATCATATTCATGTACATCTGTAGAGAGGACACAGCCACATAACAACAAGACCTATAACATTTTAATTTTTCAAGATTCACTCAACACAGGGTCTCTACCAGATGACTGGAGAAAAGCTGATGTGATACCTATATTTAAAAAGGGAGCAAGAGCAAATCCGGTGAATTATAGACCAGTGAGCCTCACTTCTGTAGTGGGGAAGCTTTTAGAAGGGTTAATAAGGGATAATATACAAGAATATGTCTATTTGAACAGGATTATAAGTAGGAGTCAACATGGGTTTATGAGGGATAGGTCATGTCAAACAAATCTAATTAGTTTCTATGAGGAGGTTAGTAGGAACCTGGATCAAGGCAACTCAGTGGATGTAGTCTTTTTGGATTTTGCAAAGGATTTTGATACAGTGCCACATGGGAGACTATTGGGCAAACTAAGGGATACAGGAATTGCAGTAAATATCTGCTCATGGATTGAGAGCTGGCTAAAAGACAGGAAGCAAAGGGTTGTTGGAAATGGAACATACTCCGATTGGACTAATGTGGTAAGTGGGGTTCCTCAGGGTTCAGTATTAGGTCCTCTCCTTTTTAACATATTTATTAATGACTTAGAGGTAGGATTGGAGTGTGGGGTCTCCATTTTCGCTGATGACTCAAAGTTGTGCAAGGTAATTAAATCAGAAAATGATGTGCTTTCCCTCCAAGGGGATTTACATAAAATTGAGGAATGGGCATCTAAATGGCAGATGAGATTTAATACGAATAAATGTAAGGTTATGCATCTGGGAAGGAAAAATAGCCATGCAATTTATAATCTTAATGGAGCAAATCTAGGTGTATCAGATATTGAAAGGGATTTGGGAGTGCTTGTGGACAACCACCTAGGTAACAGTGCTCAAAGCCAAGCAGCAGCTGCAAAGGCAAATAAAATATTAGCATGTATTAAGAAAGGTATAGAAGCCAGGGAAGCAAATATAATTCTGCCACTATAAAAATCTCTAGTACGCCCTCATTTGGAATATGGAGTACAATTTTGGGCACCACTTCATAAAAAGGACATTTTAGAGCTGGAAAAGGTACAGAGAAGGGCAACCAAACTAATAAGGGGAATGGAGGGGCTAAGTTATGAAGAAAGACTAACCAAATTAAACTTATTTTCTCTAGAAAAAAGGCGTCTAAGAGGAGATATGATTACCTTATATAAATACATCCAGGGTCAGTATAAAGATTTGTCGGGGGAGCTTTTTGTGCCAAGAGGTTTTCAACTGACAAGAGGACATCCCTTGAGGTTAGAAGTAAAAAGATTCCACCTCAAAGAAAGAAAAGGGTTCTTCACAGTAAGGGTGGTTAATCTGTGGAATTCTCTACCAGAGGAGGTGGTGACAGCGGATTCGATAGATAACTTTAAAAGGGGACTAGAATTATTTCTAATTAAAAAGGGTATTCAGGGTTATCATGGATAATTAGAGAGACAGAAATGATCCAATTTTTAACATTTCCCCTTTAGACAATTGGCTAAGTCTCGCTTGTTTTTTTTTTTTTTCTATTTGCCTTCCTCTGGACTAATTAATAATAAAAAAATAAAATAAAAAAAATTAAATAATTGATTAATAATTAATTAACAACTAATGAATTAATAGTTAATCCGCATATTGCAGATCAAAGGAGATCTTAAAAGGTTGAACTTGATGGACTGAAAGTCTTTTTTCAACCTTAAATACTATGTAACTATGTAACAATGTAACATCAGGGGGTCATATTCATGTACATCTGTAGAGAGGACACAGCCACATAACAACAAGTCCTATAACATCAGGGCGTCATATTCATGTACATCTGTAGAGAGGACACAGCCACATAACAACAAGACCTATAACATCAGAGGATCATATTCATATACATGTGTAGAGAGGACACAGCCACATAATAACAAGACCTATAACATCAGGGGGTCATATTCATGTACATGTGTAGAGAGGACACAGCCACATGACAACAAGTCATATAACATCAGGGGTCATATTCATGTACATGTGTAGAGAGGACACAGCCACATAACAACACGACCTATAACATCAGAGGGTCATATTCATGTACATCTGTAGAGAGGACACAGCCACATGACAACAAGTCATATAACATCAGGGGTCATATTCATGTACATGTGTAGAGAGGACACAGCCACATAACAACAAGACCTATAACATCAGGGGTCATATTCATGTACATGTGTAGAGAGGACACGGCCACATAACAACAAGACCTATAACATCAGGGGGTCATATATATGTACATGTGTAGAGGACACCGCCACATAACAACAAGACCTATAACATCAGGGGTCATATTCATGTACATGTGTAGAGAGGACACAGCCACATAACAACAAGACCTAGAACATCAGGGGGTCATATTCATGTACATGTGTAGAGGACACCGCCACATAACAACAAGACCTATAACATCAGGGGGTCATATTCATGTATATGTGTAGAGAGGACACAGCCACATATTAAGACGACCTATAACATCAGGGGTCATATTCATGTTCATCTGTAGAGAGGACACAGCCACATAACAACAAGACCTATAACATCAGGGGGTCATATTCATGTACATCTGTATAGAGGACACAGCCACATAACAACAAGACCTATAACATCAGGGGGTCATATTCATGTACATGTGTAGAGAGGACACTGCCACATAACAAGACCTATAACATTGAGGGGCCGCATTTGCTGAGGTGGAGACTCTACTGCTCCTCACACGCGGTTACAAACACCCACACAAGCGGCACTTTACCAAAATAAATCTAACACGCAATCACTATATACAGACTTAGTATAAAAAAATACGAGACACAGGACTTAGAAAAAATCATTACGACCTCGCAAAAATATGACCTTAATGTTAATGTTTTCATCCACAGCCGCGTACCACATACACATTCGCCGCCATTTTAAACACCTAAGCAAGAGGCACCACTAACCAAACACTGCCATGAAGATCAAGGAACTCTCCAAACAAGTAAGGGACAATGTTGCTGAGAAGTACAGGTCAGTTTTAGGTTATAAAAAAAATATCCAAATCTTTGATTATGCCCAGGAGCACCTTCAAATCTATCATAATAAAATGGATGAACATGGCACAATCACAAACCTGCCAAGAGACGGCCGCCCACCAAATCTCACGGACCAGGCAAGGAGAGTATTAATCAGAGAGGCAGCACAGAGACCTAAGGTAACCCTGGAGGAGCTGCAGAGTTCCACAGCTGTACATAGGACGACAAGAAGCCGTACGCTCCATAGAGTTGGGCTTTATGGCAGAGTGGCCAGAAGAAAGCCATTACTTTCAGCAAAAAACAAAATGGCACGTTTTGAGTTTGCGAAAAGGCATGTGGGAGACCCCCAAAATGTATGGAGGAAGGTGCTCTGGTCTGATGAGACTAAAATTTAACTTTTTGGCCAAAGAAAAACGCTATGTCTGGCTCAAACCCAACACAACACATCACCCAAAGAACACCATCCCCACAGTGAAAAATGGTGGTGGCAGCATCATGCTGTGAGGATGTTTTTCAGCAGCCGGGACTGGGAAACTGGTCAGAGTTGAGGGAAAGATGGATGGTGCTAAATACAGGGATATTCTTGAGCAAAACCTGTACCACTCTGTGCATGATTTGAGGCTAGGACAGAGGTTCACCTTCCAGCAGGACAATGACCTCAAACACACTGCTAAAGCAACACTTGAGTGGTTTAAGGGGAAACATGTAAATGTGTTGGAATGGCCTAGTCAAAGCCCAGACCTCAATCCAAATCTGTGGTCAGACTTAAAGATTGCTGTTCACAAGCGCAAACCATCCAACTTGAAGGAGCTGGAGCAGTTTTGCACGGAGGAATGGGCAAAAATCCCAGTGGTAAGATGTGGCAAGCTCATAGAGACTTATCTAAAGCGACTTGGAGCTGTGATTGGCGCAAAAGGTGGCTCTACAAAGTATTGACTTTAGGGGGTAAATAGTTATGCACATTGACTTTTTCTGTTATTTGTCCTATTTGTTGTTTGCTTCACAATAAAAAAAAACACCTTCAAAGTTGTCGGCATGTTCTGTAAATTAAATGATGCAAATCCTCAAACAATCCATGTTAATTCCGGGTTGTGAGGCACGAAAAATGTCAAGGGGTATGAATAGTTTTGAAAATTTGCAAGGCACTGTATATACCCCTCATGTTTTTGTAAATATATTATTACTAGCGACTTGCCCGTCAAAGATGATGGCAATACAATTTTAAGCCATGGCAATACTGTTTGCCACACAACGTAAGGCTTTTGCTCCTCTGTGGAACTTCGGAGCTCATTGCTAGCCACGCTGAGCACCTTTGATGCTTATTGTGTGGTTCGCAATGAGAGCTCATTGTGAGACTCTCCCCTCGTGTACTTAAAGTGTCCTGCTTTGCATCGATCACAGTGTAAAATAATTTTTTTTTGAGTATAGTGAATTAATAAAATAATATGAATAAATAAATTAATATACTTTACCCATTTATATTTAATATGCAGCAATTAATATTCTGAAGAGCTAACAATCTATTTTGATTTTCCTTCATGTGAAAATGTACAGTTGGAGTGTTGATTATCTGAGGAGAAAGTGTCAGCAATGAGCCAAGTGTGCAGTGTAAATAGGCTGCGTGCGCGAGGCTAAACCGTTTGTTTAGGTGGGTAAAGCGGCATTTTAGAATCTTAATGTTATTAGTTGCAAGATAGTGGCAGGCTTTTTTCTACGTGTTACTTGGCTCGCGAGCATTTTCTGTCTGTTGTAATGGTAAATTTTCTATGTGCTACGTTCCTGGCTAACTCGTACGTGCCTGGCGGTGATTTTCGCGGCTCGGTGTCCTTTAGCCTCATTTTCATATTTTTTGTCTGCATTCTTTTGTCCCGATGCCTATATATATGCTAATGACGCGGCGCGCATGTGACGTCACATGCGCGCCGGGGTCAAGACGGAGCAGAGGCCGGAGAAGAAGCAGGTAAGTGAGGGGGAGGTATTTAGAGGGGAGAAAGTGAGGAGGGGGTTAATGAGGAGGAGGGGGGTTGAGGTTGAGGGGGGGTGAGGAGGGGGATGAGGATGGGGGGTTGAGGAGGGGGTTGATGTTGAGGAGGGGGGTTGAGGTTGAGGGGGGGTGAGGATGGGGGGGTTGAGGATGAGGATGGGGATGAGGGGGGAGGATGAGGATGGGGATGAGGGGGGAGGATGAGGATGGGGGGTTGAGGGGGGAGGATGAGGATGGGGGTTGAGGAGTGAGGATGAGGAGGGAGGTTGAGGATGAGGAGGGAGGTTGAGGATGAGGAGGGAGGTTGAGGATGAGGAGGGAGGTTGAGGATGAGGAGGGAGGTTGAGGCTATGGTGGGAGGTTGAGGATGAGGAGGGGGGTTGAGGTTGAGGAGGGGGGTTGAGGTTGAGGAGGGGGTTGAGGATGAGGATGAGGAGGGAGGTTGAGGATGAGGATGAGGAGTGGGGTTGAGGAGGGAGGTTGAGAATGAGGAGTTTTTTTTTTAGGAGGGTGATAAGGGAGGGTGGAAGAGACACAGGGAAGGGAGAGGGGAGAAGAGACACGGGAGAGAGGGGGGGCACAGGGGGCAGCACATTTCCCACCCCCGGCTTATACTCAAGTCACTCATTTTGCCCAGTATTTTGTGGTAAAATAGGTGCCTCGGCTTATACTCGAGTATATACGGTATTCTATTTCGTTATTGCATGTCATCAAGAAAATGCTTGCACTTCTAATCACAGGAATAATGAGCAGAACTAGCACCACCTCACCCTCATCAAGATAATACTGAAGGAATTTCTAGTTTTGAGCGGAGTCAATTTAAGGGGAGGGGCCAGGGCTCTGCCTTCCACCCCACCAACTTGCAAAGTCACCAGCTGCCACTGAGCCGCAGGACAATAATCAAACATGATAACGACCCCAAACACACCTCCAAGATGACCACTGCCTTGCTAAAGAAGCTGAAGGAAAAGGAGATGGACTGGCCAAGCATGTCTCCAGACCTAAACCCTATTGAGCATCTGTGGGCATCCTCAAATGGAAGGTGGGGGAGTGAAAAGGAGTGGAGGAGGAGTGGAAGAGGAGTGGTGAACTCCATGCCCATGAGGATTAAGGCAGTGCTGGAAAATAATGGTGGCCACACAACATATTGACACTTTGGGCCCAATTTGGACATTTCCACTTAGAGGTGTACTCACTTTTGTTGCCAACAGTTTAGACATTAATGGCTGTGTGATGAGTTATTTTGAGTGGACAGTACATTTACACTGTTATACAGGCTGTACACTTACTACTTTACATTGTAGCTGAGGGTCATTTCTTCAGTGTTGTAACATGAAAAGATATAATAAAATACTTACAAAAATGTGAGGGGTGTACTCACTTTTGTGAGATACTGAATATACACACACACACACACCTACATTATAGATCGTATGGGCCCGGGGACACCTACTTTGTTAATTGTGGGGGCCCCGGCAACACCTACTTGGTAGATAGTGGGGGCCCTGGGGACACTTACTTTGTAAATCATGGGGGCCCCGTTGACACCTACTTGGTAGATGGTGGAGACCCTGGGGTCACCTACTTTGTAAATCGTGGGGGCCCCAGGGGCACCAACTTGGTAGATTGTGGGTGCCCCGGGGAACACCTACTTGGTAGATCATGGGGCCCCCTGGGACACCTACTTGGTAGATCAAGGGGGCCCCGGGGACACCTACTTTGTAAATCGTGGGGGCCCTGGGGACACCTAGTTTGTAAATCATGGGGGCCCTGGGGACACCTACTTTGTAGAGAGCGGGGGCCACGGGGACACCTACTTTATAGGGAGTGAGGGCCTGGGGACACCTACTTTGTAGATCGCGGGGGCCACGGGGACACCTACTTTGTAGAGAGTGGGGGCCCGGGGAACATGGGTGTAGGAACTGGAGGGGTGGGGTGGACAAATCCCCCCAGATTTTCTCTATTTGTATGTATGTATATATAAGCTGTTTTCCAGCCTGTATATACGAGCTGTACTTTGTAGAGATCGGGGACCCCAGGGACACCTACTTTGTAGAGATTGGGGGGTCCCTAATTACGGGTTAGGCTACTTGTTTGAAGGTAGATCGACTTTTTTTAAATCTTTGAACATAACCGTTTTATGACGGTCAATGCCAAATAAAATGATCTAGTTACTGCTAATATTACTTTGCAGTGGTCCTTTAAATATGCTTTCAGTCCAAGTACAGTGTACTTTGGTGCTAGTCGTTAATTAGTTCCAGAAGGCATGACGAGTGCCTAACACGACGAGAACCAAGTTCCTTTAAGGAATAATGTAAATAAACTAATACAGGCTAATGCAAGTATGACAAGTACCAATAAAGTCGAGTGTCAAAGCAATTTCTGTTCATCAAAACACATTGAATACCAAATTCGACACATTCTGAGGATGAGTACCAAGGTACTGCTGTATCTGAAAGTTCTGAAACTAATGGAAATATTTTGTATCTCTTGCACTTCCTCACAATTGTCAGCAGAGGGCAGCAGAGACTGTTCTATTCAGAAGAGATGCACAGACAGAGGGGTATTCTGGGATCTAACACATTTTAGCTAATTAATTGCTCTAATTTATTCATTAAAGCCAAAACGTTAGTGTAGAACAACATGTTTTGTCAGCCCGATATTGGATAATAAATGTAACTTGCAAATGTATTAAAGTGCCACGATAGTTCAGGAAAGACATCACATGTTTGTTTAGTGTGTAATAAACTAACAGCATTTGGGCTCTGTAATCCAAGAGCTTACATTAGTACATTAGCTTAGGATTCGGTGCATTAACCAATGTCAGGGAACTAAGAGGTCACACCACCCTGAAGCCAAGAAGGATTGGACCTGGTCAGTACTTGGATGGGAGACCACCTAGGAATACCAGGAGACATGTGCTGTGGCGCATTGGAGAAGAAACTGGCAGCCCACTCCTGTATCTCTGTGGATCAGCATGGTGTTTTACAGTCCATGAGGCACCGGAGAGTCGGGCACAACTGAGTGACGCAAAAAAACAAATAAAGGCAAGAGCATAACACATGTTTAGAGAAAGTCTCTGAAGCCTTGGTGTATAGAATAATAGGCTGGCTTTTAATTATGAGTGGAGGGAGATGACTTTGTTCTGTTATTTGAGATTTTTGAATACGCCATCTAGCCCCTTTTATAGAAGCAAGCAGCTTACAGGTACAAGTGCAATCCCTGCTCCTGCAGACATATAAACCCACTCTCATCTATGCAAGGTTTACCAACGTATAATAGATGGGCAAAAGTGGTTAGAATATAAAAATAAAAAAAAACATACCCATTTTTTATATTTGTCACTTTAATAAACCATTATTTTCTGCCCCCTTCCTGGTTTTGTACGTCTACGTCTTGCAAGTTCTATCAGGCGTGTCTTTGTAAACTAATATGCTTTTCATTAGACAATGAGTGGGCAGGTTCAGTCCTAAAGTGCCACATACAGGCCAGGATTTCCTTTCTGAGTCAATCAAGACCGAAAAAACTATAATCTTGCCTGTTTGCAGCAAGGATATCCTCAAATCCTGGCCTGTATGCAGTTCTCTAGGACTGAACTTGCTTATCCCTATATTAGACCTTATGGGCGCATTGGCAGTTGTACATACTACTTTCCCACACTTCCTGACAGCCAATGGAAGCTAGAATGGTAGATTGTACACTCGCATAATAATTACATACAAAAATAAAATTTGAGGCTGTATTTTTTTACTTTTACATTACAAAAGCATGTTGTTAATCTTCAAGTGCAGTTCTTCAAAAGGGGCTATTTTATATCTTTCATCAGAATGGTTATTCAAAAAAAAATAACAATGAACCAATATAGGGGGCTTATGTGTATATTACAACTATAATTAAATATATGGTGGGCAAAAGAGCGATAGAAGCCCTCCACAGTACAATAGTACAGTAAATAAATAGTACATCTGTGTTCACATTTGAGAGTCTAAAACAAGTTAAAAGACTTATTTCCTGCTAAGAAATCAAAGAAATACAGTTATTACACTGCATTCTGGGAACCTGGGCAGGGACATGCAAATGTGCCCACAAAGGGTTTGCTCTTTAATCCAAATAACATTTCAAACATGGCTCATTTTAGGCATATGCCTGCTGTATTACACTGCTTTAAGCAAAACTCAGGATGGATTAATGAAACCTGGACATCGTGGACAGCTGTTTCAAGGTTACTGCCTCTCATCAGTGTGGGGCCGGTTCCTAGCTTGTGTAGTAGATTTGGTGGGAGGTAGTTTACCATAACAATCATTTAATATATGGTGGGCAAAAGAGCGAGACACGCCTCCACCGTAGAGTAGTACAGTAAATAAATAGTACATCTGTGTTCACATTTGTACATTGAAAATAAGTTAAATGTATGTCTTGCTCAGAATTCCAAGAAATATAATTATTCCAGTGCATTCTGGGTACAAAATAGTTGCTGTAAGCATTGTAAATTGAAATGTGATAGTGTTTGCATTTTATGACATTCCCACCATATAGGAGTGTGTGTACCTCTACTGTCTTATCCTCTCCAACACTTATAGGATCATTTATCAGGAAATCTTTTTGTAATAGGATTTGTTTTTTTTAATTGGCTCGAAGATGGTATATGGTCCCTGCCACTCACTAAAAGTTGTGCATTTCACGACGCTAGAGGTTAAATTGTTTGCGTTAAACCAACCTAAATCTTGCCATACTTTATTTAACTCTTTTTCCCCATTTCTTCATTCTGAATGTTTTCCCAGTTTCAAATGTATATCTTAAGACTATAACATTTGGAGATTAAAAATCTTTTCTCCTTTTGGAGGCACAGTTTCGAACTTGGATAAGATTCTTACTTTACATAAGTTATATTCTGAATATTTTATTATCATAATCAAACTATTATAGTCTAACTAATTATTAATTGGGATATTATACTGCTTACAAATATCTTTAAATGAGTTTAAACTTCAGTTATCAAATAGATCCATCAGATTTCTCGCCAACAACATTTAGAGTCCAACATCATCTACCTTTAAAAGGAATGGCTCAACCTATCTCAGGTACATGTTAATGTTACCAAAGTACTTAAACTTAATGCCTCAGTTAGGACCACTGCTTCGAAAAATGCTGTATAGATAACCCTAATGGAAATAGCAATATATCCACCATATATAATTATCTATGAGACCAGACCACACCGTCTCAACTTCACCACCAGCATTCCTGGGAATCAGAAACCATTATCTTAACCCATGAGCAGTGGAACAAAATTCGTAAGCAGGCTACAGGTTCCTCCCTAAACACAATCGTGAGGGAAAATGCGCACAAGACCATCATGAGGTGGTACTTGACCACTGCCAGAATAAAACGTTCCAATCCCTCCTTAAATGGCAATTGCTTCAGAGGCTGTAGAGACTTAGGTACCCTTAAACATGTCCTCTGGGACTGTCCTAAGATTGCCCATATATGGCTGGAGACCTATCATATTTTGGAGAGATTGTGGGGTCGCAAGATTCCCCAAAAAACAGAAAGAAGCTCTATTGGGCCTTCTCATACAGGGTCTGTGTAGAAAAGCTCAACTTCTGTCAAGCCTATTGTTTTGGCAGCTAGGATTACATTAGCCAAATCCTGGAAGTCGGCAATCCCTACATTTAGTGACATTTTGACAAAACTTAAATGTATATATTCCATAAGCATTATTTCAGCCGACCTGGATCACTCATATAGAAAGTGGGCTTCATGTTGGGACACCTGGACGTTTCGGGTTGGGTGGTAATAATACAGGTTTAGTATAATATGTAGGGTATAAACCCTCAGAGCAGGACATGGCTATATATTATACCCCTTCTTCCCCCTTTTTCCCCTGCTCCTTTCTCTCTATTTTCTTCTACATATATTTTTTTACAGAGGTTGTTAGTTAGTGAAGACCTTGCTTTTGGATAGAAGTTCCCTAACTAAAAACTTCTATAAAAAAAATATGCTATCGCAATTTAAGAAGGCTGCCAAATGTAATTTTAGGTAATATTGACATTTTAATTGCTGAAATTCTACCACACCAAGACAATGTCATCACCTTCCAATTAAAACAGAAAGTTCCTAATATGTTGACAAAAATGATCATAGTTATTTACAATTATCCTTTTTTAGATTCAAAAAAAAATATTATTCCCAAATAAGTAATTCTATTATGGATCCAGAAATAGTGAAATGGACTTCTCAAGAAATAACACTCCTCTTTCCTAAGATTTCGCCACATCACTTCTGTTTTAGCTATGTTTACCATATAGTAGGAGATTTCACTAAAAAGGTAAGCATTTTTATGTAATGACACTAGGGAAGATAATTTAATTTTTACTGCAATCAATATGTCATCTGCAAATAACATTATTCTATCAGATTGTTTGCCAATCTATATTCCCTCGATATCTTCAGACTTTCCAAAATTGTCTCCCAGAAGTTCAATCACTAATGTGAATATCAATGGAGAGAGGGGACATCTCTGGTGAGTTCCATTTCAAATTTTGAACTTCTCCTTTCTAGAGCCTAAACATGTTACATATGCAGATGGATCTGTATAAAGAGCTTTATTGCATACAAATCAAACCCATTCACTCCTATTCTGGAAGACGTACTCCAAGAAGTCCCAGCTGACCCTGTCAAAGGCTTTTTCAGCATCTAATGACAGGGCCAAGTAAAGGGATTTTCATGGATTTAGAATATGCTAATATGTCTAAGAATCTCCTCATGTTATCTGGACCTTACCTATTGCTTATAAAAACCTGTCTGGTCTAGATTAATAAGATGTGGCATCAAAGGATTTAGTCTTGAAGCTAAAATGTTAGCATAGAGTTTGATGTATGTATTGAATAATGAGGTAGGGTGATATTTTTTATGTTCAGTTAGGTCTTTTCCCCATTTAGGTATTGGAAGAATTGCCACCTCAAGCATTTCAGGTGGTGCTGACCCATCAATCTTGATTTCATTTCTAGATATTTTGTCAATATATGGGAAAATATCTTATAGTATTGGTAAGGAAACCCATCTGGACCCGGTGCCTTATCTATCCTTAAGGTCTGAAATAATACATTAAGTTTCTTTCCGAGTAATCTCTTTATCTAAGCTTTCTAATTGTGCCTCTGTCATTTTCAGGAGATCCACTTAGTCCAGGAATTTTTGAATTACCTGTTTAGATGGTTTAGTAAATTGACGTTTATATTCTTCGATTACTACAAATATATCTCCTATTTCATTAGGTTTAATACAAGTTTTCCCATCTGTTATTTTTTATTTTCCGATTCTTTTCAGGGGTTCTCTTTTTTATTTTATTTGCTAACATTTTACCAAATTTATTCTCTAGGTGGTAGTGTTTTTGTTGAAGTACCCATGCAGCCTTATCTATCTGGGCTTGATTTGATAGGACTTCTTTTGTGATAGTTTGATTAGGGGATATCTTATTCAGTCTTTCTACCTTACTTAATTTAATATGCAATTTGGTTTGCCCATTTTTGTTTTTTTTCCCACTGGATAGACCAGGATCATATATCTATATATTTAATTATCGCTAGATCCATATTAAGATCTCCACAGATTATCAGATTATTTAATTTTAGATACAGTATCTGTTTCAACATCCTATTTAAAATGGCATTTTGTTCAAAATTAGGGGAATGTAAATTAAGGATATTATATATCACATCCTATTTATCATTCCTATCCAAGTTATATATCCCCCTCTAATTCTTCTAATATGCTAATCTTCTTATTAAATTAGATTGCAACTCCTCTTGACTTCATTCTATAATTGACACTAATCTTAAGAGTAAATATTTTACTGAATAGATATGACTCACTATCTTTTTTCCAATGGGTTTCCTGAATACAAACACAATCCACATCTTTTCTTTGGAAGACTTTGCAATTGTCCTCTTAAAAGGAGAGTTTAGTGCTTGGATATTTTGGGAAATTATCTTCTATTAAGATTATTTTACTCTCGCATGTCCCCTCTCTCCACTAATTGCCAACTCTTCCTCATTTGCAAAAGATACAACCAACCATTCAAGAAATGAAACATCTCTGTTTCTCTTGACAGATATATCAAATATTAATTTGATCGAGAAATTTCTGATTAATGTAAGTCTTAGCTAACCTATCGAGTATATCCTTTTGTATTATATCTTCTCTAAAGTAATTTGGGAATTCTTCCTATACGTCTCTCGACCATTGCCTGCAAAAAACTTTATAGTCTTAATCAATTAGCTACTTGCAAATGCCTTGAACGCATACATTTGGCTTGTTGTTTTTTTTTTTTATAAATGTTTATATGCATTCTATTGACTTAAGAATTCATTAGCGCTAATGAGTAATATTTGCTGAATATGAAGCAATATTAAGAGTGATTTTAAGTGTGTATAAAATTACGAATTGAGCAATTGAATCGGGCCCTTAGCATTCATACTTAATTTAGTCTACTCAATAGATCAATCTTTAGCTTTTTCTCTCTTATTTCCTCATTCCCTGGACTGCTCTAAACAACTTTTACAAAATAAAATGTTATTGTGATTTTATCGCTTCGCTTTAAATCCCTAAGGAAAATGAAATATTACCTTAAAGCATAATAATATTGTGATAAGCCTTAAAGTGTAATATTTAAACTTACATTAATAAAGTTTCTCATTAAACATCTTCATTTTCAGCTTAGTTTTCTCTTAATCAATGTCTGATTTTTTTAGTGCAATACTATATATTCTATAAATGTATCCTTCATGTGTACAATCTAGAGTTTTATAAACTAATAATTATATTGTCTTTTGTGCTAGTGAATATCAATTTAATTTCTCTAAGAGAGTTTCTATTTTACAGATCATACTATATATATATATATATATATAAATATATATATATATATATATATATATATATATATATATATATATATAATATATATATATTAATAATTATTAAAATTATACCATATAGTGAGCTATTCTATATATTAAAATATATTTAAAGTATTAAACACATTTTTTAGAATAGTTCCTAGGGAAAGGGTTTTAATCAGACCATTCCTTTTTAAAAATGGAGAGGGAACCAATATCTTAGACGTTAAGCTATTCCTGTTTGAAGTCTTAAATTATTCGTATTATGGTATCAACAGCTTTTAAATGGGATTTCCATTCTTTAAGATACTTTTCCACTTTAATATAAAAAATATATATATATTTCAGATTGTTTCTGTTAACAATAAATGTTGTAGGAAACCCCATCTATATGAAATGTTCTCTCTTCCTAATGCTTTTGCTATTTCTCTGTATTCTTTTCTTTTATATAAAGTATTACTAGAAAAAAGTATGCTCTCACAAGGTGTCTTAAATAGTTTTTCCACCAAATCTGTTCTAAAAACCTTCTTATGATAACATTTCTTGGACTTTCTTTTGTAAAATCTCTTGATAGCGGAATCCTATATTCTCTATTTATCCTCTTATCTCCTAGGAATTCAGGTTTAACTAACATAAGGGATAATGTCAGGGGCAGAGCAACTAGTGGTGCAATCTGAGAGGGGTACTGTGACGAGATCAGTCTCGTCACTGCGAATTGGAGAAGCTTGGAGGCCCACATTCTGCCGTTTGACTACGGCCCATGTTGACTTTCCCCCTACAAAGACATAGAAGCCATACTCCATTTTGTCAGAAAGGACTGTGATCCAACTTTTGAACCACTGGACCAATTTGTATCATTTTGACACATGTTTGTATTTGGAGTATGCTGATTCTGAAAATGTATGTTTTATGTGAATGTGATGCATACTTTTAAAGTTATGAAAAATGTGTAGAAATGTGGTACAGATTCTGACCATCCCCCATTAGGTAAACACAGGGTGTCGCCAGGACTTGAACAAAGGGCCAGTGTATGGGGTTTCCCCAGGGGCATAGTCCAGGAGCAAACAGGAAGTGTTCACTGGGACAGTCTGGGTGAGAATGAGCATAGTAGCCACGCCTGGGGGTGGCCCATGGGAGGAGTCTCATGGTTCCAACGTAGGAACCCTGTCTGATTGGCCATAGGTAATTAGGGGTTGACCAAAGGTAGTCACTGCCCCTACGGTGTATGTGGAAATGGTTTTTTATATATATGTCTTGGTTTTAATAAAGAAGTGAGTTCACTGCTTGACCCTCAACCACAGAGCTTATGTCTTATGCTTGGGGGAATTCATGGGATGCTGTTGCAGACTGACTGCCAGGAGTTAAGCATCTTGGGGTGCTTTTCCTGTTCAGCTGCAAGCGGCTATTCGTGAGGTTCCAGTTGCAGGCTTGGAGTATATTCCCCTTGGATCCAGTTCTTGGGGGATTGGGTGTCTTGCAGTAGCTGTCCCTATATCACTGGACGGGCGGATCGGCTAAAACGGCCTGGGCGCCCCCTTCTATGTGTGGGGGGTACCGTTACACTGGTGGCAAGCAGCGGAATTGTTCCCACAGCCAGAAGGACAGCTACAGGAGACACTATTCTGTGGATTTACAAGTTGGGGGCAACGCATGTCCCAGTACAGCAACCCTAAAAGCAGCAGAATGGAACCAGCAGTGCTATACGAGGATGAGGACCTGGATGGCCGGGATGCATTAAGGAAAGGCATCTGGTACCAGGCCCTGGATAATGTACAATACCAGCGGGGTGAGAGTCTCCCGAGTGAAGAGCAACGTTTGCAGAAGCAAGTGGCCCTGCGCATGCACTTCCTGGGAGAGCAGCCCCTTGAGGAATGGGTGGAGGAACTAAAGCTCCGTGCATGGCAGGAGCTATGGCTGGAGGATGCCTACCAGGCGCTCTGGTGGTATATGGCACAGTATATAACCTGGACAGCCGAGCATGACAAGCCAGAGGGAGAGGAGTTTGGTGGTCCTGGGTTGTTATGGCAGTCATTTGCAGAGCCTGACTTTGGGAGCCCTGCGCAGACCAGACTTCAGGATATTTTCTATGAGAGGGAGGCTAGGCATGACTGGGATGACCCCCATGAGGTAGAGCAAGACCTTGTTCACCTAGCAACCCTGGAGTGGGAACTGGAGAAGGACTACCGAGATCTCTTCCACTCCATTGGGAAGGCTCAGCAGGCCAACAAGGTGAGAGACCCAGATCCAGACCCCTTCAGCTGGGAAGATATTGTAGAGGTTTATTGGGAGGAACCCCAGGCAGCAGGTGGAGATGGGACCGAGGTCTCTCCACCGGCCCTACAGGGATGCTGGGTGGCTAGCCCAGATCCCCAGCGCCAGTGTGAAGTGCAGGGAGTGGAGAGCATTGTCTCCCCTCCCCAGTGGAAGTGTACCTTGCAAGGAGAGGAGAGCAGCGTCCTCCCTCCCCAGCATCAGGGTGAGCTGCAGGGAATTGAGAGCTCAGACTCCATTCTCCAGCAACAGGCTGAGCTACCAGGGGCAGAGACGGTCGGTCCTGTCCCCCAGCAACAGGGCTTTTTAGCCAAAGGGGAGACCGTCGGTCTCCCCCCCCTACAACCAGGCCCCAAACAGGCTACTTCCGTGGTAGCGCTGGCACCAGGGCAGAGTACCGCTGGTCTCTGCCCACTCAGCAACCCACCAAGGCAGCTTACCAGTGCCCAGCACAGCCGTGGTGAGGCACCTGGACATGGACAAGTTTCCCCTCTACCCAGGTGTAGTAACCAGTTATTGTGGGTGGGCTGTACTGCTGATTGTGTTTTGTGGGTGGCCTTCTGGACTAATCAGGAATCTGACCGGAAGGTCAGATATCCTGTTAGTCTGTTTGGAAAGGGGGAGAGATGTGACGAGATCAGTCTCGTCACTGCGAATTGGAGAAGCTTGGAGGCCCACATTCTGCCGTTTGACTACGGCCCATGTTGACTTTCCCCCTACAAAGACATAGAAGCCATACTCCATTTTGTCAGAAAGGACTGTGATCCAACTTTTGAACCACTGGACCAATTTGTATCATTTTGACACATGTTTGTATTTGGAGTATGCTGATTCTGAAAATGTATGTTTTATGTGAATGTGATGCATACTTTTAAAGTTATGAAAAATGTGTAGAAATGTGGTACAGATTCTGACCATCCCCCATTAGGTAAACACAGGGTGTCGCCAGGACTTGAACAAATGGCCAGTGTATGGGGTTTCCCCAGGGGCATAGTCCAGGAGCAAACAGGAAGTGTTCGCTGAGACAGACTGGGTGAGAATGAGCATAGTAGCCACGCCTGGGGGTGGCCCATGGGAGGAGTCTCATGGTTCCCACGTAGGAACCCTGTCTGATTGGCCATAGGTAATTAGGGGTTGACCAAAGGTAGTCACTGCCCCTACGGTGTATGTGGAAATGGTTTTTTATATATATGTCTTGGTTTTAATGAAGAAGTGAGTTCACTGCTTGACCATCAACCACAGAGCTTATGTCTCATGCTTGGGGGAATTCATGGGATGCTGTTGCAGACTGACTGCCAGGAGTTAAGCATCTTGGGGTGCTTTTCCTGTTCAGCTGCAAGCGGCTATTCGTGAGGTTCCAGTTGCAGGCTTGGAGTATATTCCCCTTGGATCCAGTTCTTGGGGGATTGGGTGTCTTGCAGTAGCTGTCCCTATATCACTGGACGGGCGGATCGGCTAAAACGGCCTGGGCGCCCCCTTCTATGTGTGGGGGGTACCGTTACAGGTACAGCTAAGGAAAACAGTCTTGGTGGCTGCAGCTATGGGAAAGGGTCTCGGGGAGGAGTGCTCTTATAGGAAAGGGCATAAGAGAGGAGAAGGTATCAAAGTTTGGGGCCCGGTGCATTAAAAAAATAAAAATAAATCACAGCACCCCCTTGGGGAGAGGGCCCACAATTTTGTTTTTGCACCAGAGCCCTCCATTCTCTAGCTCCGCCACTGGATAATGTCATAGCAAAAGATTGCAATTTTCTTGCTGTTACATTCTCCGGTATTCTCCTGGAAAAATCTTCATATTGAATCTAATTAGATCTAAGTGTTCTTACATCTTCTTCAAGAGATTTCACATAAGATAACACAGTGAGATGATCTTTAAAGAGTAGCATGTTTGGACTCCTTCTCTTCAATACGAGTGGATAAACTATTTATTGGCTTTGTATCATTTGTTATATATTGTGTTATTTCCAATTTCAAAGAATTCTCAATATTGTTTCATACTTGAGATTAATCAAGTATCTTCATTGTTCACTATTATTTTTAAATAAGGTGATCTTTTGTTGCTATATCAATTGTTTCCAACTGTGATCGAGACATATCTATATGTGGAAATACATTTAATTCAGAAGTGTTTTTTTTCCACCAAAAGAGAAAGAAAAATCTCTAAATTAGAAGACGCGGAGAGGGGGCGTGGCCTAACGGGACAGCAAGACTTGCCAGACATCAGCTCCATCCCAATACCCACTCAATCCAGGGTAATCTGCCCTAATCACCCACAAAAAAACCTTTAAACACCAGCACAAGTGTAAGGGGGTGCAGGGGAAGAGGAGTAAAGAAGAATTGCGAAAATCGGGGCTAATTAACACGCCGCATGGTTGAGGCCTAGTGCATCCGGCCTCCCCGGCGATCAGCAGCAGCAGCAGCTGCACAGCAGAGAAGTGCTGCAGGGGCAACCCAAGCAGCCCAGAAGCCCACTTTTAACCCCCAACGAGCATCACCTACCACTGGATCAAAGTAAGTGGTTGAGGCCTCCACCACCTGGTCCCCCACTGAGCTTGTGCCAGAGACTGAAAGAGGTGCCAGACTCCATTGAGAGGCTACTCTGGGAGGTAAGAGGGACACACTACACCAGATCCCTTCCTCACCATCCCTACACAAGTAGTGCATAAGCAAAAATAAGCATAATAGAGGCAGCCTAGACCCCAACATCTAAAGTGGCACAACTCTATTTACTTAGAGGGGGCAGGAGGCCATCTTGAGACACATACACCAAGAGGGGCCCGCCCCCAGACAAGGCTCCAAAATGGGTCCCAGACAGCACTAACAGCAGCCTTTTTAAGCCCCACACTGGAGTCCCCAACTGGACAGCCTACAACAGCACAATTACTGCCTCCAATGCATCTGTGCAAAGATTAAGATTAAAAGGGGTTAAAAGATTTAAGTGACAGAATCACAACCCAGCATCTCTCCTAACTTAATAAACGACAACAAGTTGTGAGACGCATGTCACAAATAAGCTGGCAAGACTTATACAGACAAGTTTCACTAGGATTGTAAATATGTTAAACAATTCAAAAAGCAAGATGCAATAACTCACTGAATTACGCAAGTCACCTACATGAGCCGGCTACCAGAAAAGCTCTAGCCCACCTAAACTCTCATGCTCAACTAAGCAAAATCCCTAGCCTGCTTCACCTACAGCACAGAGTCAGAAGACGGCAACCTCTATAGATCACACCCTCAGGACAAGGCGGCATCATGGCGGCTCGCAGCAGCACCAAACCCAAAAAGAATCAAGCGAGTAGAAACATCCAGGAGTTTTACAAAGCTCCAAACGATGCGTCATTATTCCCGCACAACTCAAACTCGCCGGTCAGAGAGGGAGAGCCGGAAGTAGCACATGCTCAGGTGGAACTAACAGACAAAAACATGGAAAAAATAAAACTGATGTTCCAAGAACTAATGACGACTGCTATCACTGACCTGAAAAGGGAGCTGCATGGCCTGGGACAAAGAACGCAGCTGTTAGAGGAGCAAACAGACCAGATAGTAGAAGCCCAGATGCATGATCAAGAGGTAATGGCGCAACACTCCACACAGATAAAAGAGCTGACTGACAAGGTTGAAGATCTTGAAAACCGCTCACGAAGACATAACATAAGACTGAGAAATGTCCCAAGCAGCATCTCAGACATACTGCAGTACTCAAAAGCGGTCATACTTGGGATCATTCCCACAAGCAGCGAAGCAGACTGGGCTATTGAAAGAGCACATAGGGCCCTTGGCCCAACAAAAGCTAACAACCAACCTAAGGATATAATAATAAGGTTTGCCAAACAAAGCGCAACAAGACTTGATACTCACAGCAGCGAGAAGGCTCAAAGAAATCAAAGGCCCGGACAACTCATCTATACAAGTATACATGGACTTGGCTCCGGCCACACTGCAGAAAAGGAAGGAGATGAAACCCATGCTGGAGATATTGTCCAGCAACAAAATCCTCTACAAGTGGGGTTTTCCATTTTCACTAATTTTCCAGCGGGGCGGATCCACTTACAGAGTACACACAGTGGAAGAAGCTGAGATCCTCCTGAGAAAGCTAAATTTACTAGCAGAGGATAGAGACGCTGAAAGGAGAAGTCCAAGACCCAGACCCAGTCTTGCCAAGATGTGGCAAGTATCGTCCAAAAAACCAAAAACAGCAGCCTTCAGTAGGGGGCCTCTCATGGAGCAAGCTACAGGAGGAGGTCTGGACACTGCTCCGTCAGCCGACTGCGAGGATCCTGATGCTGATCATTGAGAGAGTATTGAACACTTTTTTTTCCCCATGAGCAGGTTGAGCCGAAGAAATTGCAGCAAATAGCTAAAATGTTTAAGTTATGTCAGAGACAGATAGATTGTTATATATAGAAATGCAGATCTAGCTGTAGCGGAGCTCTTGAGGTGACTTAAATGATTTGGAGGGATGAAGATTAAGGGGAGTTTTGAGCCCTTAACAACTCCCCAGGTAGAACCCCCAAGAGGGAGTCCTCTCCCTAAGAGGTCAAACCCAGTAATGGGAGCAATAGCTACTGGCCTCAAGGTATGGAAACAGGTAGGGAGACAGGGAAACTACCAAATAGTTAGGACATGTTTTAACCAGTTTATTGAAATGTTGAATCTAAGCTTCTGTATCTCTTTTGCTTTTCTTCTTAGTCTATCCAGTTTACAGGTGGTCTCGGCGCCCAAGACACCCAAGGGAGGTTCCCGGCGCAGGTCACGGTCCTTCAGCATTCCACATCCAGGTAACCTAACCGCCACACACTCCCCACTGAGAACATATAAAGCTAACTACACAAAAAAACAATGGCTGATGTAGAGCACACCTTTTTAACACACAATGTAAGGGGCTTCAACTCTCAATTTAAAAGACGCAAAGCTTTCCTGTTCTATAAAAGATTCCATCCATCTGTCATATTTATGCAAGAGACCCATTTCGCCCAGGGCAAAGTACCCACCTACCTACACAAGGAATTCCCAGTATTCTACACTTGCAACCAGAAAAGCAAAAAAGCAGGCTTAGCTACATTAATACACCGTGATTTCCCATTTGTAGTCGAAAAACAAACCAAAGACAAAGAGGGTAATTTTCTAATTTTAACAGGAACCATCCTAAACCTCAGAATCTCATTGGTTAATATCTATGCCCTCACCACAGCGCCCACCAGAGCCCTCACTAAATTACTAAGTACCTTGAAGCAAAAAGACTGGGGCAGAATCATACTAGGAGGTGACATTAACCTTACGCTCGAGCCTTCTGTAGACAGATCAAGAGCAACCCATCCCACGCGCAACTTGAAACAGCTCAAAACAATTCACACACAAATGAGGGAGCTAGAGTTGATTGATGCCTGGAGAGGAATACACCCCTCGGAAAAGGAGTATTCTTATTACTCCCCAACTCACAATTCCTATTCCAGAATAGATGTTCTCCTAACTCATATCTCGCTATTTAACCACACAGTGGATGCCCAGATCCACCCTTGCCCTTGGTCTGACCACACGGTAGTTAGCATCAAAATTCAACTGGGACTTAGTCTCACAACCCCTGGGAAGTGGAGCTTAAACGAGGCACTTCTAACCAATCCCGGATCGCTAGCTCAAATAGAACATGACATTCAAGATTATTTCACGTTAAACATGGTCCCCGAGGCAAATATAAGGTGGGTCTGGGTAGCGCACAAAGCATACATTAGAGGCACCATAATTAAAATGGCAGCTGCCAGAAAGAAACAATGCATTCAAAAAGAAAATGACTTATTTAAAAAACTGCAGTACTTGGAAAAAGCAATTCAGGCCAAAGCTCCTGGGGTCTCTAGAACCCAGCTAGACAACGCTAGACTAGAACTAGATTCTGTACTAGCCGCTAAAACTGAACAGGCCCTTAGGAAAACTAGGCATAAGTTTTACGCCCAGGGTAACAAGCCCTCCCCTATGCTTGCACGCAGACTCAACCTAAAGAAAAACTTAACTCATATCACCAAAATTAAAACGGAAAGTGGAGAAATTACAATGAACCAATCGGAAATAAAAAAGACATTCCACAAGTGCTACCAAGAAATCTACTCGGCAAAAACAAAAGCCAATAACTTCACAGTTCAGGAATTCCTTAACAGCCTAGACATTCCCAAAATCTCGGAGGGGGAAATAGACTCCCTAAATGCAGAGATAACCCCGTCTGAAGTTATTGACACTATAAAAACGCTTAAAGCAGGAAAAGCCCCTGGCCCGGATGGCTACTCAAACTTATATTATAAAAGCCTTGCAAGACACCTTGCCCCACACCTAAGCAAATTATTTAATGAGATGCTATTAGGAGAGCCAATGCCAGCCGAGCTAAACCAGGCAGATGTAGTTGTCATGAATCACCCAGGGGCCATATTGGATTTGGTGTGAACTATGCTGGGGCCATTTTGTGACTGGCAGCAGTGGCCATTTTGGGCTGGATTATCTTACACATGCTGTTGCCATGTGGAAGAACAAAAGGTTTGGGTTGTGGTGATAATATGTTAGTGTTATATTGTATATTGTATTGTGGAGTGATAGCTATGTTTTAATTAGTCAACCCTCCCCCATTGTATAAACTCTCAGTCAGGAGTTGGCCATATGGTCCTTAGTGTAAACAAAGGATAAAACCTAAACAAATAGATTGGCCAGACTGCCAGGCACTGCAGGACAATGGTATAGTATGGGGTTTCCCAACCACAAGCCCAGGGGCATAGTTCAAGAGCTAATAAAGGATGTTTCTCCCTTGAGAGCCAGCCACCAAATGAATTAGTAGCCACGCCTGGGGGAGGCACTGGGGGAGGAGACTAATAAGTTCCCACAAATTACTTCTGTGAGAATGGCCAGAGGGGAATGAGGGTTTGACTAAGAGTAGCCACTCCCTCCACTGTGTGTGTGTGTGAAATGTTTTAAATATGTGGTTCCAAAATAAAACGTGGTTCATAATTTTCATCAAGACGTGGTGTGTAGATGTATTATTTACCCAGGGACATATGCTTGCAGTAAGATTCGTCAGACTTACTGTCAATATTGCTCAGTCTAAACCAAGGGCTGAGACATGATGTTCCTGTACTCAAAGCTACTCCAAGGTCCAGAGTAACCCAAATCAAGTCAGCAGACCCCAGACAGAGAGTGGGTCGTGACAATTGGTGGCACAGTGGTGGGGTACTCTGAGAAGGACCAGAAAATGGAGCAGCAGTATGAGGACATTTCCAAGGAGGCAAGACGCAGGTTCAGTATAGCCAGGGAGTTTTGCCCCGTGGAGATAACTCTGGAAGAGGCAATTAAAGGACTGAACCTAATAAAGCAGCAAATACAGGAAGAACGTACAGGGGTGAGTGTCCAAGCTCAGCAAAGGCTTGGGGTCAACCCTGCAGAGATGCCAGTAAGAGTCAAACTGGCAAATCAGAATTTTAAACAGTCCCAGGATGATAAAGAAAGCATTGACGGATTTATCCAAGAGGACTACAGAGGAAGCGTCCTGCTAAATCAATGGATGGCATTCCTGCAATTATGGCATGTCCATGAGCTGGCAAGCTGGTTGGAGGAACTGGTAGAGAAAGAGATGGACTTGGATGAACAGTATCTTGCCAGGGTAGAGTCCTTTGGTGGCCGGAGAAAGGATTTCTATTTTCGTTTGGATCTACAATATGGGGTTGAGGAGATTCTGAACGGTGATCCGGAATGTGGCATGGGAACTGCAAGGAGACATAATAACTAGTTTGTTGAACGCTGCCGGGGTCTGGGACTGGAACCATGATTCCCGGATGCTCCTTTGCTAGAACCCCTGGTTCGGCAAGAGCAGCAACTGGAGGCTGAATATGTTCAATTGTGGGATGCGATACCCAAGAAGTATTTTGGCCCATCCAGATGGGAGGATGGCTCACCAGACCCTTACAACTCAGACGGTATGTACCAGAGTGAGTATGCTCACTGGAACTGGGGAGAGGCATTTCTAGACTGTAAACAAAGTGAGGAGTGGGAAGGGGTAAACACTGTTCCTTTGCCAACTCCTGGGGATGGAGAATGTTTGCCCCTAGAACATGCAGTAACTGTGTCAGGGCCTAGTCACCAGCCCCAAGAGCCAGAGACCCAGTGGAATGTTCCCTGGGTGGGGTCAGATAATCCATGTCTGCCCCCTGATACCCCAAGAGATTTAATCCCAGAGGAAGTGGGAACTGCTCACAAGCTAGGGCCAGATAAGTTAAGTCTGCCCTCAGAAGTTCTAGGCAAAGTGTGTTGGCCAGAACTGTTAATGGAGCCAGAGGCTCTGGATTATTATGTGATGGCTGGTGGGAAGGGAGCCTTAGAGGCCAGGCTGGGTGGGAATGATGAGATTCCCCAGCCTGCATCAGATAACCACTGTCTGTACCCTGACACCCCAGGGGAGTTGTTCCCAGAAGTGCTAGTGAAGCACAGAGCCCAGGAGGGTTGTTTAAGAGACTGTGGGGAGGGAAAGGAATTGGTTTCCGGCTACAGGGAACCTGACCTCACACAGCAAGAGTGTGCCAGGGGCACAAAGAGCCAGGCCGGGGCAACAAGCATGCCAGCCTTGGCAAAAGCATTATGGGTGCAGAGTGGCACCATGATAGAGGGTGTAAAAAGTGGGGAGATACCCTGGATAACCAGTGTCCAGGAGCCCACTGGAACAGACAACACTCCAAAGACCCAGTTCAACAGAAAGGACTGGGATAAAGTTGCTCAACCCCGGGCAATGGAGGAGTTCGGCACTTCAGCTGGATGGGAGCAGCATAGCCCCCCAGCCAAGTCAGAGGAGTGTAAGCACAGCTTGGGTGGGAGCAGCGTAGCTCCCCAAGCAGCAACGGAAACAGCTGGACCAGAGGAAGAAAGCCAAGAGGAGCTGTCCCTTTGCGATCCCATAGGCCCAGAGACTGTTTTAGAGATGCCAGCCCAGCTGTGGGGACTGGCTGGGGGGAACAGAGTTGCTATGGGACAGAAACTGTGGCCCACCTGTTGTACTCTGGGATACCAGATTATTGGGGAGGTACCCTGGACTATTTAGGTGGGTGTGAATGGGAAGAACAATTTGCTCTATACAGTGGGAGCAAGGCCAAGGGCTGGGGGAGGTTTTTACTCTGCACCTTGGGACAGACAAGAACTGGCATAGCATACAGAGGGCCAAACCAGCACATTCATGACTATCAGCGTAGCTGGAAAAATCAGGGATGTTTCCTGCCACGCTTGGGGAGGTGTTGTCATGAATCACCCAGGGGCCATATTGGATTTGGTGTGAACTATGCTGGGGCCATTTTGTGACTGGCAGCAGTGGCCATTTTGGGCTGGATTATCTTACACATGCTGTTGCCATGTGGAAGAACAAAAGGTTTGGGTTGTGGTGATAATATGTTAGTGTTATATTGTATATTGTATTGTGGAGTGATAGCTATGTTTTAATTAGTCAACCCTCCCCCATTGTATAAACTCTCAGTCAGGAGTTGGCCATATGGTCCTTAGTGTAAACAAAGGATAAAACCTAAACAAATAGATTGGCCAGACTGCCAGGCACTGCAGGACAATGGTATAGTATGGGGTTTCCCAACCACAAGCCCAGGGGCATAGTTCAAGAGCTAATAAAGGATGTTTCTCCCTTAAGAGCCAGCCACCAAATGAATTAGTAGCCACGCCTGGGGGAGGCACTGGGGGAGGAGACTAATAAGTTCCCACAAATTACTTCTGTGAGAATGGCCAGAGGGGAATGAGGGTTTGACTAAGAGTAGCCACTCCCTCCACTGTGTGTGTGTGTGAAATGTTTTAAATATGTGGTTCCAAAATAAAACGTGGTTCATAATTTTCATCAAGACGTGGTGTGTAGATGTATTATTTACCCAAGGACATATGCTTGCAGTAAGATTCGTCAGACTTACTGTCAATATTGCTCAGTCTAAACCAAGGGCTGAGACATGATGTTCCTGTACTCAAAGCTACTCCAAGGTCCATAGTAACCCAAATCAAGTCAGCAGACCCCAGACAGAGAGTGGGTCGTGACAGTAGTCTTTATCCCTAAACCAGGAAAGGATACTTTAAATCCAAGGAACTATAGGCCAATATCCCTGTTAAACGGGGACATTAAAATCCTATCTAAGCTAATGGCAGCAAGGGTAGCCAAATTCCTCCCCAAACTAATACACAAAGACCAAGTGGGCTTTGTGCCGTACAGACAAGCTGGGGATAACATACGACGTATTCTAAATGTCTCCCGCATAGCTAAAAAGGCGAATATACCTCTCAGTCTAGTAGCCTTAGATCTAGAAAAGGCATTCGACTCCGTTGAATGGCCTTATTTACATGCGGTTCTAGATAAATTCTGCATCAGAGGCAAATTTACAAATCTAGTAAATACATTATACAAAGCACCGACGGCAAGCCTTAGGCTTCCAGGGGCTAATAGAGATCTTATAAACATCCAGAGAGGTACGAGGCAGGGATGCCCCCTGTCCCCGCTACTATTCGCTCTAGCCATCGAACCTCTCGCTCAGGCCATTAGGACATGCCCCACCATACAGGGTATTGAGGTGGGATGTCAACAAATGAAATGCAGTTTGTTCGCAGATGACATCTTGTGCACGCTTACAAAACCGGTAACCTCAATAGCAGCCCTTATGGACTTAATGTCCCGGTTTGGGAACTTGTCAGGCCTCAAAGTTAACGCAGATAAATCTGAAATAATATGCATGAGAGTGCCCTCAGACCAGGTACAAGCCCTAAAAGAGGGACACTCGTTCTCATGGCCAAAGGGAAGTATCAAATATCTAGGAGTTTACCTCACACCAGAGTTGTCAGCTTTATACAAAGAAAATTATATCCCCCTTTACAAAAAATTACAAACAGATCTACTTAGGTGGAATAGATACAACCTGTCATGGACAGGAAGAATAAACGCTTTTAAAATAAACATGTTACCCAAAATCTTATACTATTTTAGAACACTCCCGATTAGAATACATAGAGGAGATCTAGATGGCTTCCAAAAAGCGGTATTCCGATTCATCTGGCAACATAAACACCCGAGAATCAACAAGTCCCTAATGTATAGAGACAGAGAAGCAGGGGGTTTGGCGTGCCCAAATTTGATACACTACTTTAAAGCAGCCCAGATTTCCTTCCTACCACAAGCCCATTCCAATGAACACCAACCAATGTGGGTATCCCTACAGAACTATCAAATGAAACCCTACAAATGGGATAATATCATTTGGTCCCCGACACTCCCCCCAATAGCAAAATCAGGCTACAATAGTCCAATGATTAAATTATCCCTGCAGGAGTGGAGAGGGGCGAACTCCAAGCGGTAGTTAACACACTCCCTTTCATCTCTCACGCCAGTCCTTTCGGGGTCCCAGATTATGAAGGAATTAGGGGGGGGTCTCAAAAGCGTGGTGGCTTTCGCGGAAACTAGACCTGCTAGGGGCATGGTTCCAAGACGACAACCTTTTAAACTCTATACAATTCATAAATAAGTAC
Source organism: Discoglossus pictus (assembly GCA_027410445.1). NCBI lineage: Eukaryota > Metazoa > Chordata > Amphibia > Anura > Alytidae > Discoglossus > Discoglossus pictus. The sequence continues at coordinate 55,826,801 of CM050175.1, forward strand.
AATCTACCAGACAGGGAGATATTTAACTATAACAAGATATGCCACAGGGTCCAAGAACTGGTCAAATCCTGGGGTCCCCCACAGGACACCTGGTTTGCGAAAGTATGTGCGCAGAATCCCCTAGCCAGAGGCATAATTGGTACCCTTTACTCGCTAGCCAACAAGCCACTTAAATACCAAAAGCCTAAACATGTCCTACAATGGGAACAGGAAATGGGAGTAGAATGGGACACCCAGAGATGGGGAAAAATACACAAGGCACTGACTAAAGGCTCCCTCTTCTTTAGCTATTTAGAAACAGCAACTAAAGTACTACACAGGGTATACATGACACCTGACAGGCTAAATAAGATAAATCCGCTTTCCCCTCCTGAGTGCTTTAGGAACTGCTCAGATAGAGGAACCTTTGGCCACATCTGGTGGGACTGCCCAAAAGTACAGGCCCTGTGGCGAAGGGTAACTGCAATGATCTCTGAGGTATTAGACAGGGAAATACACCCCTCTAGGGAGACATGCTTACTGGGAATGCCAGTACTGAACGTTAATAAGAACCATAACAAGTGGATACAAATGGTCATGCTGGTAACCAAAAGCCACATTGCAAAGAATTGGAAATCACCCCATTTAGACGCCCAAGAGGTTATAAAAAAAGTAAACCACATCATGATTTATGAAAAAATGACGCATTCAATAAACAACTCCCTCTCCACTTTTAGTCAAATTTGGGACAGATGGGTGGAGTCGGACAAAGCTATTTTAATTTAACAAAAACTTGATTTAGAGTGGAAATTAGTACACTAGGAAGGGAAGGCGTAATTGGATGAGGCGGAGACTCCAGGCCGGGGTGACGGGTGTCTTGGGCGTTGACAACTACTGGCGAATTGAGTAAACTGAAGAAGATAGACAAGAAGAAAGAGGAAAAAAAAAAAAAAGCAAGGAAGATACAGGTAATAAGTTCATTGACTTGTTTATTCATTGTTTGTTCGATGTTATACTTCCCATATACTAGGTGAATAATGTAATTCTCGAGCTATGCAAAATTGAACATCTATATATATCTACATGGAAAGACAACAAGTTAGCTCACATGTAAGAATTTGACAAGTTTAGTATTGAGAAGTCAATTGCTAGGGAAGGAATAGCTAGCAGGCGTTTCCTGCAAAGTTGAGAAAATGGAAAAAGGTTATGGTGGACACATAAAGCAGACACCCAAAATTGTCAGGACAGGATAATCATTATTGACAACAAAGTTGTACAAGATATCTAAAACGTTGTTAAAAAATCCTGTTTATGCAAAATTGTATTGGACCTGCGAGTCCAACAATATTGTGTTATTGAGCACTGCTTATGTGTCAATAAAAAGATTTGGAAAAAAAAAAATTAGAAGACGCCTTTGAAGTTGTTCTTTTTTTCTTTTTGTGGGGTTTTGGTTCTTTATTTCGGAAATTATGTCAAAAACTCTCAATATTCAACAACTGGAAAAAACACATTGTGATAACCACTTTATATGTGGAAAATTAAGTTACTACTTTATAATTATATATATATATATATATATATATATATTTATTATTATAGTTTATTTATAACGCGCCAACATATTCCGTAGCGCTGTACATAAGTTAAGTTCACACAAAGATAAATACAAATTAACATTTAGCAAAAGGAAGGAGGGACCTGTCTTTGAGATAGGAATCCAAATGTCCATGGTGAATTCCTAAAGTACTTAGAGGGATCCAGCCATGTTTGATAATGGCTATGGATTTAAGAGTGAGGCATTTGTGGGCACATTTGCATGACCCAGCTCAGCTTCCTAGAATGCAGTGTAATAGCTGTTTTTCTCTGAATTCTGAGCTGGAAGCAGGTTTTTTACTTGTTTTAGACATTCAAATGTGAACACAGATGAACTATTTCTTTACTGTACTACTGTACGGTGGAGGGCTTGTATCGTTCTTTTGCCCACCATATTATAAATGATTGTAATACAGCACGCATAAGCTTAAAGGAAGCCATGTTTGATAATAGCTATGGATCTAAGAGCGAACCATTTGTGGGCACATTTGCATGCCCCAGAAAAGTTTTTTCTCAGAATTCTGAGCTGGAAGCAGTCTTTTTAATTGTTTTAGACATTCAAATGTAAGCCCAGATGTACTATTTATTTAATACTATATATATATATATATATATATATATATATATATATATATATATATATATATATAAAGGTTGGCAATGCTGTTTGCCACACAATGTAATGCTCTCCCCCTTCTAAGTTGCGGGCCTCGCAATGAGCGACTTCGGTGCTCATTGCAAGCCTTTCCCCCCTCTACTTTATGGGCTTTCATCGCGAGCCCTGCAAAAGAGGCTCATTGCAGGCGTAGTCCAACCCGCCACTTTAGTGACTCAGGCGGAGTGCATTCCCCACTCTCTGACCCCTGTGTCTGTTTCTCCCCTCTCCCTCCTGCTGTCTGTTTGCCCCGTGTCCCTGCCCTTTGGTTTTATATCCCTTATTTCCCTCCCTTGTGTCTCTCTCCCCCCTCTCTTACCCCTTTTTCTCTTTCCACCATCTCTAGTAATTAATAATATATATATATATATATATATATATATATATATATATATATCACATATATAGTTGTGAGCGTACGAGTTGTTGCCAACCTGTGCCAGGTTCTCAGTTGCTGGCAAGGAGTGCCACAGGCGCTCCATGCCAGCACCTGAGGACCTCGCAAAGCGAGGTCTTCAGTTGCAGCAACTGCGACCCTTGCACAATTCACAACACAAATTCCCAACCCAAACAACTGCGAATCTCGCAAAGTTCACGTCGCAACACATTACGACAATCGCAAACAACATACGACACACGTTCACACACATTACGACACTCGCAAACAACATACGACACATTCACACACATTACGGCCTCGCAACACTCGGACGCAACTCGCGAACATTACAAAATTACAAACACAATACATACACACAGGACATACATAAAAAGCTTACCTACACAAACAGGAAGCACCCAGGACCTCAAAAATGCAACTTACAACTTAATTGCACTCAAAATAAAAGAGTTTAGACACTAAATAATTTGTTAAGCGACACAAAAAATGGGCGACGAATAAAACGTAAACGAGGCTACACACGCAAACACCATACGAGACACGTTACCACACATTACGACCTCGCAAACATCGGACGCAACACGCCGACATACAAACATTTAAAACTTAAGAAAGACACACAACAAACACATAAAAAGCTTACCTACAGCAAGAGGAACCAGCCAGCCCCTTAAAAAAACAAGTTACACCTACATTTAAATCAAAATAAAACACTTTACACACTAATACCATCGCTAAGCGAGAGAAAAAATGGCCGACGAACAAAACGAAAACGAGGCTTCAGACGTAACTACACTACACTTACTCGCAATAATGAAACACATACTATGCGGAACGTATCACAATCATATTAAACACCATTTTGAACAGTAATACGCAGAAAATGGCGGATGGAACGCAAATTGTAAGCTGGAACGCAAATAGCGCATGCATATTGCGTTCTAACGGTCTCACTTTCCAGAACTTTCTACAAGTTTATAAATAGTGCCTATTTCAAACAAAAAAATACATTTCTCCTCAGGTGATCAACGGAGTGACTTCTGAGATAACTGCTGCTTTTACTTGACAAGACAATTCTTTACTAATTTACTACATTGCATTGTGCAAATTACAACTGAGAGGTAAGCTATAATATATTACATTTTATTATCAGGACAGGTCAAACAAATAAAAAAATAAACTAGGATTTATGTAGTCACATATATGGCACATTTGTGTGTATAGGCTCACAAAAAAAATACGGTTCATTTAACAAAACAACAAAAAACCATAATTCTATATTAAACAGAGGTTTATGTATAGTGACATGTGACACGCACATATATGTCTATAATGTATAGTGACATGTCACACGCACATATATGTATAGAATGTATAGTGACATGTGACACGCACATATATGTATAGAATGTATAGGGACATGTGACACGCACATTTATGTGTATTGCCCCTGCATAGTGACATGTGACACGGACATATATGTGTATCATGTATATTGACATGTGACACACACATTTATGTGTATTGCCCCTTCATAGTGACATGTGACACGGACATATATGTGTATAATGTATAGTGACATGTGACACTCACATTTCTGTGTATTGCCCCTTCACAGTGACATGTGACACGGACATATATGTGTATAATGTATAGTGACATGTGACACGCACATTTATGTGTATTGCCACTGCAACAAAATTAGCTTAAAACAAAATCAGTAAACAACTACATTTAAATGACATTATATGTCATGTATACTGATATGTCACACGCACATATATGTGTATCATCTATAGTTACATCTCACACACAGACATTTATGTGTGTTGGGAAAAAAAAATATAAGGTTAATTTAACCATTTAAATATGAGTCATGTATACTGATATGTCACACGTACACAAAATAATTACATTAAACTATGGAATGTGCTTCATGTATGTGACATATGTGTGTAGCCCCCAACAAAAAAGTATATTTAAATGACATTAATTTACTGAAATTCAATAGATCATATAAAGCTGAATCTTTCTATTTCTTTTAATATTCAAACAGACTCTGCATCAACAGCGTCTCTCAACAATTTGCACCGTGCACTGTGAAGCACAATCCCTTTTAAAGAACACCAACAAAGAAGAAGAGGTAAGATACAACAAGACATTACATGCTCAAAAGGCCATGCTTTGCTAGATGAAAAATTATAAATATACAAATAACTATTTCACTTTCTTTTTCAAACAGACACTACAAGAAGACCGGCGGATTAAGATTGGCAGGAGGGGACCGTCTGTCATTCCAAACTTCAATCAAGGTAAAGTATTAAGTATAAACACGAAAGAACAATGAGCCTTATTCAATTGCGACTTCCTCAATTGAATAGGGTTCTATATAAGCACATAACATATTTTTTATACAGGACTTTTTAGTTACTGAACTTCTAACCACAATCAAGGTTTTCAATAACTAAAAACTTTGCTCAATAAATATGTTATGTGATTATATAGAGCCCTCTTCAATTGGCAAAATTGCAATTCAATGAGGACCTATATATCTTTAATGGCCAAGGGCCTCACTCAAATGTGATTTGCCCATTTCAATAGGGCTCTATATAAGCACAGAGCATATTTTTTAAAGGAACTTTTTATTTTGTGAACACGTTGCTTTTGGATACAAGTTCACTAAATACAAAATTCGGTAAAAAAATATGCTCTGTGCTGATATTGAGCTCTATTCCATTGGCCAAAACACAATTGAATGAGGAGCTGACAATATAACAAATGCAGTAACCAAAGGCCCTCATTCAATTGCTATTTTGGACAATTAAATATGGCTATAAATAAGCACTTTTAGGCCCTTATTCTAGTTTTACAAATATATGTGATGTGCTTATTTACAACCCTATTCAATTTTCAACATTGCAATTCAATGACGGCCTTAGAGTACTATTACATTGTAAAAAATGCAATTGAATGAGGGGCAAACTATGCAACATATGGTACACACAAAGGCCCTCATTCAATTGCAATTTGCCCAATTGAATAGGGCTCTAAATAACAACATAACATTTTTTTTAAAAGAAGTTTTTAGTTACTAAAAATCTATCCAAAATAAAGTTTTTCAATGACTAAAAACTTCTTTAAAAAAATATGCTATGTGCTTATTTAGGGCACGATTCAATTAGCCAAATCGCAATTGAATGAGACACAAACTGCTACACACAAAACAGAATTTCTTATTCAATGTTTAACAACCTATAAGCCTTACAAAGAAGCAAAAATAAGAATAACAAAAGTGTTGCGCACCTAATAGCATTGTACAAAAAATCACACAAACACATAGGAAACTACATTAACATTCTTCTTTAATGTTTAACAACCTATAACCAGTACAATCAAGAATAAATAACTTTTGCACAAGTGGTGCGCACAAAACAGGATTGTCAAAAACTAACACAAACACATAGCAAACTACATTAATTATATTATTTCAAGTTTCACTAACTATAACCATCCCAATAAAGGTTAAAGAAGTATACCACAAGTGGTGCGCACAAAACAGGATTGTACAAAAAATAACATAAACACATAGCAAAATAAATTTATATTCTTATTTAATATATCACAACCCACAAGCCTTACTAAGAACCTTAAATAAGAATAACAAAAGTCGTGGGATTGTACAGAAAGTAAAAAAAAAATATATAGAAAAAAATAACCATAACTGATACAATACAGCCAAATTCATAAATTTTTTACTTATTTAAAAGACATTTCACTCAAACAACATTTTCTATTTTATATTACAACAGATACTGCGTGAAGACAATCGGACGAGGACTTTCTCCACAGGACCGGACCATCGGACGAGGACTTTCAACACAGGACCAGACCAGCAGACGAGGAATTTCAACACAGGACCAGACCAGCAGACGAGGAATTTCAACACAGGACCAGACCATCGAACGAGGACTTTCACCAAAGAACCACAACATCGGACGAGGGCTATCGCCACAGGACCACAACATCGTACGAGGGCTATCGCCACAGGACCACACCATCGGACGAGGACTTCCAACAGAGGACCACACCATTGGACAACGATTTTGAACCGAGGACCAACAAACATTCGGATTTAAATCACACTTCAACCAAGGTACAGTATAATAAGTACTAAAGTATAAAACTAAAGAAACTGCTTTCAGTTGCATCCGTGTCAACAGAAAAATAAAAAAAATAATTTACTATCTCCCTTATTCTATTTAAATTGCTACTATGCAATACATAGCTCAATAACCACATCACTTTTTTTTTTAGCAAAGAAGTTTTGCAGTGGTAAATATCTATCCACAAACAACGTTTTTAATAAATAAAACCATTATTTAAAAAAAATATGTTACATGCTTATTTATAGCAGTATTCCATTGGCCAAATTCTTAGCCAGTGAGGACAGGAATTATAAATTTAACTAAATATAAATGATACATTAATGATTTGTCTTTTATTTCACCAATTGTGCACAAGAATCTTTAACAGGAATTACAAATTAAAATATACACAATTACATTTATTTTTTTTCCTTTACAGATTAATATGGCTGATAACGAGACCAAAGAAGAGAAGAAAAGACGTCAAACTAGAGAAAGACGGCCATACACAGCCCAGGCCTTGGAGGACAGGGATCAGAGGTCCCCCTGGGAATCCCTAGGAGATAAAGACTGTGCACTATCTGTGAATAGCAACAGCAGCTTGACTACCATATTGTGTTTTGTTCACTTTTTATTCTTGAACCCAATCTGCATACCAACACTGCTACAGCTCATTTCCTCCTTATATAACTGCCGCAACCGCACCTTGAAGACTGGTCAGGCAAAACAACTTGCCAGGCTCACTGATCAATTTGGATAAAGCAATAGCACCGCCTAGTGGCATACTGAGACCAGTGCGGCTTAAAACTCATTTCAAGTCCTGCACTGAAAAGTTTGCACAGATCACACTTGGTGGGACTCTGATAAGTACACAACCCAGATCTGCTGGGGGCACTGAACTGCGGGGCATATCAGCCTAAGGAGATGTAGCTGAAGAAGCCGAGCACAGTTCCCGCCGGCAGGGCCTGAGAGATGCCAAGATCTCAGTACAGAATCTAGATATGAACAGACAAGACAGACTACAACAGACCTAAATACTTGAGAGGTAAAAGCTAATACCGAGTGACCCCCCCAGTGGAATCCATCCGTTGTCTGGACACTCAATGGCTACCCCGGGTAGAAGCAGCTCCATAAAAATGGGGAAAAACAAAAAGTCATTAACATCCAAAAAAATTGACGAACATTTCAAGGCTTCAGAAACACAGGTGGCACTGATGAAGGACCCTGTCTCGGAGCAATCTGACACCTCTGACCTGGATCCCCTGGAGGGGGCCCTACAGCCTGAAGTCTCCATCAACAGCGATTCAATGGAAAGAATTGAGGCTCTCCTGGCCTCTCACATAGACAGGGCGGTCATATCTTTGCAGAAAGACATACATGAGATTGGCCAAAGGACCCATCAACTTGAAGAGACCGTTGACCAAGTGGTAGAGGCCCAGGAGAGAGACAGGGCCACCATTGCGGATAACACCTCCCGTATTTGTGGCATAGAAGATAAACTGGAGGATTTGGAGAATAGATCCAGGCGATTCAACCTGAGGATCAGAGGCGTGCCTACGGCAATAGTCGACCTTCCTCGCTACCTTAAGGCCACGATCGACGAGATCCTCTCAGGTCATTCAGACCACGAATGGGAAGTGGAGCGTGCCCATAGAGCCCTTGGGGGAAGTCGTAACCTAGACCTTCCCAAAGACATCATTGTAAGGCTACTACGCCAACAATCAAGGGATCTAATCCTGGCAACTACCCGCAAGAAGGCTGTGATCACAGGCCCAGACGGGGCCAAACTTCAATTTTTTGCGGAAACCCCCTTCCACACTTCAAAAACGGAGGCTGATGAGGCCAGCCCTGGAAGTTCTTCTCCACCACGGCATCAGGTACCGTTGGGGATTCCCATTTGCCCTTATTTTTTCAGTAGGGAGCACCCAGTATACAACACGTTCTCTAGAAGACTGCCAAGAACTTCTGAAGAGTCTGGATCTCTCTGGGGGGGACCCGACCTCGACATCACTTGCATCAACAGCTTTACCTCTCCCGAAAAGGCAATGGTCTGGCACAAGAGGCCCACTGACCAAGCCTCAAAGACCACTCATAGACGACCCTCCCAAATCATGGACTCGTAAATGCAATAATTCAGCTGCTGCCAACTCCAGTGACTTTCAAATAGGCTGGTCCGCTTGAAAAGACAACTGGCTAGCAAAGACTTATTTCGGCATCCTAAGGATTTACAAGGGCTTAAAAACACCATATCAAAATTCCCTGGTAGAGACTAACATGGAAGCCACCTGGAACTGACCTGGCCTTTTCCCAGGACGTGTTATTTTTCTTACTTTTTTTACTTAGGTCCTCAAAGGAGCCTGGGGCCCTTAGCGGGGCCATGTTTACCAAAGACTTTTGGAATGTTACTAATCCATGTTTTTCTTTTCCTCCCCTCTTCAGCAGGTGTTAGCTGACTGATAAAGCTATAAGTTTTAATACACATGCAGATAGTATAGCCAGTCCGTCAGGATCTTTCTTTACTGGGCCGGGTCTAAAGGTTTACTCTGCTTTAGTCAAGATAAAAAATTATGTTGTTAAACGTTTAAATAAGCTATTCATGGTTCTGTCTTTATTCTGCTTTCTTAATACTTTTCTGGGTTACTTTTGCTTGGCCTTGCCGGCGGGAATTGGAACAGAGGCTCTAGGGTTCCAAGAGGGAAGAATGTTTAAGACAAGACGGGTGGTCTTGGGACAGTCAGACCTTTTGGCAGCAACTGTTCTCTCTTCCCCCTGTGTTTTCTTCATTGCTGCTCTTTTCCTTGTCACCTATCAGCATGGGCTCTCTTGCCCCTGTACTCCCCCCTATTGCCTAAACGAAACTTGCCACTTGGTGCCTCCTAGTTCTTGTTTTCTCTTTATCTATGGCTGTTTAGGGGATTTTGAGCCAAATCAGGGTTTGCTCTACATAGCTGGGCTTGAGGCGGCGGCCTGTCTGCTGGACAGTGGGCCAAGTTGCCTGGCCTCAGAGAGTGGAGGACCCCTGGTACTATTGGAACGGATCTCATTTCAGCCTATTGAGTTGGGTTCTAGTAGTTCTGAGATACTGCCAGACTTGTCCGGTATAATCCGGCCTCCCTTAGACTTCTTGGGACCGCCTCTGCACTACTTATACTCATGCCTCTTTTCCCCCCACAGAGCTAATCATACTGGACCTCTTCTTGGCCGGGCTCAACCACTCCTATCCCCCAGAGGGGGAAATCCACTCTGCACTCCCTCCTCGGCGCTCCTCCGGAAGGGTAAGGCTACATTAATGCACCAGAAACATACACCTCAAGTCTATCCATGACCACACAATGACACTACTTACCCATAATGTGAAAGGTTTCAACTCCCCTTTCAAGCGAAGGAAGGCTTTCCTATATTATAAGACCCTTAACCCCATGGTGATCTTCTTACAGGAGACACATTTCGCCAGGAATAAAGCCCCAACCTACCTCGACAAAAATTATCCTCATTTTTACTACTCTACCCAGGTCTCCAAAAAAGAAGGAGTGGCGATTTTGCTCCACAAGAGCCTCCAATTTCAAATGACAACCAAGATAGTGGACCGGGAGGGCTATTACATCATTTTAAAGGGGACGATTCTGGGTTCTCCAGTTTCACTAGCCTCCTTCTATGCCCCCACGAAAGCACCACATAAGACCCTGATCAGATTCTTAAGGGTCCTGGAGGGGGGAGAATGGGGCAAACTAATTATAGGAGGGGACTTTAATCTGCTATTAGACCCAGTGGCAGATAGATCTAAAACTTCACAAGAAGTTCGCTTCTCCAAAAAAAACAGGCAAATCTTAAAACTTCTGCACTCCTTAGATCTGGTTGACGCCTGGAGAGGTCTGCACCCCAGAGGAAGGGACTATACTTTTTATTCCCCCACACACGGGACTTATTCCCGTATAGACACAATATATATATGTAATTCGCTTCTAGGCAGCTCAAACAAAGCGGCTATTGTTCCGTGCACCTAGTCGGACCACGCGGCGGTCACACTAGAGGTAGACCTGGGAGTTCAATTTCGGATGCCCTATACCTGGAGACTTAATGAATACTTAGTTTCGCAATCCAGATTCCAGGAGCAAACTGAGAGGGAGTTGGTGGAATTTTTTGAGTCCAATGCGGGTGGGGAGACAGGGGCGGGTTGGGTCTGGATGGCGCACAAAGCCTACATAAGGGGGGTGTTTATCAAGCTAGCCTCCCAATTCAGAAAACAGAACAGGCTAAAAGAAAAGGAGCTATCAGGGAAACTATCTCAATTGGAGCGGCAACATCAGCTTTCTCCCTCGATAGCTTTAAGGAAACAGATAGATAAGGCCAGGCTAGAGCTGGATAGTATTTTGACCATAAAAACGGATAAGGCATTAAGGAGGACTCACCATTTGTTTTATGCTAAGGCGAATAAACCTGACAAGCTACTAGCAAGGAGCTTAAAAGCTAAATATGCTCAAGCCAGGGTATCCCAAATCAAAAATAGGAAAGGCGATCTCACCTACAGCCAAAATGAAATCCAGGAGGTCTTTAGGGACTTTTATCAAAATATCTACTCCACTCAGAAATTGGCCTCAGAAAATGTTATTCATTCCTACCTAAACTCCCTTGATTTGCCCCAAATTTCACCCCTGGACTTACAAAATTTGAATAAAGATGTGACGGTCAAAGAAATTTTAGATGCCATTAAAGAACTGAAGCTAGGGAAGTCCCCCGGTCCGGACGGGTTCACTAACATCTATTACAAAAAGTTCTCGGAAATACTGGCCCCCCATTTATGTAGTCTCTTCAATTCAATTCTAAGAGGAGAGACAACTCCCCCAGAGCTGAATCATGCGGACTTGACGTTCTTCCCCAAGGAGGGCCGGGATCCAAAGGAAGCTAAAAATTATAGACCAATCTCGCTTCTTAATGGGGACGTCAAACTGCTGGCCAAAATTTTCTCCCAGAGGATCTCGATCTTCCTACCCGCCTTAATACATAAGGACCAATCAGGCTTTATTCCAAACAGGCAGACTAGTGATAATATCAGGAGGACTTTAAATGTCATTCATTTGGCCAGGGCTAGGGGTCTCCCTGTGTGCCTACTCGCATTGGACATCGAAAAGGCGTTCGATACCCTGGAATGGCCCTTCCTATTTGCCACTTTGGATAAGTTTGGGTTCAGAGGAAACTTCTTAAACCTGCTGCGTACTTATTATACACTCCCCAGGGCCACACTAAAATTGCCTGGTTCTCATACGGCCTGTATTAAAATCGAGAGAGGTACGAGACAGGGTTGCCCATTGTCTCCTCTTCTCTTTGCTCTGGCCATTGAGCCTTTGGCTCAGGCGATCAGAGTTAACTCCTCTATAGAGGGGGTGCGGGTGGGACACCAGCAACTAAAATGCTCCTTGTTTGCTGATGACCTGCTTTGCACCCTTTCGAACCCTAGCTCTTCTGTAGGCGCCCTGATGGACACGATAGGAGTCTTTAGCAATGTGTCAGGCCTGAGGTTAAACCAGGACAAGACAGAAGCTTTGAGTGTTGGGATCCCTTTGGATATTTTGAATCACCTGAAGGGAGTACACACATTTCTATGGCCCCCCTCACACATCAAATATCTAGGGATTAATTTGACCAACTCATTAACTAATTTGTATAAAGCTAACTATCCACCTCTCTATAGGGCTCTGCGGCGAGACCTGGAAAATTGGACAAACCGACATATCTCATGGACGGGTAGAGTAGTCACGGTTAAAATGAATATTTTGCCGAGGCTGCTCTATCTTGCCAGGACGCTGCCAATCCAGATAAAAAATACAGAATTGGCCCGCTTCCAGACCCAAGTGTTTAAGTTCATATGGAGAAATAGACCCCCAAAGATAGCGAGAAAAACGATGTATGTACATAAATCCAAGGGGGGCCTATCTTGCCCTAATTTCCTGAGTTACTTCAGAGCAGCCCAGCTTGCCTCTATCCCACTAGCTCACTCCATTCCACTTCAACCAAACTGGGTCTTTGTAGAGGAGTTGCAGATGGCCCCGCTTACGTGGGGTATTATCCTGTGGGCTCCAGGTGCAAGCGCTTTTTACTCTAGAATACAGAACCCCATAACTAAGTTTACACTGAGAGTTTGGATCTGGGCTAGGAGGAAATACAAACTGACTTACCCGGTTTCTCCCCTCACATCGATCTTTACATCGCCCTCCTTATTAACCACCATCACTGCAGAGTCCAAGGATTATTGGACTTTGTATGGTCTGGATAAGCTGGGGGCTTGGTTTGAGGGAGGGATTATGAGAACTTCAGAATCCATGATTAGGAACTTCGAGGTTCCACACCGGGAACACTTTAATTATATTAAAATAAGGAGCTGGATTGATGAGATACAAAGAACCCATGGACCCCAGAGGGAAACTTGGATGTCGGTGGTGTGTAAGAGTGAGGCCCTGTCCAAAGGAATCTTGGGGTCAATATACCAAATCTTCAATAGTCCACCAAGCACTTGGAGGCCTTCCTTTGTATCGAGGTGGGAGTTGGACCTAGGGCAAATTTGGGATGGGAATAAATGGGCTGAATCCTTAACGAACCTATCTAAGGGTTCACTTAATTATAGTTTATTAGGAACCTCCCTTAAGATTTTACATCGGGCATATACAACTCCAGTTCGACTAAATAAGATATCCCAAACAATCTCAGATAGATGTTTTAGGGGGTGTCACGGAAGGGGAGACTTCATTCATACTTAGTGGAGTTGTCCTAAGGTATTTAAAATTTGGTCTGAGACGACCAATTTAATTTCGCTAATACTCAAAACCCCACTCCAACCATCAATAGCAGTCTGTCTCCTGGGAGCACGCTTCTCAAAATTGGGAAGGGAGGGGAATAAACTGGCCCAACTGATATTTCTAGCAGCTAAGAACACCATCGCAAGACGATGGAAGAGTAGGGATATTAATTTCCATGATGTAACAAACAAAATAAACTTTATTTGCATTAATGAGCGGATGACCCATATCATATCAGATACACATCACTGCTTCCTGGAGGTTTGGGAACCCTGGATTCTATTCACAGACAGTAATATATAATAACTAAGTTAAGGGAACACAATAAAGAAGCCATTCCTGATGTGCGGCTGGGGAGTGGAGTGTGGAGCGGACGGGGAGAAGTGGTGAGAGGTCACGGAGAGATATTTCTTCAGTACGCCAAAGGTACAGGGGGGGAGGATGGCTACCTTAAGATTGGCTGAGCGGGGAATTAATGGGGGATGACACCCCACCATAGGTGTTATATAATGTCACTTGTTTTTTTTTTTTTGTTTTTTTTATTTTGTTTTCTTTTAACATATCTCCTGCTGCTCAGGTTCATCCATGGAAATGTGAATTACTGCAATTTGAGCAATGTGACTTTATAAGCTGTATATATTGCTGAGTATTAAGAAACTAGTGTGAATATTTTTGGACAGAATCACAAAAAAAAAGAAAAAGAGTTGGAATGGAGTTTTTATTTAAATGGAATGGTTTTAATATATTAGCAATATGATGTTAGTTATAAGACAACATGTGGACTATGTTTTTCATTATTCTTTTTGTTTTGTCATTGCAATTCCAGAACTTCTCAATAAAATTTATGTTATAAAAAAAAAAACTAGCGAATGACAAGAGAGATGGGCCGCCCAGCAGACACCGGAGGAGAAAGAAATTCGACGAGAAAAAGAACGCAAAAGACTTGCAAATAAAAGAATATCAGCTGCAAAAATGAAAGATACAACCAAAAAAAATAAAAAGATAATAAAGCATTTACAAACTGTTCCTAAAACATCAGATGACATTTTACAAGATACCAGTCAAGACAGACCAAAAAAAGCAACTACAAAAACAAAGCATTTACAAACTCTTACTAAAAACTTACAGGACATTTCAACCAAACAAGGACAACATATACCAAGAAAATCCACGAAAAAAACGAAACATTTAGAACCTGTTGTTGAAACATTTCATGACTTTTCATCTGATGAATATGAAAGTCAACATCCGATATGCTTTGCAAATTGTCCTTTACTGAAGTCTTTAGCAGTAGAGGTTCATAGTTGTGGGGACATGAGTACTCAATGTCAATTTTGTGAGGCTTATTATTTTAAACAGGAGAGACCCAGAGATGGACAATTTATTAGTTGTTGTCAAAAAGGAAAGTTCAAACTTCCAGAAAGGAAACAATTTCCAACCTATTTACAAAATATTATGACTGAACCTACTTTTCCAAATTACAAAAATTTTAAGACAAACATAAGATCCTACAATAGTGCCATATCATTTGCATCTATGGGGGCAACATTGGCTGCTAATGTACCAGGACATGGTCCTTACTGTTTTAAAGTCCAAGGACAAATTTATCATCGGACTTCACATTTACATCCAGAGGAAGGAGAGCAAAGAAAATTCGCTCAACTATATGTCCTAGATACAATGGAAGCTGTTGACCAACGTATGCAGATGGAAGAAAATAAAAAATGCTTACCCAGTGTTTTTATAGAGCTAAATAACATTATGGACAACAATCCCTACAGTAAAGCTTACAAAAAATTGGCAGAAGTAGAAAATGAACAACTACTTCATGCACAAAGACATCAATTACCCATGCCAAAGGTTAATATGGTGCTTAAAAGAGACAGACATACTGATAAACGTCGTTATAACTTGCCAACATCAAATGAGGTTGCAATGGTCTTTCAGAATGATGAAGGAGAACCACCATTTCAAAGAGACATTAGAGTATATCCCAGAAATGAGGAGCAACCATTTATTAATATTAATATCTTAAGTCCAAATTTAGATCCAATGACATATCCCATCTTTTTCCCACATGGAGAAGCAGGTTGGCAACCAAAATTAACCCTTCCCAGTTACCCAAATGCTAAAGCCAGAATCCGAAATAATGTTTCTATGCTTGAATTTAAAGTTGCTCAAATTGCCATTAGAGATGAATTTAATCCAATTTTATGTGGTGGGAAACTAACACAACAATGGATTATTGATTCATATTTGCAAGTTGAGGCAAATAATTTAAACTTTATAAAATATCAACAAGATAAACTATGTGTAGAACAATATTGTGGACTCATGGACTATGTTGCTGACGTGGCTACAAGCAGAGACATGACAGCTGGCAAAGCCATCATTTTACCATCTTCCTTTCAAGGATCTCCTCGAAATATGAGAGAAAGATACAATGATGCTATGGCTATTGTGACAAAATTTGGAAAACCAGATTTATTTGTGACATTTACATGTAATCCACAATGGCCAGAAATTAATCAAAATCTACTTCTTGGACAAAGTGCTTCAGATCGACCAGATTTAGTAGCCAGAGTTTTTAAGATCAAATTAAATGAATTAATACGTGACTTCACTATAAATCAGTTATTTGGCAAATGTCTTGCTTATGTATATACCATTGAATTTCAAAAAAGAGGCCTTCCACATGCACATCTTCTCATAATACTTCAAGAGAAAGATAAATTAGATACTTCGGACAAAGTGGATGCAGTCATAGTTGCTGAACTACCAGATCCAGAACTATATGGTAGACTATATGAGATTGTTACTCATCACATGATTCATGGACCCTGTAGAGACCTTAATCCACAATCACCATGTATGGAAAATAATCAATGTTCTAAAGATTTTCCAAAAGATTATAGAGACAAAACATATGCAAATTGTGATGGATATCAACTTTATAAAAGAAGAGAAGGAGATAGTGCCATTATTCGTGGGAAAAAAAGTGGACAATAGATATGTAGTACCCTACAATCCACATTTATTTATGAAGTACAACGCCCACATCAACGTAGAAGCCTGCACTTCCATCAAATCCATTAAATATGTCTACAAATATATTTACAAAGGTTACGATGCAGCTACTGTAGTCGTCAAAAGTGCAGACAACCCTGAAAGTAGTGAGTTAGTACATGATGAACTTGCATCTCATGTAGATGCTCGCTATGTCAGTGCGCCAGAAGCTATGTGGCGGCTTTTAAAATTTGAAATGCATGATAGATCACATGCAGTATATAGGTTAGCAGTACATTTGCCACAACGACATTTAGTCTATTTCCATGCTGGAAATGAAATGAATGCATTGGCCCAAAGTGAAGATCGTCACACTACACTAACTGCATGGTTTGCATTAAATTCCACTGATGCTGAAGCAACACAATACTTATATATTGAAATTCCATATCACTATGTTTTTGTGAATGGATTATGGAGAGCAAGAAAAACCAGAGGCCATAAAATAATTCCACGAATTTACACAGTCAGTCCAAGAGATGTTGAACGTTTTTGCTTACGGATATTACTTTTAAATGTTCCAGGAGCACAAAGTTTTGAACAATTAAGAACTGTTAATGACATTGTATATGAATCCTTCCATTTAGCTGCAAGACATAGAAACTTACTCGCTGATGATACAGAGTGGGAAAGATGTTTAGAAGAAGCAGCACAATGTCAAATGCCACGACAGATGAGAGAACAATTTGCTTTTATTTGTATCTTCTCAAATGCTCCAAATGCATTAGCTTTGTGGGAGACTTTTAAAAGTAATATGGCTGAAGACTTTATGCGACGATACAATGAACCCATTGCACACTTAAAAGCGTTAATGGAAATTCAAGAAGTCTTTTTAACTCATGGATTAAGTTGTGCAATTTGCCTGATCCAGGTCTTATAGATGACATTAACTTTGAAGACTATGACATTCAACTACAAGCAGAAAGAACAGAAGAAAGACTTGCAACTTTAAATACACTACAATTGCAAGCATTTCATGCCATTAAAAATGCTATAGATGATGACATGGTGACAGAGCGTTATTTCTATCTTGATGGACCTGGCGGATCAGGGAAAACATATTTGTACAATTTATTAATGAGTTCAGTACGAGCACAAGGAAAAATAGCAATGGCGTTTGCCACTACTGGAATTGCTGCACTTTTATTAGAAGGTGGAAGAACTGTTCATAGTGGATTTAAACTGCCAGTGCCTATTTTAGAAAATTCTGTGTCAGATATTTGCATGACATCCTTACAAGCAAAGAAATTGAAGAAATGTAAATTAATTATAATAGATGAGGCCACAATGATGTCATGCTATGCCCTCCAATGTATTGACCGTTTGCTTCGTGAAGTCATGGATAATATTTTTCCATTTGGTGGAAAGGTAATGTTGTTGGGTGGCGATTTTAGACAAACATTACCTGTTGTTGTACATGGAAATCGAACAGACATTATTGAAACATGTATAAAGTCAAGTACAGTATGGAAACATTTTACCCATCTTCAACTGCAACAATATATGAGATCAGAAGGCCAAACTGATTTCAATGATTGGCTTATTAAAATTGGAGAAGGCAGAACAGAAAAAATACTACATTTACCTGACGACACTGTAGAGATCCCACCTCATATGATTTGTCAACAAGATATTATATCGGCTATATTTGACGGGAGCATAAATAACGAAGAATATTCCGAGCTTGCCAACCAAGTTATACTGACGTGTAAAAATAAAGATGCATTAATACTCAATAATGAAATCTTTAAAAAAATTAATGCACCACAAAGAAATTATCACAGTGCTGATTCTGTACTTGCTGATGACAATGAAAGTCAGGCAAACTTTTCAACTGAATTCATTAACTCCTTCTAGAATGCCACCACATATTTTGCAGCTAAAGAAAGGTGCAATTATCATGTTACTGCGAAATATGAACCCCAAAAAAGGCCTATGCAATGGCACAAGATTAAATGTTCAACAATTAAAGGACCATTTTATAGATGCTGAAATTTTAACTGGGACCCATAAAGGAGAGAGAGTTTTCATACCAAGAATAGATTTAGCACCAAGTGAAAGTAGTCTCCCTTTTATACTTCAAAGAAGACAATTTCCCATTATTATGGCATTTGCCATGACCATTAATAAATCACAAGGTCAAACTTTCAAATCTGTGGGTATTTACTTGGAAGAACCAGTTTTTGCACATGGTCAATTGTACTTTGCGTTGTCACGCTGCAAAAATCCACAGGCTATTAAAGTTTACATTGAAAACAATGAAAGTCAAGGTGATTTATTAGGAGATGGACGTATTTTTACTAAAAACATTGTCTACTATGAAGTACTATAACTTTGCAGGATACAAACTAAAGCCATGCAAACATTTTGGAAAAACATTCAAAAATACAAAACAATTGGTTGTTTAATTCAGTCATAATTAATGGAAGTCATGTTTATGGATAATTCGCCTCACAAAATACTTGCCTTGCATTTCTATGAAAAATTATGTTAAAATGTTAAGTCACTATGTTAATGTTTCGAATGTTACAAGTTTAAAAACAATATTTTCAAGTTATTTCATTCAACATATTACAAAGTTCATGTTAAGAGCTCAAGCACCTTTTAAGTCACAATGTAAATATTCTCTGTTATTTTAAGATTACTACCTACATTAATGTTTATCGCCAGTTTATGTGCTCAGTAATGAATTACTTTAATTACGTACGGTTTAAGGAGAGTTTTTACTGTATGCCTTCCTCTACATTCAATGTATATTAAACTTAACAATTATTCTGATACAAATTGCATGTTAATACTGATTAATTTAAAGTTAAACTGTTTTTACATTCAAATGTTAATACTTTTAATTCAAAATTATGTTACAAAATGTATTTACTATGTTCCTGTTTATAATGTTCAAAATTAGACAAATGTTTTGCAAAAATTCCAAAGTTACATAAAAAATAAAGTTCAATTTTAAAAATATATACTTTCAAGGTTATTGCTTCCATATATTTTAAACTTCATGTTAAAATTCGGCACGTTTCAAAAAGTCTTTTTACTTTTTACTTTTCTCTGGATTCTATGTATATTAAAGTGAACAATTCTTCAGATACAAATTTCATTTTAAAAAACCATTACATCAACGTTTTACAAAAATACATGTTCATATCACAATACTTACAAGGGTCAAAAATATATTTAAATAACTAAACAACTTCACAAACATATACATCACATTGCCGTCATTTTTTGACGGGCAAGTCGCTAGTATATATATAATGAGTATTGCAATATCATGTGATACCTTTTGTATTGGACAAACGTCTTATTTATAATGACAAGCTTTCGAGAGGTTCAACCTCTCTTTATCAAGTCTGAAGCAATACTAACATGAGAAGATTCCGACAGCGTTTTTAAATTGTTATCATGGTCTCCAGTGTTTGAGCAAATCTGGTATCTAATAGCTTAACTAATAGCTTGACTGGAGGATGGCTTGTTTGGTGTAGGAGGGATGGAACCTGGAGATGTGTAGGTGGCTACATCTGTCTGTGGGTTTCCTATATACAGATGAGTGGAGAGTGCCATTGGTGATGTATATAGTAGTGTCTAGAACTTTCACCTGTTCTGTAGAGAAATCCATTTTAAGTTTTATAGATGAATGGACGATGTTGAATGAACTATGAAAGTCTCTGAGTTAGCTTTCTGCTTCTGTCCATATGATGAACAGATCATCTTTGTAACAGTAGTATCTGTAGGGTTTGTAAATGGATACAGATAAGAGTGTTTCTTCTAGATTGGCCATAAATAGATTTGCGTACTGTTGAGCCATTTTGGTACCCGTGAACGTCCCCATCATCTGTAGGTAGGTATCTTGGTTAAAAGTAAAATACTTTTAACTATAATGCTCTGATTTTTCATGTATATTTTTATGAATATGTGTATATAGTATGTGTATATATGTTTGTTCTTTACTATGTTGTGCTTATTCCCCATATATGTATTTACCCGATAATGTTTTTATTCTACATCTGCTGTTTTTATTCAAACTGAGGGTTCCATCTCATATTAGTATTGCTTCAGACTTGATAAAGAGAGTTTGAGTCTCTCGAAAGCTCGTCATTATAAATAAAACGTTTGTCCAATACAAAAGGTATGAAATTATATCGCAATACTCATTATTGATCTATATATATATATATATATATATATATATATATATATATATATATATATATATATATATATTGTAACAGAGTGAAGCAAAGAGTGCCCCTAGAGATAAGTTTAATTAAAGAGGCTGTAAGATTTCTCTGCAGAAGGAAAGAGTTAACTCCGGGCAGTGATCAGAGGCTAATTGATGCCCAGCTGTGGATTGCCTGTAAGACCACAGCAGAGAGATGGGTGGAGTCTCTCTTACTTAGGCTTGGGTCTAAGCAGTGTGAGCAGTGTGTAGAATCTGCTCCTGTTGGTGAGCTGCTGTTAGCAGCAAAGAGCAAGCTAAAGAAAGAAGCTTGCTGTCTGTTCCGGATTGCAGTCAGAAGAAAGCTGTGTCCCAGAGGAAAAGCTGTGTCCCAGAGAAAAAGCAGTGTTCCAGAGAAAAAGCTGTGTTCCAGAGGCTGTAAGTAAAGGATTATATTTTCCTTACAAGAGTCTGTGTAAAGTAACCCCAGGGAGAAGGCAGCAGTATAACTGTGAATTGAACAGAGTATCTCAAAAGACTGTTTAAGGATCCCTGGAGGTTGGAGTTTTTCTGAGAGATGGGCGGGCCGAATGCTCCACTGTCTACTGATGAAGATATTTACAAGAGAACTGTGTGTTTTGCTATACCTTTGGCTGATGTAAGCCATAATGTTGTGTGATTTTTGGACTTTTAATAAAAAGATTAAAAGAATACATGATCTTCTTGCTGTTAATCTAGGAGGTAGCAGGTCAAACTACCACAAACATATATATATATATATATATATATATATATATATATATATATATATATATAATTACTAAATTACTGTACATTCACGGCTGCTTCGTTCTTCCATTACTATGGAAGATACCACTTTTAGCCGAATCAAGAAGCTACTAATTAAAATAACTACAAAAATAACACTACTTAACAGTGACATTTATTTTTTGTCACAATGCAAGAAAAGGAATATTATACCAAATGGACTTAAAATCAAAAATTCACTAAGATCTACACATAATTCGATATATTCTGAAAATATATGCAGACGCAAAAGTGAAAAACTAAGAAACCACCTAATACATTAACTTTATACAAATAAACATCATCTAAATCACCAAAGAGTAAGCCTCCATCAACAACTAAAGGAGGGCAACATATGCATGTAGAAAAATAAATACATCTTCACAAGAAACAACAACAAGAATTTATGAAAAGTATAATTAAAAAACTCAACTGCCTCTTCCAACAAAACAACATACAACAGTGAAAGGAAAAGAAAATAAAATACCCAAATTCAGCACTGAATTTTGCTAACAACAACAACACATCTAAAAACCTACCAACCAAATAGTTTTTCTGAAAAATATACAGAACACACAGGAATTATAAATCTCTCAGACCATCAACTTTCACAAGCAGAGACCTCGGTTCTCTCCAAAGGATTGTCTTTCTGTCCAGACATAAAACTAGATAATATACAACTATACTCGGACATAGAAGAATTCTTCAGGAGATTAAGACTGGAAGAATTTTTCCACAACAAGGGACATACCACAACATCATTAGACTGTAACAAGAAAAAAAGCTAATATTTCAACCCACCACCTGGTCGTAACACCAAACTGAATAGTTATATAGAAAGCTTTCGCCTGAGAACTGTATCCAATGTAACAACACAATATAAAAAGAGACTTACTCCATCGAAAATAACTGCCATAAAGATTTTAAAAAACAACCCAAAATCACCATCAAACCGGAAGACAAAGGAGTTGCAGTTGTTATCATGAATACTCAGGTCTACATAAATGAAGCCAACAGACAAAACCTACTACAAGAAATTGAACCAGGACCCTACAGAAATATATACTCTTCAACTTAAGAAACTCCTCAAAATATTCCCTAAAAATGTACATCAAGAATTAGAAACAAGTAATCCCCACCAATCCTACAACTGGGACTTTCTACCTACTGCCAAAAATCCACAAACCATACAACCCAGGGAGACCAATTGTTACAGGTATGGACACACTGACTGAACATATATCTGGATTTGTTGAAAACATCCTTAAACCATTAGTTAGTAACACCAGTAGCTATATACAAGACACCACTGACTTTCTTAACAAACTCCAGTTTTCATCCCTCCCACACAAAACAAGCCATCATCCATAGTCAAGCTATTAGATACCATCAGATTTGCTCAAACACTGGAGACCCTGATAACAATTTAAAAGCACTGTCTGAATATTTAAAAGAAAAGGGTTACAAACCCTGTATTATTACCCAAAAATAACCACTGCCATCAAAATACCCTGTGAACACCTATTAAAGTACAAAACAAAAGAAACTACTTCAGGTATACCTCTGGTGACCACATACCATCCAATTTTAGAGAGAATCCAGAAAATAATCAAAGATTCACAGCCATTACTAATTAAAGATACTGAATTAAAATATATATTCCCAAAACTTCCCATCCTTGCATTTAAACAACCACCAAACCTGAAACAAAAACTTGTCAGCAGAAAATTGGCCAATGAACAACTGAATATAAAAAATGGAACTAAACCTTGTAACAAACGTGCCTGTAAATTATGTCAAAACATTTGTAATGATGATACAGCCACACATAACAACACAACCTATAACATGAAAGGATCATATTCATGTACATCATCCAATGTGGTTTATATAATATAATGTAATATATCTGACACAGGCTGTTACATTGGAGAAACCAGGCAAAAAAACAAAACAATTTAAGTATGAATTTTCACAGGCATTCAATAGAAAAGCCTAATGAAGACAGTTATTGTAGCCCAGTGGGACACCATTTTAGCCAGAATGATCACTCCATCCAAACCTTGAAAGTCAAAATACTCAGAGGAAAATGTAAAAACATCCAAGAGAGAAAAACACTTGAAATAAAGATGGTCCCATTCTTCAACACTAAAAATACAGGACTTAATACTGACTTGGGTTTTCTAACATATTATCAGAATTTCATGTGATTTTTTTCTTATACCATAACAGGCTTAGCACTCTTAGTGAGATGTTTGTCCAACAGGAAAGATATCACGGCGGACTACAATGTTCTGCTTTTTCATGTATATATTGATGTATATGTGTACATAGTATGTGTATATATGTTTCCTATACTATGTTGTGTTTTTTCTCCTATATGTATTTACCTGATGATGTCAGATGCTGTCTGCACTCTCTCTGCATCTGAGACTTATCCAAAGCGACTTGTAGCTGTGATTGCCGCAAAAGGTGGCTCTACAATGTACTGACTTTAGGGGGGTGAATAGTTGTGCACATTGACTTTTTCTGTTATTTTGTCCTATTTATTTTTTGTTTCACAATAAAAAAAAAAAAAAAAAAAACATCTTCAAAGTTGTGTGCATGTTCTCTAAATTAAATGATGCAAATCCTCAAACAATCCATGTTAATTCCAGGTTGTGAGGCAACAAAACACAAAAAATGCCAAGGGTGTTTAATACTTTTGCAAGGCACTGTGTATATTATATAAATATATATATAGTTAATAAATAGTACACCTGTGTTCACATCTGAATGCCTAAAACATGTTTAAAAACCTGCTTCCAACTCAGAATTCTGAGAAAAACAGTTATTACACTGCATTCTGGGAAAATATATATAATATTATTCCCCATTATACTGACATGTATTTATATAAGATAATCATTTAACCACACAGGTGTCTGTTTTCTAGAGACAATGGACCTCACATGCAGCGGAGAGGTCGGGAAGAAGATCCTATTTTCGTGCCAGCAAATATAATGATATGTATACTAACCCCAAACTGTGACAATCCTATAATGATGCTGTATTTACTATAAAACAGATTTAATCCTCTTAATCCTATTTATTTTGCTCATCTAGTACCGAATTACAGTTCTCACCATTATCTATATAGGATACATTGTATTTATTGGGATTAGTGGATGAACAATTCAGTGTTACTTATCTGTAAAGTGTCACATAGTGTTCAAATTGAAGTTTGCAATTGTTACCTCTTATTCAGCCATTATGATCCACCAGAGACCGGTATTTATTTTTAGGTTATTGCCAATAGGTGCCAATTAGTCTTTGGGACTTTGAATGTATTGTGATCAGTCTAAAGCCATATATATGCAAGTGAAAAGAATGAGCATGTTCAAACCCCAGGGAGTAATTAGTCTGTTCGACTTTTTATTTTAATGAAACAGTTTTGTTATTTTCTAAAAATGGTTTTCTGGCTTACATAACTGCCAAATGTTGATTCAGCTGATCCCATATGTTACTTTCACAGGAGGATGTGCCCTTGTAAGTGAATTAACTATTCATTAGATCTAGATAAAGTACTTGCAGTTGTAGATACCACTCTCCCATTGTGCAGATAGAAACATCCTGTGCAATCAAAATATTTTCCTACCTTTGGGAAGTTTATCAGCCGAAACCAATAACATACCCTTTAACATAAAACCTTTTTTTAGAGAAAATCTTAATTTTTGAAGACTGTGTTTGTGCATAAGAAGTTTCCATCTTGTCTGGCTTGAGTACTTTCTGATAGTTTGAAGCCTTTACTTATCTACAGAACAGTGGAGGGAGTGAAGAGGGAGATCTGTGGGTATTTGTTAAACAATTGGAGTATGAAACCTACCTCTTCACCCTAACATGCCCAGAAATATAACTTCAAGCCCTGCTCCTGCAGACATGTTAAAAGCTGAATAAATGAGAGGTGCATTATCATAAGACATAATGGTTTACGGTTTCTAATTAAAAACTAAGTTTTTAACATTTTGACTAATTATGCAATTAATAAGAATATTTTTTTCGGATATCGTGTGTGTTTGTGGCGTTCAGAAGTGTCCAACTCTCTGTGTCCGCATGGACCACACCACACCATGTTGATCCACTTGGTATTCATGCAAGTTCCTTCTCTAGTGGGCCACAGCATACAGCTCCTGGTATTCCTAGGTGGTCTCCCATTCAATTACTGACCAGGCCAACTCTGCATGGCTTCAGGGCGATGTGACCTCTTGGTTCCCTGACTGGAATCAAATCCAGATAGCTCCAAATCCTAACCACTGGACCACCAGGGAAACAAAATCACTCTTTTTGAGAACTGTGTGCCACAGCCTCAGGTGAAAATAATTTAGAAACAATTTGAGCCCAAACAATCATTCATAGGTTACCTCCACAGCAAAACCTAGGATACCCATTTTAACAAACCAAGTCCTCAACCAATGGAGAGCACTGTGTGGATATAACCTTGTGTCATGACTTTGGAGAACTATGACACGATTAGTATCTTTAGAGAATACAGTGTAAATAAAGTGTTGTGTTTGTTTTGTGGCCTGGACTGGAAGGAGTTAACCTGCATGGAAAATGGAGTCCTGTAATAAAGTAATAAAAGAGGAAGCTAGTATTGCTTTTGGGTATTGGGGGGGGGGGGGGCTGGTTGGGGAGGTTGGTAGCTGTAGTTACAAGGGGGGGGGGGTTGGCTATACAATTGGGGGGATGGTGTTATATTGTGATGTATGTTCTATACAAGGACAAATAAAGAGTCAGTCTGCTTGTACTAAGCGGGGGAACAGGTGTTGTTATTGTGTCCTAACCATTGCTGGGGACGCAGAGATCTTGTACACAAAAAGACATGGCCCTGAGAGAGAGAATTGTGGTGCATGTGGTTCCCCAGATCAAGTCACACCTTGGGCCTCATTCTATTATCAGCCGCAGCCGTTGCGGGGCCGCGAGGACCGGCCGCAAGCTATTTGCCTATTCTATTCCCCTCCGGCCGGGGATTCCGGCAGGCTTGCGGCCGGTGCCTTGCTATCTCTTGCGGCAGCTCGCGCCGGAGGAAAGCCTTTGATCTAAAACGTCCGCAAGGAAATCGGCCGTAAGAAAATCCTATTTGCAATTCAATTGCTCCGGGAACCCTCTCTGCAAGGCTAAAACCGAGCCGCAGCTTACTTGCAGGAAAAAGGTCTCGCTAGCACCAATTAAGCACATTATAAAGCCCAAATAAAGCCATCCTGCACTTTGAGAAGACTATAAAGTGATTTTCGGTGTTAGCAAAAATAGCACAAAATTCCCCTATACTCAAATCCGTAAATTTTTTTTTTTTTAATATACGTCAAATATCCATGTAAAAGTCCAGAGGGCTTGGAGCACCTCAGACCCGCCCACGCCGCAGCCGGAAAATAAACAGTTAATTTAAACTCGGGTTTGGGCTGATGTGCAAGCTTGAGAGTGGGTTACTTTTAATCCTCATGTCCCCCAATATGATCCCTAGCATTTACAGAGCTTTACAGAGCTGTCTTGAATTTATTTTGACTTTTTAGATTTCAGAGCTTACGGCCGGTTGCAAGATATACGGCCGGCCGTAAGAGGAGATCCTTGTGGGGCCGTTTAATTGAATTGCAAGGTAACGGGACCCCCGCAAGGAATCGCAGCCTTACGGCCGGTTTACGGCCTATAATAGAATGAGGCCCCTTGTGTCTGAAAATTGAGGTCTAGCTGCTAGATAAGGCCACCCCTCCTCATAGACCTTATAGTGGGTGGATACCAGCTGTAGCGGAGGTTGATCTGTAAAACTAAGTTTAATAATGAATAATGTTTTGTTTAAATTAACAAATATGAATTATATTATTGATCAATGTCCAATTAAAACATGTAGCTCCTGATAGGGTGTTATGTTTGTTTTTATGGCAAGAATCCTGACCCACATAAAGTCTTATTGTTGTAACTGTGGATGAAAACTACGGGGTTTTTGGTTGAAGATTATGGTAATTTAAGATGGATTTTGGGTGGTAAAGTGGAAAATGCAAACTGAATTATAAGTGCGTGCAGAGATTTATTTTCACTTTATAAATAAAAATTATAAGTATGAGTCATTGCGCAAGATTTCACTTTCTGCCACAGACACCCACTGTGCCAACGCTCTCTCTGGCATCCGGACCAGTGAAGAGCTTAGAGACAGCAAGTTGCCCACATAACCACAATAAAAATCAGCACAAGAACTGTTTCCTGGATTATAAGGCATCTGAAAGCATCTAATTTTTTGCATGAAAACATCCCAAACTCACCCTGATGTTTGCTACATCTTTTCAGATTGCAAAATTAAAAGGTTTATATACGTTTTCTCGGTTTCAAATGTTTGGTAAGAAACGTTATATAGAAAAGTTTGGTGTACTTACAGAGTTATAGACAGGAAAGTAAAATCCAGCTTTGAACACCCACAGGGAACATACATAACCTTAACCTTAAAAGGTATATGCAAGTGAGCTGGGATATGAATGTATCCGATAGAGGAGTATTAGTAGTGTATACAAACATTTTTTTTGCATGAAAACATCCCAAAAAAACATTAATTAGCTTACCTAAAAATTAGCAAAATTTCCTATGTTTTTTGGCATTTGCATTTTATCGTGTACACCCCTAGAAAACTCCACCTCAATTAGCATAACATTCAAATTCAGAATAATACATTGTTTCATTCTTCATCTCAGTGGCTTCTGGCATGTGCTCAGCGCAAGAACTGCAACACTTACTTCCTGTGCCAGAAAGGTCAAAATTTGTGTCTTTCTGTATTTCCTGTGGGTACGCGCTGTATTTCCTGTGTGTACCCAGCTTATGTAAGCATCCATGGGTGTGAACCACTGGATTTGACTTTTGTGCAAATAACTTTGTAAGTAAACTGAACTTTTCCATATAACACATGTTTTCATACACTATTAATTCTCCACTATCAGATGCATTCATAACCCAGCTCACTTGCAAATACCTTTAAAGAATTTGTTAGTTGACACCCATGAAAATACCTGCAAAAATTAGCATAAAATTCATACATTTGTCATACTCTGGGGGTTCTCTGTTGCAGAGCAGTCTGGGATATGTAGTCTCTATCTCTATATCCTTGTGCTCTGATTCAGCTGTAAGGTCAGACCCCACCCAACCATGTCATTCCATCCTGCAGAAGTACTTCCTTTGAAAGGTCAAGCTCCATATATAGCTGCATTTCCTATGCATACTTTGGCATTTAAGTTCCCTGTGGATGTGCAAAGCTGGATTTTTCTGATAATCACTGATGTTTCTTACCAAACATTTGAAACCCAGGAAACTTATATATACCTTTAATTTTCTTATATTCTTTTATTATATTGTCACTTCTAGAATCCAAACACTAATGAAGAGGGAAAATAAATATACATAATAAGCAATCACATATATAGTTGTGAGCATGCGGGTTGCTGCTAACGCTTAGGCCCCAAAGCGAGGGCCGCAGTTGCTGGCAAGGAGTGCCAAAGGCGCTCCTTGCGCTGGTGGAGATGAGCACCATAGGCACTCAGCCCTACGACTTTGCGACCGAAAAAGCAGAGGGGCCGCATTTGCGGAGGTGGAGGCTCTACGTTAAAAACTACCACACAATCGGGACATAACATGCAATGACTAACTACGGACACAAAAAAATACGACCCGCGGGACTTAGAAAAAATCCATTATGGAGTCGCAAAAAAAACGACCTTAACGGACAACCCGCGCACACAGGCAAACATAAAAAACACACAAATACACACAAAAATAAAATAAAATAAAAACATTACCCACACCAAGAGGGGACACCCAAGACCTCTGCAACACTGCTCAAATCCCGAATTCTGTCAAATTTGCAAAGTTTAGCCATTCGAAAAACCCCTAAGCCAGAGAAAAAAAATGGCCGCCGAAAAAAACGAAAATGAGGCTCCACAACCCGGACCGCCCAGCCACGTACAAAAACCTGCATTAACCCCACGGGATCCGAGATGAGCTCGGAAACCCGCATTAACCCCACGGGATCCGAGATGAGCTCGGAAACCCGCATTAACCCCACATTAACCCTGCAGTGGGGGTCCCCCGCTGCAATGAAAATTCAAAATTCCCACCTTACGGGTCCATAAAGGACCATAAAGGTCCTTAAAGGACCCGTAATAAAATTTTTAAAAAAAACGTATCACTCATGAGCCCCACAACCCCTAAAAACCCTGTCACTCATGGGGGTCAATCCAGACCCCCATAAACCCTTAATTAACCCTGTCACTCATGGGGGTCAATACAGACCGCCATAAGCCAATAAATAACCCTGGCACTCATGGGGGTCAATACAGACCCGCATAAAAAAAAATCTTTAATTGGATACTGGAGATCCGAAAACTACGCCGCTTAAAATTTATGAAAAATATACAGAGATACTATAAGTGTTTAAGTATGTATGAGGTATAGAATACATATATATTCCCTCATTATGAAGTGTCCTTCTATAAACAATCCTCATTAATCAAAATATACTAATTATCCTGTTTTATACAGGATATACTGATAATCACAGGCTTATGTAAGCATCCTGTTTATTTGGGGCAGATTAAATCTGCCCTCAGACTTTTTAAGTGCTTCTTGCGCTTTTTGCGCGTTTTGTCCTGAATAGCGCTAATAAAGTTTAACATCCCTTGAATGACATCGTGATGTCACTGCGCCGACGTACCAACGTAGGCGCAACTTTTGTCAACATAAATAAAGTTGACACAATTTGGAATTACGCTCTTACGGCATCACGCTACACCTCACTACGCTTTCAACGTAATTAAAATCCGGAAGCGTTTTCTAGGCCTTAAATAGGCCAAAAAAGCCAGCTAAAGTCATAAGCCTGAGAAGAAGTCCCCGAGGAGGGACGAAACGGCCCATTGGCAATCCATTTTTCACTCCAGTCTGAACCAAAGACTACTGAAAGCTAAGTTTAATACCCTTTGGGGTTACTTTACTGTATTATTACACTCTGTTAATGGAGAGCTTATCTATTGAAGAGCTTGCTCATTGAACAGCAAGTATATTGCTATTGCTATACTGCTACATGTATTTTAGCTCTGACCTAGTAGTGTTATCTCTCCAACATATATATATTCTTATATAGAGTGAATTACAATTGATCACATGGACTTTCAGTACCAGTTAAAGTATATCTGGTGTAATGGAGTTGGAACACGAATCCAATATCTCAGCTGGTATACAGTAAAATATCAAAGACGCACTACAGTCTCACCATCCCCAACCTCCCATATTGGACGACACTCAATTCGGAGTCAATAATACTGTCTTTATTTTGTTGTGCAGAAATATGTATACACATCTCTTTTCACAGGCAATACACATCCCCCATAGTTGGCCACACAATACACATAGAGGGACAATAGGTGTGGTCACACCCCCCGGAGGCTACCTGGCTACTTTGATACAATCAGACATTGATCAGATTATACTTCCTTTGTTCTATGTCTCATAATGAAAACACTTTATACAATAGACTTCCTTATCTTATGAGGAGTCTCTGTAATAGGATTATCTATTATGCCAAGGTCTGCAATAGTCTGGGCTAATAATCTGCAGAGCATAAACCAACATACATACAGTATAACAGTAGGATCATATTTTAACCATAATAATTAAATAACCATAAAACAGGGTAAAACAGTGATGGGTTCCATTACATCTGGTTACAGACTTTTTGTTTTTATTATTATGTATATAGATATACGTGTTTTTATGCCCTTTGTTTAAATCCTGTGATTATCAGTATATTCTGTATAAAACAGGATAATCAGTATATTCTGATTAATGAGGATTGTTTATAGAAGGACACTTCATAATCAGGGAATATATATGTATTCTATACCTCATACATACTTAAACACTTATAGTATCTCTGTATATTTTTCATAAATTTTAAGCAGCGTAGTTTTCGGATCTCCAGTATCCAATTAAAGATTTATTTATTTTTGTTGTTGTTAATTTTCATATTATGAGTGGTGTTAAGCACCAAGGATACCATGAGGTCAATACATACCCCCATAATACATTAATTAACCCTGTCACTCATGGGGGTCAATAAAGACTCCCATAAGCCAATAAATAACCCTGTCACTCATGGCAGTCAATACAGACCCTTATAAGCCTCTATTTAACCCCATCAGTCCCATAAGGGTATATTATGAACCTTATGGGGCTGTTACAACCCTAACATTAACCACATAAGTGCCATGACAGTCCTCAAGGACCATCATGACACTAACTACAAACACTACACTGCACTATACCCCCCAATAAACCATTAAATCTAAACTAACCACCCTCTACACTAACCTATTAACACCTACACTACCTACCTACACTACATACCTACCCCCTAATAACCCCCCACCACTCTAATTACAGAAAAAAACTGTCACAAAAAATAAAAAATCTACATTGCAGAAAATAAAAAAACCTAAGTCACACAAAATAAAAAAGGAACATTACAGAAAATAAAAAATATATATTACAACCCCCCCCCCTCCCCCCTACTACAGAAAAAAAAATTACACACCTGAAAAGGAAATACATAGAATACATACAATACAATACAAATAAAAGAAAATACAATACCCCCCTATCTAACATACAATCAGTCCTAACTATCTAAAATACATACTCCTATCTATCTAATATACAATAAATCCTAACTAGCTAAAATACAAACCCCTATCTAACAAACAATAAATGTTATCTCTATATACAAACCCTAATTCTAAGCTAAAAAAAAAATAATTAAGACCACTTACCTTTGCAGATATCCCTTCGGATCAGCAACCTAGGGGAAAAGAAAAAAAAATGAGCACAATTACAGAAAATAAATAAACATTTTACATATTCTACTCACCTTTCCAGCATGTAATTAGAGTGGTGGGGGGGTTGATTAGGGGGTAGGTAGGTAGTTTAGGTAGGTAGTGTAGGTGTTAATAGGTTAGTGTAGAGGGGGGTTAGTTTAGATTTAATGGTTTATTGGGATAGGTTTAGTGTAGTGTTTGTACTTAGTGTCATGAGGGTACTGGAGAACCCTCATAGCACTTACGGGGTAATGTTAGGCTTCTAAAAGTCCAATATGATAAGAAAGTAACCCATAAGTCATAGGCTGCCCCAGAGTAAATTCTCATTGCCAAGGAAAACCTCTTGATAATAAGAAGGCTCCAGCCAATGGAGAGGATTGTGTTGGTACAGTTTGTGTTTGAAAGTTTAGCAGCCGTGTGCTAGACAAGGCCACTTCTCCTCATTGACCCTATAGTGGGTGGATACCAGCTGGAATATTGCTTTTTAAAATCATTAAATAGGAATTGTATTAATGATCAGTGCCAATTTAAAGCATCTAGGTGATGTTATTATGAAACTACGTTGGCCCTTTAAACCACTAATGGCTCCTCATCTATAAAAATTGACTATTTTAAATTATATGGTGTACATTAATTAATCCCCCCCCATTTCCTTTATTTAAAATTAGCCTCAAAACCTGTCCAGGATATATAAAAATAATACGCAATGGCATTTCTAGGGTAGTGATGCCATTGGCCGCCATTGACATAATATCTGATTATTCCATTGAAGCTGTTAATAACTATTTTTGTGGTCTTGATAAACTATAGAGGTTTATAGCAGCCAAAATACCATTGATTGGCCACTGGGTTGGTGTAAATGTTAGTTTTAAACCATTTGTATGGTACTGGTGTATTTTTTTCCAATAGGTTTGATAGACCATAGACCGCGATAAAGATCGGACCCACTCATATCGATATTATTTCTTAGTTTAGATTTGCAGTGAAACTTAGATATGATGTCATATTTATAAGAGCCAAATATATTATTACACACTTTCTGAATTATTTTGGCATTTCATTCTTAAATGTAATGATTTTAGGGTTATTTATTGTATAAAACTAGCTATATTTAATCATTAAAGCGGAGGGTAAACTAATGGTTTTACAACTTTAGTATGTTTCATGTTTAACCTCCTTCTACAAGTCCAATTCCACTTCTGGTTCGCCTGTTGTGGTGAAGGGGCTTGTGTACCTCAGCGAGCTATACCATGTAGGGTCACTCAAGATGGGCAGCTCATAGCAGAGAGCTCAGACAAATTGCAGCCCACCGGAGAAGGAACTGGCAACCCACTCCAGTATCTTTGCCAAGAAAACATTATGGATAAGCACAACCAGAAACACAGTCAGATGTGCCTGGCATGCTGCGGTCCATGGGGTCACGGAGAGAGGGACATGACTGAACGACAAAAAACAGTCCAGTATGAGTGAGTGAGTGTAATATGTGCTGTACATTATATTATGTTCTATGTGAGACTGTCCTGATAGCATAGAGTCAGGAGAGAGATCACAAGAGAGAGAGAGGGTGATTGTGCTGTCAGGAAGATAAACAACATTAAAGGGGAAGTTTCTCTTGAACACTTTGAAACAACAACCCATTTAGTTTAACTTTAGAAGTTCAAATATATTGGTAAGCTCAGTGTATTAGGTGATGTGAGCTGCTGATGTACAGAGCATGAGAGTAACTGTCAGCTGTAGTTTGATTGGTTCTTGGACTGGCTCTTCAACTTTAGATCCAATCTGTTCAGCATTCTAAGTGTCAGTAACTGAAATGTAGCTTCTAATGGCAGCTTCTGCTCTCCACTTATATGTTGAAGTAACTGGCAAACTAGGCAAGTCCCATGATTAGTGCAGGCCAGGTGTTAGAGATACTATAATTAATACATGTAAGGTAATTAGAGACACTAAAATGTGCTGGATACTAATTAGCTCAGCTGTATTCAGGAGGTTAATCACTATATCGTAAACTATCAGAGATTCCATCAGTGCTGGTCTGGGAAATACTGCACAGTCTGAGCCTGTCCTGATAATGTGTAGTAATGAGGTCACCCTTCATTAGGAAGATACTCAGCATCGTCTGAGCCTGTCCTGACACTGTGCAGTTAGAAGGTCATCCCACCTTACATAGACCCCAAGCACGGTCTGAACCTGTCCCGACACTGTGCAGTGAGAAGTTCTTGCTGCTCTCTGTGCCTGTCCTGATAACGTGCAACTTACATTAGATGGGCACTGCTCACCATATAAAGGCCGAGATCACAACATAATACAATTAGTAAGTTGTAGATCCTGTGGAATCAGCCACTTTCCGGATCACCAAAATAGCTGAAAAACAAACTCTTATTTATAGAAATAAGTATATCCCAGATTATATATATATATATATATATATATATATATATATATATATATATATATATATATTCCACATATCATATAAGTCTTAAAACAACACAGAAGATGGCAAAAAAAACAACTCACTTTTACCAACTTCAGATGTCTGCAGCCTGATACCATCACATGGGGGGCCTGGAGGCAAAATAACTGACTAACATGTGTCCATGGTCTGACCCAGTGCAGTGGCTCCATACTTACAGGGACACTTTATATTATACAATAGGGTTTGTGTGGTATTTAGTTACTGGTCAGTGTATGAAGGAAATAATCAATGTACCTTTTAAAATTTCCTATAATTGTATCTTCCAGCACATTTGTTTCTCTCCTCCCCTGTTAGGGGGTTCAGGAGGTGCTGACGAGAGTAGGATTACCTACAATATCTAATGCAGGTGGGAAGGCAGATTAAAGGACCCCTGTAGTGCATTTACAAGAAAAGCTCCTATGTTTGTCTGCTGTGCATAGGATATAAAAACAGTATATAATTTAAAATAAAGAACATTTTATATTTTTCTTAGCTTTTAAACAGTGTTTTTTCTCCTGTAGAGCCGCATATCTCCTCCATCCGGTATCTATCAGGGGCTAGTGTAGGTTCTGTTTCAGACTGAGCATGCTCTGAGAAGGGGGTGGGGCTATGATGGTTCCTGTGCAGTCACTGGTGGGGCCTGTGGGGCAGCTGCAAGCATGTTACAATAGAGCTGTTACCTATGTGTAGGTAGTGGGGGCGAAGCTAATGTCATGGGGCAGGGTCAGTGACATTCCAGCATACTTCCAAACTCCATGATTTGCCTCCACAGGGACAAACAAGCAGACTGTAATCCAAATTAACACATCACAATAGTTAAATAGTAAATACAGTAAATTATCTCTGAAATTATTCAATTGGCCAGTACAACGTAGAGCTATTTTTTTAAAGAATAAGAAACAAAGATTGTTTGGGGAATGACAGAGCTCGTTTAAAGTGATATTGGGTTTTTTTGGCGAGTAAAGGTGTCTACCTTGGGTCCCCTTCTGGATTATGACCTTGTCATGGTGAAGGGGTTTGTGTACCTCAGTGAGGCTGTGAGCTATATAATGTAGGGTCACCCAAGATGGACATGTCATAGCAAAGATGTCAGACAAATACACAAACAGACCATTGGAGAAGGAACTGGCAACTCACTTCAGTATCTTTGACATAAAAACCTTATGGATAAGCTCAACAAAATACCCTATGGGCTTGGCGGGCTGCGGTCCATGGGGTCACGGAGAGTCGAGCGCGACTGAATGACTAAACAACAACAGCCTGGGGTAGCAAAATCAATTAAATATGATATTGTATTACGCTGCCCCCCTTAGCATATAATAATAATGGATTCCCTTTGACGTGTCTTGTAAATCTGGGTCAGCTATATTACCGGATGTCAGATGGTCATTTGTGGATGGTCTGATCTTATTATAAGGACATGTTCAACCAGCTGCATCTCACTTACTCTTACTCTTCTCACTTACTCTTACTCATGTCACTTACTCTTACTCATCTCATTTACTCTTACTCATCTCATTTACTCTTACTCATCTCATTTAATCTCACTCTTGTTACTACAGATTGAACTGTGACTCACGCCTGATACTTTTAAAATTTAAACAACAACTATGACTCTCATTCAAAACTCCGATTTGCTACTATTGAGATGCGTGCTCGAGTAGATCTACTTTTACTTTGCTATTCAATTGTCCGGGCCCGCAAGTTAGTCCCCCTTTGCGAGAATCGTAAACCATGCTCTCAGCAGTAGCATTTGCAGGTTTGAACATGATTGCGGATGCAAGCCCGTATCTCATGGTTCAAGCCCGAAAAATCGGAGCACTTTAAAAGCAAATATAAAAT
Source organism: Discoglossus pictus (assembly GCA_027410445.1). NCBI lineage: Eukaryota > Metazoa > Chordata > Amphibia > Anura > Alytidae > Discoglossus > Discoglossus pictus. The sequence continues at coordinate 55,863,579 of CM050175.1, forward strand.
CAATCCAGCACTGAAGATGATGGGGAACACAATGGGTGAGGGGAAATCGGAGCAATTGAATAGCGATTTGTAATTTTTGTTGCCGCAACTTTTGCGGCCGTGAAAGATCAGAGGCTTGGAGGCAAGTAACTTTTGATAATCGCAATGGATCGCAGCTCGCAGCAAGGAACCCGATCGGATCCCACAAGTAGGAGGCATTTGAAGAGCTAAGTAACTTGCGACCTCCACGTGCGGGCCCGGATCTCAGAAAAGTAGCAATTGAATGAGGCCCTATATCATGGAAAAAAAGTCTGACTAAGATGGAAAATATTGGTGAAACTATTTTTTTTAATGCAAAACCAAAACACCTTGATGTCTCTGCTGGTACTTGGAGGCATCCATAATATTTTGATGGTTGCATGTATGAAAGGAGCGATTACATATGTGCAGGAGCAGTGCTTGCAGTTATACTTGAACATTGCTTGGTGTAAAGATCAACTACAGCACAAAATTATTTGTTGTGCATTAAAAATATAATGTTTTATACTTTAGCTAATTAACTCTAGAACAACAGAACCATAAAAACAATGTGTTTGATCCAGCTTTATTTTACCAGTGAATTAAAAGAAATTGTAAACAATGATTCATGGAGACCCTCTTATTTAGTTTCTTATATGATCTACATTAAAACTAATGGGGATACAAGCACATTATGTTGCAGGTCAGGAATCCATAAGGCTCATTACCCTTGTAAGATGTCAGGACAGAGGAGGAGAAGACAACCTCACACTATGTCTACACTATAAATATGTTGTGATTATTATCACACGAAAAAAAACTTTTTTTTCCGAATGTATAAAAGTGATGTCAACAGTGGCCCTTGAGCATGTGAGGGGTAGGTGTCAAATACCAAAAGATCCAATGAATTAAGAAATCCTGCACCCCTCTCCCTCCTCTGTCCAGCAGATAAGAGCATGCCCCCAAGCTACCAGTCAAGATGGAAACTTTTATATGCACAAATACATTAACATTTTCTCCAAAACTAGTTTTGCTCAGGATGAGGTTCCATTTTTTAAATATTCACATAAAAAGTGAGTTATTTTCCCTAAAATACTGTGGTCACAGACCATTCTGCTCCATCTGCAGTGGTGTAATCTCTCTGTATATGACTAGTCTGCATATCTGCAGCGGTGTAGTCTATCTGTATATGTGCAGCGGTGTAGTCTCTCTATATATATATATATGCAGCGGTGTAGTCTCTCTATATATATGTGCAGAGGTGTAGTCTCTGCATACAAGCTCTTTATCCCGTAGCTAGGATTCCCGGATATTATGTTCCTTTTAGTTGTTTAAATGCATTTTAGATTTTTTTTGCTTTTCTAATCCCCGGATTATACAAATCCTGCGTGTGCCTCACGTCTTGGACACAACCAGCTCCCGCTGAATTAATCTACCACTGGATAATGATGAGCGTGATGGAGATAGAGTGGTAATGAGTATCACTCTAAAAATGAAAACTTTTACATGAAAAAAATAGCAATGCTTCTGTTTTATGGATTTGTAGGTTTGTGTCCTCATTTTTTGTACATAGTGGAACTGCAGCATCAAACATATAACCAAGTTCAGTTACAGTACTATAGCCTTAGAGCACTGCTAACGGTCCAGTGGTTAGGATTCAGTCACACCACCACACTGAAGCCATGCAGGGTTGGGCCTGGTCAGTACTTGGATGGAAGACCACCTAGGAATGCTATGAATACCAATAGCGATATGCTATGGCCCACTGGAGAAGAAACCAATTCCAGTATCTCTGCCATGGACACTGAGTGGATGAGCATGGTGTGTTATGGCCTATGAGGACATGGAGAGTCAGACACGACTTAACAGCACAAACAAATAATTATTTTAAGGGACATGGATTTCATTATGTATCTCTATGTTTATGTGTTTTATTTTATTAAGTGCTTAAAAGCTCTTTTTTCTGCCTAAAATCTTACAAATAGTTCCTAACTGGTTTTCTCCCCTCGGCAGCTCATGAAGACAGTGTACTTTTAAGTACAGAATGTGCAGATTCTCATAGTAACAAATCAAAGACCACATTCAGCAACACGCTGCTTGAGGGAGGTCACTGATTGGTTAATTTGAAACACTATTCATGAGACATGGAGGGCAGACCCAAACAGGTGCAAATTGTATGGTTTTAGTAAATCTAAAAAAAATCAGGGACCACGTCTCAGTGAGCATCTCTCAGAGACATTCTGCAAAATGCTACTGATTGGTTAGTATAAGACTGCACACCCAGTACTACATGAGCTGCAGAGGGCAGACCCATACAGGGACTATTTGTTTGATTTTAGGCAGTAAAAGCAAATCTTATAAGCACTCCTTAATAAAATAAGCCAGAGACCATCCATGTCATTTAATAATGGGCTGGATAATTTGCAATTAGTGCCAAGCACATGATATCCTCCTCCCTGCATCACTAATTGGCAGCAAACCCTTTTTCTGACCCCGTAGAATAACCTTCATGTGAAAAAAAATCATATAATTTTCTATCAAACAACGTACAATATTCACAAAATGTATAAATATATTTATTACTCCCAGGTTTCCAGTTTAATCTCAAAATTCTAGCAATTATTATTAAAAAATATATATATATTTTCTAAAAACTGTCCCGAAAAAATACACAGTGATCAGGAATCATTGCAGCTGCGTCTCTCAAGACAAAAGGCCAAATGTCACTTGATTCCTGTGCCCCCGGATGCAAAATTTAGGTCCACTAAATGATTCTTCCCATGTATCAAATAAAAAACATTGCGTCTTTCCGGGTGTCTTGTGGTCATGGTCCTGATACCGAGATCATATTGCTCAGTTATTATTAGCTTGGAGATGTCTATAGTGCAAGATGTAAAGCTATGTTATATGGTACGGTCAGCTGGGGGACTCAGAGCTCTGTTCCATGTTCTCCTGCAGGGCGGCGCTAGAGCCTTCCCCAGGGCTGTCCGCGATGTTGGGTTCGCTGTTGCATTGGCGTTGGTTGAACCCAGGTTGTAGTAACAGACATTGATCCCCTAGTTCTGACTCTTCAGACCGCCCTTGGTGCATTATGGAAGCCATAGCCAGAAGCTGGATGTCCGTGTGAGCGTTGGCCACTGTGTGCCTCCGGATACTGCCACACTTCTCCAGGTACGCCTCGCCCTCCTGCTCGGTGAGGGGCGAGAGGCAGCGCTCAGCCGTAAGGGACGAGATGGTGTGGGAAGAATAGGGCATGGACTCCATTTTTGTGTGACCTCTGGAAAAGCGATGCTCTGGAAGAAAAAGAGAGGGGTAAGTACCAAAGAAAACCCACCGATGACGGTCAGACCTGGTGTGCCAAGCATGGGCACAGTTATGCTTCTGAGCAAATGCAAGGGAAAGGGTATGTGTCCAATACCAGAGCATCCACTTATTTTACAAGCGTAGTAGATTAGATTGTAAGTCTTGCAAGGAGCTTTGGGGAAAGCACTATGGACACTGGATTCTAAACTCAAATACAGGGCCGTCCATCTTAAGTAATGTGTTAATATTGTTTTCTCTTGATCACAACCCCTGTACAGCGATACGGAATATGTTGGCGCTTTACAAATAAACAATAATAATAATTCGAATTTGCCTTATTTTCAAAGTTACCAGGAAATGCCTGAGGAGTTTGAAATGTACTATATACAGAGTCTAAAATAAAAAAAAAAAAAAAGTGTGCTTACAACTTCTATAGCTGCTGTTATTAGTTTGTTATATATTCTTTTATATATTCTTCCTGATGCGTGCTCGTTTCAGCCCTGACATTTACTCATGAGCTATTAATTCCATTGATTGATTTTTTTATATATACATACACATATACAGTGGATATAAAAAGTCTACACACCCCTGTTAAAATGTCGGGTTTCTGTGCTGTAAAAAAATTAGACAAATATAAATAATTTCAGAACTTTTTTCACTTTAATGTGACCTATAAACTGTACAACTCAATTGAAAAATAAACTGAAATCTTTTAGGTAGAGGGAATAAAAATAAAAATAATGTGGTTGCATAAGTCTGCACACCCTCTTATAACTGGGGATGTAGCTGTGTTCAGAATTAAGCAATCACATTCCAAATCGTGTTAAATAGGAGTCAGCATACACCTGCCATCATTTAAAGTGACTCTGATTAACCCCAAATAAAGTTCAGTTGCTCTAGTTGGTCTTTCCTGAAATTTTCTTAGTCGCATCCCACAGCAAAAGCCATGGTCCACAGAGAGCTTCCAAAGCATCAGAGGGATCTCACTGTTAAAAGCTATAAATCAGGAAAAGGGTACGAAAGAATTTCCAAGGCATTAGATATACCATGGGACACAGTGAAGACAGTCATCATCAAGTGGAGAAAATATGGCACAGCAGTGACATTACCAAGAACTGGAGCTCCCTCCAAAATTGATGAAAAGACGAGAAGAAAACTGGTCTGGGGGGCTACCCAGAGGCCTACAGCAACATTAAAGGAACATCTGGCAAGTACTGGCTGTGTGGTACATGTGACAACAATCTCCCGTATTCTTTATATGTCTGGGCTATGGGGTAGAGTGGCAAGACAAAAGCCTTTTCTTACGAAGAAAAACATCCAAGCCAGGCTACATTTTGCAAAAACCCATCTGAAGTCTCCCAAAAGCATGTGGGAAAAGGTGTTATGGTCTGATGAAACCAAGGTTGAACTTTTTGGCCATAATTCCAAAAGATATGTTTGGCGCAAAAACAACACTGCACATCACCAAAAGAATACCATACCCACAGTGAAGCATGGTGGTGGCAGCATCATGCCTTGGGGCTGTTTTTCTTCAGCTGGAACTGGGGCCTTAGTTAAGATAGAGGGAATATGAACAGTTCCAAATACCAGTCAATATTGGCACAAAACCTTCAGGCTTCTGCTAGAAAGCTGAACATGAAGAGGAACTTCATCTTTCAGCATGACAACGACCCAAAGCATACATCCAAATCAACAAAGGAATGGCTTTCACCAGAAGAAGATTAAAGTTTTGGAATGGCCCAGCCAGAGCCCCGACCTGAATCCGAATGAAAATCTGTGGGGTGATCTGAAGAGGGCTGTGCACAGGAGACGCCCTCGCAATCTGACAGATTTGGAGTGTTTGTGCAAAGAAGAGTGGGCAAATCTTGCCAAGTCCAAAATGTGCCATGCTGACTCATACCCAAAAAGACTGAGTGCTGTAATAAAATCAAAAGGTGCTTCAACAAAGTATTAGTTTAAGGGTGTGCATACTTATGCAACCATATTATTTTATTTTTATATTTTTTCTTCCCTCCACCTAAAAGATTTCAGTTAGTTTTTCAACTGAGTTGTACAGTTTATAGGTCACATTAAAGGTGGAAAAAGTTCTGAAATGATTTATCTTTGTCTCAATTTTTTACAGCACAGAAACCTGACATTTTAACAGGGGTGTGTAGACTTTTTATATCCACTGTATATATATACACATATACATACACTCACATATACAAATACACACATACATTATATATATATATGTATATATATATATATATATATATATATATATATATATATATATATCTATCTATATATATATATATATATATATGTGTATGTGTGTATTTGTATATGTGAGTGTATATATATATATATATATATATATATATATATATATATATATATATACACACACACACTCACTCACATATACAAATACACACACACAGATATATATATACTAGCGAATTGCCCGTCAAAAAATGACGGCAATGAAATTGTAAGGTAGCTAATGCTGTTTAGTGTGTAATAATGAAATATATAATACATTAATAAATGAATATACTTTACCTATTTTAAAGCATTGTGTGGAAGAGCTGTGAATGTGTTTTGATGTTGCTGCAGCATTAGTGGTGTGGATCTGCTGTGTAAGCGTGCTGAATGTGTGCAGTGTAACACTGTGCGTGCGCGAGCCCAAACCGTTAGCGTAGTCGTGTACTTCCGCATTGGCGTAAAATGGCGAGTAATGTGTGGTATACGTCTGTATCGGAATATCCGTAGGTGTTTTGTGGTGTTTTGCGAGTTTCTTGTGGTGTTTTGCGAGTTTAGAGTGCTGTAGCCTCGTTTTCGTTTTGTTCGGCGGCCATTTTTTCTCTCGCTTCGATTTTTTTTTAGTCTCTAAACTGTTTTATTTCGAGTAAAATCGAGGTGTAAGTTGTATTTTTGAGGTGCTGGGTGCTCCCTCTTGGTGTAGGTAAATTTTTTTATGCATGTGCTGTGTGTATGTATTGTGTTTTACATTTTGTAATGTTCGCGAGTTGCGTCCGAGTGTTGCGAGGCCGTAATGTGTGTGAACGTGTGTCGTATGTTGTTTGCGAGTGTCGTAATGTGTGTGTCGTACTGTTTGGGTTGCAACGTGAAGTTTGCGAGGGTCGCAGTTGCTGGCATGGAGCGCCTTCGGCGCTCCATGCCAGCAACTGCGGCCCTCGCTTTGCGAGGTCCTCAGATGCTGGCATGGAGCGCCTACGGCGCTCCATGCCAGCAACTGAGACCCTCGGGCAGTGCCCTCGCAAAGCGAGGGCCGCAGCTCGCTACGCGAGCTCGCAGCGTTGGCAACAACTCGTACGCTCGCAACTATATATGTGATATATATATATATATATATATATCATCTCCACCAGCGTAGTGAACTCCATCGACGCTCACTGCCTAAGTGGTGCGGGGTCATAGTGATGAGCGCCTATGGCGCTCATCTCCACCAGCGCAAGGAGAGCCTCATTAGTTTACAAATACACATTTCCTGAGAAAATAGCAGCAGAATCAGCTGAAGGAAACAATGAAAATAATCGCTGGTATAAAACATAAAAATATAGACTTTTTGTTTTACTTTCTAAAAATCATATCACTGTATAGAAAGAAACTAACCAAAGAAATCATGGGCCACTGCAGTTCAAGATAAAATGTATGTACCAAACTAACAATATTAGCAGCTGTTGATGCCACGGGCATAAACATTTTTTGGGGGATAATCTGACTTTTTGTAGACTCTTGAATACAGGAATCCATTTTATGTTTGTTACATCACATCTTGAAAGCTGGATGATGAGGGTGTGTGTTTGTTGTTATCAATTAAAGGAGTGGTGGAGGTGAATTGATAACAGGAAAAGATGGAAATTGACACTATGCCCGTTCACCCTCAAAACAGGACCTCTTTCACGCACACAACTTCCACCAATGTATCATGGAAATATGCATTTAAATTATACAAGAAGGAGGGAACAGAGGCATCTTTATGTGACTATAAGGAAATCAACAAGGCTTGCAAAAGGGCTATTAGACTGGCTAAAATAGAAAATGAGAAGTCAGTTGCAATGGAAAGTAAGACTAACCCTAAAATATTTTATAAATATATTAATGGGAAGAAGGCCAGGAAGGAATCGATAGGACCATTACAATGTGACACAGGCCATCTGATAATTAGTGACCAGGAAAAGGCAGATGAGCTAAATAGGTTCTTTTCGTCGGTATACACAAGGGAGGTACCAGTGGTTGGGACACTGCAACATAATGGGGCTACACTACCTTCACCAAATAATTGGTTAACGCAGGAAGAAATACAAAAGAGGTTGGAGAAAATAAATGTTAATAAAGCCCCAGGTCCTGATGGAATACATCCAAGAATACTGAGGGAGCTGGGTTCTGTAATAGCCAAACCATTATATCTAATCTTTAAAGACTCGCTCACTACAGGGTCTCTACCAGATGACTGGAGAAAAGCAGAGGTGATACCTATATTTAAGAAGGGATCTAGAGCAAATCCGGGGAATTATAGACCAGTGAGCCTCACTTCTGTAGTTGGGAAGCTTTTAGAAGGGTTAATAAGGGACAGAATACAAGAATATGTCTTTTTGAACAGGATCATAGGTAGCAGTCAACATGGATATATGAAGGAAAGGTCGTGTCAGACCAATCTAATTAGTTTTTATGAGGAGGTTAGTAGGAACTTGGATCAGGGCAACTCAGTGGATGTAGTCTTTTTAGATTTTTCAAAGGCATTTGATACAGTGCCACATGGAAGACTAGTGAGCAAACTAAGGGATACAGAAATTGCAGTAAATATCTGCTCATGGATCGAGAGCTGGCTAAAAGACAGGAAGCAAAGGGTTGTTGTAAATGGAACATACTCCGATTGGTCTAATGTTATAAGTGGGGTTCCTCAGGGCTCAGTATTGGGTCCTCTCCTTTTTAACATATTTATTAATGACATTGAAGTAGGACTCGAATGTAGTGTCTCCATTTTTGCTGATGACACTAAGTTGTGCAAGGTAATAAAATCAGATAATGATGTACTTTCCCTACAAAAGGATTTGCATAAATTAGAGAAATGGGCGGCTAAATGGCAGATGAGATTTAATACAAATAAATGTAAGGTTATGCATTTGGGAAGGAACAATAGCCATGCAATCTATAATCTTAATGGAGCAAATCTAGGGGTATCAGATATTGAAAGGGATTTGGGAGTACTAGTGGACAACCACCTAGGTAACAGCGCTCAAAGCCAAGCAGCGGCTGCAAAGGCAAATAAAATATTAGCATGTATTAGGAAGGGTATAGAAGCCAGGGAAGAAGATATAATTCTGCCACTATACAAATCCCTAGTACGCCCTCATTTGGAATATGGAGTACAATTTTGGGCACCACCTCACAAAAAAGACATTTTAGAGCTGGAAAAAGTACAGAGAAGGGCTACAAAACTAATAAGGGGAATGGAGGGGCTAAGTTATGAAGAAAGACTAACAAAATTAAACTTATTTTCGCTAGAAAAAAGGCGTCTAAGAGGAGATATGATTACGTTATTTAAATACATCCAGGGTCAATATAAGGCTTTGTCAAGTGAACTTTTTGTAGCAAGAGATTTTCAACTGACAAGAGGACATCCGTTGAGGTTAGAGGAAAAAAGATTTCACCTTAAACAAAGAAAAGGGTTCTTCACAGTTAGGGTGGTTAAACTGTGGAATTCTCTACCAAAGGAGGTGGTGACAGCGAATTCGATAGACAACTTCAAAAAGGGGTTAGATATATTTCTGAATAAAGAGGGCATTCAAGGCTATCCTAGATAACTAGCAAGAAATATTGATCCAGGGAGAAATTTGATCGCCAGTTTCTGGGGTCAGGAAGGAATTTTGCTTTTTTTTCCCCTTATGAGACAATTGGCAAAGTTTCAATGTTTTTTTTTTTTTTATGTTTGCCTTCCTCTGGATCAATTAACAATAATTAACAATTAACAATAATAATAAATAGTCCAAATTAAAAAGATCAATAGAGATCTAAAAAGGTTGAACTTGATGGACTAACTCTTTATTCATTCTCCAATACTATACTATTAATAATTATTTAATCAATAATTTAATTAATAACTAATCCGCATATTGCAGATCAGAGGAGATCTTAACAGGTTGAACTTGATGGACTGAAAGTCTTTTTTCAACCTTAATTACTATGTAACTATGTAACTATGTAACTATGGATCCCTCCAGGGCCCTGCAGAGGCATTAACATTTATTTCAAATTAAAACTCAGCTGTATATGTATTTTCTTGCATAATTATGCATGCAAAGATATTTTTTTGCTTTGTGCGGAGGTCCTTTAATTGCATTTATTAGGTTTCCCTTTAGACATGTCATTGATGGTGACAGATGAGAACCCCCCCAACCTGCCCACCTGCCGCACAGGCCTAGCTGGGGGCTGCAGGGACACAGAGATATGCAGGATATGTGCTGAGGGGGCCGTGATGGGCTCAGACTTGTTCGGAGGACACTGCAGTGAACTCTTCAACTCCCCCTGGGGGGCTCTGTGTCCTAATTCTGTTAAAAGAATATTCCCTGCAATGTGTCCTGTGAACCGAGGCCTGGGACACAACCAATGTGTCCGACTTTCCGTGACTATAATGCACAGCCTCACGCAAGGGACATCTATAATACACTGTATCCAGCTACCCCCCATGTGTACATCTATATTTAATTTAGGTTTCATTCAGTTCAGTTGTGTCTGACTCTCCGTGACCCTGTGGCTTGCAGCATCTTGTCTCTGATTGTGCTCTTTTCTTTGCAAAGGTACTGAGTGGGTTGCCAGTTCCTTCTCCAGTGGACCACAATTTGTGTGACCTCTCTGCTATGACCTGCCCATCTAGGGTGACCCTACATGGTATAGCTCACAGCTTCATTGAGGTGCACAAGCCCCTTCACCACGACATGGTAGCAATCCATAAGGGGAGAATATCCGTACACATTTCTAAAGGGGTAGTAGATACACAGAACAACTTCCTGCCTGTAATATACATTATAAGGACAATGTCACCCCCATCAGGAAGTTGGATGCATATTAAAAAGCATGAACAACTAGCTATACATTGTACTAGCCTATTTTGTCTACTGTAAATCATTACCGAGTAGTACAGACCCATTTTTTATTGCAAGAACTAAATAGCAGAGCACCTCCCAGTAGGATAATCCCGCCTCAGGCTACAGGCCAAATAGCCATTCAAGATGGAAGCAGACTCTCCTCAAGAATATTAGAAACTGCAAAAGTCATTTTTAGAAACAAAAAAATGTAGTTTCTTGCAGAAAGATGTGACGTTTTTCCCAGATTACTAGAGTACTTTAAGGGGTAGGGGGCATATAGAACATTTTACTACATGTAGTGAAAATTAAGCGATATGGAAGACTACTGGTGTTACTAGGTACATAATAGCCCTGTTATGTCATTTATAAGCAAATAGTCCCTGCTTCAGTCTGCCCAGTGTGGCATATGCAGACACAGACTCTGTAGGGCTGGGTGTGTAGTGTAGTATCCTAGCCACGGTGCAGAATGTTCACTGATTGGTTAGTATGAGACCGCACAGAAAATACTACAGAGTCTGTGTCTTCATGAGCTGCAGAGGGCAGAGTGATCCAGGGTCTGCTTTTAGACAGTAAAACAGAACTTGTTAACTAAGGGTGAGAAGGACAAAATCTATACATATACAAATATTAACTGTGGCCAACACACAAAAAGGGTTCCCTTGTGGTCCAGTGGTTAGTGCTTTTACGACTGCGACCTGGGTTAGATTCCAGTAAGGGAACCAAGAGGTCACACCCTCCTGAAGCCATGCAGGGTTGAGCCTGGTCGGTACTTGGATGGGAGACAACCTAGGAAAATATGTGTACGGATTTCCGTACATGCCGCAGTGCGCAAGGATCGTGGGGGGGGGGGGGGGTGAAAGGACCGACAGGGTGAAAGAGACAGAGGAGAAAGGGGGAAAGAGACACCAGTGAGAGAAGAGGGGGGAAAGAGACACAGGGGAAAGAGGGAAAGAGACACCGGTGAGGGAGGAGGGGGAAAGAGACACAGGGGAATAGAGATGGGGGAAAGAGACACAGGGGAGGAAGAAGGGGGAAGAGACACAGGGGAGGGAGAGAGGGGGAAGAGACACAGGGGAGGGAGAGAGGGGGAAGAGACACAGGGAAGGGGGAAATAGACACGGGGGGGGGAGACATGCATGTAATATTATACCGTCATTTATGACAGATAAACGACTAGTATATATATACAGAGAGAGTGAGTTCAAAAGTGAAAAAAAAAAAGCTAACTTTTTTCCTAATAATGGCCCAGTTTAGGTGTTAATGCCTTTTTAAATGCATTTTGAGGGGTTTTGGGGTGTTTAAGGGTCGTTTAGACCCTTAAATTCGGGGACTCCCGATTTGACGGCAACATATCCGGATAACAGACGTTTTACTGTATATATGTATTTTTATATATATATATATATATATATATATATATATATATATATATGTCGCTTTTATTTTCTACCTACTGTTCAATGTATTAAAACATTTACTTTCAGCATCTGTTTAAACATTATTGGAATTAATTGTTGTTTTAGCTTTTAATAGTTAATTTAGGTGTGCTATTAAGTTAATGACTTACAGAGAGCTGTTACCAGCCACAAAGCACTGGGAAAAAAATAGTTTTTATTGCCGTAAACTGTAAATTTTCTGGACAGAATCTCATTAAACGAGATCTTGTGTATATATGGAACATTCTGTACACAAATAAATAAATGTAACTGTAGCTGGTTGTTATTAAAAAATAGTGAAAGTGTTAGATCTGTTTAAACATTGTTGCAAGGAGTTACCCAAAAAATAAATTAATTAACTAACAGTGGAGGTGATAGAAGGAAAAGCACACCCAGTACACAGAATAATGATAATTATAATTTACACAACTGTGCATGCTCTTTTATTATTATCCATTATTTGTAGCAAGACAACATATTCCATAGCGTCATGCTCTTCTTCCTAACTTAGGAAGCTGTAGTTGAAAATTGTTTATCTAAACTCGTTTACTCCTATTAACAAACAATTGTAATTATATTTTTTTCTCTGTGTTCTTGACTGGGACTTTTGCTTGGTCACTTGTTGGCGAAAACTATTTAAGAGTTCCTTGGACTGCAAGAAGATGCAATAAATCAGTACTAGAGGAAATCAAGACAAACTGTTCACTAGAAGGTTTGAGCATGAGGCTGAAGCACAAATATTTTGGCCACATCATGAGAAGACAGGATTCCCTACTGGGAATGATTGATGGCACAAGAAGAAGGGGACGACAGAGGCGGAGATGGATAGATGAGGTCACTGATGCTAGGAACATGAGCTTAATAGAGCTCAGAGGGGCAGTAGCTGACAGATGTGCCTGGCGTGCTGTGGTCCAAAAGATCAGAGAGAGCCGGACACGACTGAACGACAAAACAACAACATTAGGTCTGTAAATCAAAGCAAGTTGAATTGTGATGTGATGGCCCAATCATTAATTCCAGAGAAGGAGCCAGATTAATTGCTTTGATAAGTAGAGAGTTGATCTGGCTTGGAACTTCACCCTAGATCCCCCCAGCTCCTATCTTCCAGATGGTTTATTGGCCCTATCCGCAAGGTGAGATCAAAATGGCCCCACCTAAACCAGATTTCTATTGGGGACAAGAGAATAAACAATGGGCTGAGTAAGGCAGTGCTGCATTTACTATATTAGTTCTATATTAGTTACATTGTTCTTTTGCATCAATTGCTGTTCATGTAAAGCAGCGCTGCCTAATTGTTGGCCCACCAGCTTACTGCCAGGGCGAATCTACTCACAAACCTAATATTATTCGAATAAAACACTTGGGAAAAAGATTAAACACTTGCGACATACCTTACAAAAATATTTAGTTATTTAATTTAAAATATGTAAATATATTCATTTATATACGTAGATATATATTATTTGTTTAAACAATTATTTAAATCTGGTTAACTAGCCAATATAAATCCAACCCAGCAGTAAAAGAGTTGCACATTACTGATGTAAGGGAATAACAACAACTATGAATAGGATGTTGCGAGTTAAAATCCCATCAGTCAATACCTGCCAATTCTTGATGAGTTTAAAGAAACGGACATGTTTTCCCAAATGATTTTTAGGAACTGCTTTAGGTTTGTAATGAAATTTAAAAAAACAGTTTAGTGATCCTCAATCTAACGTCTGCCTCCAGGTCATATTCCAGCTACGAGTAGCGCAAACATTCATCACTAATTACCGTGAGAGCGGCTGTGAATTTTAATTGCCTATTTAGAGAGGTTAAGAATTTCATGGCCAGAAGGAATACGGCAAAGGTAACAGTTAAAGCACAAATAAAAAAACTACTCATATAAATAGAATTACTATTACTTGTTATTATAAATTAGAATGGAAGTGTTAGATAATTAAGCCTGAAAACAAGGTATTACTGGTATAAATTATTTAAAAAAATCTTCCCTTCCCGACACATCACAGAGACTTTTAGGTGTTATAGTCTTATTTATCCAAGGCTTCTTTATCACAAAGTTAATTAATTGATTGATTTGAATCCAAGTGTGTTTTTGACAGGAAGCATCACTTAGGGTGACAGAATCCCTTTAACCAAAAATTACACCAAGTCAAGTAGTTTTCATTGCTCTTCTTAAAGAGCATGAATATGGCTATACATTGTTCTAGCTATTTTTTCCTAAAGTAAATCATTGTGGAGATATTCACCATTGTTCGTACTGCATTATTATCTGCAAACGTGTAGCCCATTAATACTGATTAGCTACTTTGATGTGCTAATTAGTAACATTCTGTTTTGCAACCAAGCATAATCTACTCTCTGTGTTATTATGTAGTTAAGCTCGCCCTTATCCTTATACGAGTCACAAATCTGCATACTGAGTCGCTCATTAGCATAATAAGGCAGCACAAACAATGCTGGATTAAATGTAGAGAGAATACATAAGTACAATGTATCATAAGGTTTTAATACTATTTAAGAAGAAAAAAATGTGTTAGGGTGACTGTGTCCCTTTAAACTTAACTATCGAGCTCAGTTATCTATCATAATTTCATTTATGTAAATGTATATCCTTTATTTCTGCTATAACTAGGGCCTTTGGTAAGTTTTTACTGACTGTGGAAGGGTTAAAATTGTCTTTTCTTGGAGATTGAATCGGGTCTTGAAGGCTCAAATTGTTCCTCAAGCACATCTCTGTAGGGGAGGCTTCTGCAACAAACTCTCAATGCTTAAAAGTAAAAAGAGGCTAATTAATATTGTGGTCACCTTCCAAAGCGGCTTTGATTTCAGAGTAGTTCAGGCAATGGCCCAGCGGCCTCCCGCCAGGAATCATAAAACGGGAATATCAATGACCCCCCCCCCCCTTGCAGCTGGCTCGGCCATGGCAGCTAGGTATATGGGGCAATCAAGTACAATGGCTAGTTTGGAGGTGGACGTTTTATCATTCAGATGGGGATTTGTTCAGTTCTGCACCATTGTATATACTATAGGAACAGCTATAGGGAACAGGGTGTGAGGTTAGTGATGGAAGGAGGTGTGAGGCAGGGATTGGGGGAGGAGGGAGTACAGGCTGAAGAGGGAACAGGGTGTCAGCTTAGTGATGGAAGGAGGTGCGAGGCAGGGACTGGGGGAGGAGGGAGTACAGGCTGAAGAGGGAACAGGGTGTGAGGTTAGTGATGGAAGGGGGTGTGAGGCAGGGATTGGGGAGGAGGGAGTACAGGCTGAAGAGGGAACGGGTTGTGAGGTTAGTGATGGAAGGAGGTGCGAGGCAGGGATTGGGGGAGGAGGGAGTACAGGCTGAAGAGGGAACAAGGTGTAAGGTTAGTGATGGAAGGTGTGTAAGGCAGGAACTGGAGGAGGAGGGAGTATAGGCTGAATAGGGAACAGGGTGTGAGTTTAGTGAGGGAACAGGGTATATGGTTAGTGATGGAAGGAGGTGCGAGGCAGGGAACAGGGTGTGAGGTTAGTAATAGAAGGAGGTGTGAGGCAGGGATTGGGGCGGAGGGAGTACAGGCTGAAGAGGGAACAGGGTGTAAGGTTAGTGATGATAGGAGCTTTGAGGCAAGAGCAGTGCAAGGGTTAAACTGGAGTGAAACCAGGTCATGGGATGCTCAGAAGAGCGAGAGGATGGAACATAAAAGGTCCACAGAAGTTTGAGAAAAACTTCACATTTGTGATATATGTAAAAATCTAAACATTAACATCTGTATAAACCATGAGCTTAAAGGGATATAAAGGTTACTTGGTATAATAATATCCCTGTGTATCTACTTTGATGTACTTGCTCGCTGCAGCTCACAAAGACACAGATATGCTACTGAGACGTGGGCACTGATAGGGTGGGACACAACACTGCACATCCAGCCCTACAGAGTCTGTGTCTGTATATGCTGCAGGAGGCAGGCCCATACAGGGACTATTTGTTTTATTTTAGTCACAAAATAAAAAAATAGTGCTTTTTAATAAAATAAAGTACATACAATTAATTAGGTAAACACGTATATTATATATCTAGTAAAATCTAGAAAACTTCTATATCCTTTAAACACAAAATGCTACTAAGCTAGTTTTAATAAAAATAAATGATGCCTCTCCTGGACCCTGGAGACATAGAAGTTACATTGGTGTGTGAGAGAGAGGGGCATTTACACATCTGGACAGCACAAGTTACATTTTCTGATGCAAGGAGGCTACTTCTGGGCTTGTGAATTTGACCCAATTATCTAACAAAGGATTCTGCCTTTTCCTTGTTAATTTTTCCCAAACCCCACCGTCATGATCCAGCTCTCAGGACGTGATGTAATAAAGACAAAATGGACTCCTCTATTCATAAACATAAATATCCACAAATCATAATAATGTTATATCAGTGGAGAGAGGGTGGGGGAGTATATAGTATGTTAAGATAAATGAATAAGACGGAAATTGACACCACATCTTTTTCCCCAATCAGGCCCAGAAGCAGACTCTTTGCTTCTGTAAATGAAACCATATCTCTCCAGAAATGTAAACTCCCCTCTCACATATACACACCTTTTACCTTTGTATCATGGATTCCCCCAGGACCCAACACATATCAATTTTATTTTAATTAAAAACATTACTTAATTATGCTCTTAGACTTTAAACAAATATTTTACCTAACAAAGATATTAGCTTTGGAATTACTGTCCTGGGCATCAAGGCTAATTAATCACTAGTATACACAGCACAATCTGGAGAGTTTCCCTGAGCTTAGAGCCCGAGGTGGGGGGTGAGAAGCAGCATGTGCCGTACACACAGGAAGGTAAAGATTATACACACTGACCCACAGCTGTTCAACTTGGCACGGACACTAATAGGACTGTAATCCGGATAATTAATTATTAGCCGTACTCTGCAGCCAGCAGGCACCTCTACTTAGCTATTTTGGCTTCACATCCAAGTAAAACATTCAAAAAGTCGGTCAGCCAATTACAGTTGGCTGTTATTACATATTTTAAGTGGAAGTGATAGATAATAGAGCCTCAATGTTAGGTATTTTACACATCCAATCAGCATAATGAGTACAAGAATGTTAAATTAAAAACTGTAAAATCTGTAAAGTATTTAACAAAGTAAGAACAATAACTAATAAGCTTTTAACATTTTGAGAGAAAAAGCCGAATTTTTTAACATTGTGTAGATAACTTCCTGGAAGCTTGAGCATGAGTTATGTGTTTGTTATCTATCAGTGGAGGGAGTGGTAGGAAGGATAGAAGAGGGAGAAGTATTAAATAACTGAATCTCACTGCCCCATGCCCCTTTCCCATTATAGACCCAGAAGCAGACAGCTTCCATTAATGGCTTCAAGCCCGCTCTACAGAAATGTAAACTCCACTCTCACACTAACAAGTTTTTTTTGTAATTAAAAATACATTTTATGACTTTTTCCAGGAGTAATGATATCCCTAATCAGACTCAAAGATTGCATGGTCTTCCTTTAAGGCCCTATCATTATTCTTATGAACATGTACAGTCAGGTCCATAAATATTGGGACATCGACATAATTCTAATCTTTTTGGCTCTATACACCACCACAATGGATTTGAAATGAAACAAACAAGATGTGCTTTAACTGCAGACTTTCAGCTTTAATTTGAGGGTATTTACATCCAAATCAGGTGAACGGTGTAGGAATTACAACAGTTTGTATATGTGCCTCCCACTTTATAAGGGACCAAAAGTAATGGGACAATTGGCTGCTCAGCTGTTCCATGGCCAGGTGTGTGTTATTCCCTCATTATCCCATTTACAAAGAGCAGATACAAGCTTCAGTGTCCATTTCAAGTGTGCTATTTGCATTTGTTGCTGTTAACTCTCAAAATGAGATCCAAAGAGCTGTCACTATCAGTGAAGCAAGCCATCATTAGGCTGAAAAAAACAAAACAAACCCATCAGAGAGATAGCAAAAACATTAGGTGTGGCCAAATCAACGGTTTGGAACATACTTAAAAAGAAAGAACGCACCGGTGAGCTCAGCAACACCAAAAGACCCGGAAGACCACGGAAAACAACTGTGGTGGATGACCGAAGAATTATTTCCCTGGTGAAGAAAACACCCTTCACAACAGTTGGCCAGATCAAGAACACTCTCCAGGAGGTAGGTGTATGTGTGTCAAAGTCAACAATCAAGAGAAGACTTCACCAGTGTAAATACAGAGGGTTCACCACAAGATGTAAACCATTGGTGAGCCTCAAAAACAGGAAGGCAAGATTAGAGTTTTCCAAACAACATCTATAAAAGCCTTCACAGTTCTGGAACAACATCCTATGGACAGATGAGACTAAGATCAACTTGTACCAGAGTGATGGGAAGAGAAGAGTATGGAGACGGAAAGGAACTGCTCATGATCCAAAGCATACCACCTCATCAGTGAAGCATGGTGGTGGTAGTGTCATGGCGTGGGCATGTATGGCTGCCAATGGAACTGGTTCTCTTGTATTTATTGATGATGTGACTGCTGACAAAAGCAGCAGGATGAATTCTAAAGTGTTTCGGGCAATATTATCTGCTCATATTCAGCCAAATGCTTCAGAACTCATTGGACGGCGCTCCACAGTGCAGATGGATAATGACCCGAAGCATACTGCAAAAGCAACCAAAGAGTTTTTTTACGGAAAGAAGTGGAATGTTATGCAATGGCCAGGTCAATCACCTGATCTGAATCCGATTGAGCATGCATTTCACTTGCTGAAGACAAAACTGAAGGGAAAATGCCCCAAGAACAAGCAGGAACTGAAGACAGTTGCAATAGAGGTCTGGCAGAGCATCACCAGGGATGAAACCCAGCGTCTGGTGAAGTCTATGCGTTCCAGACTTCAGGCTGTAATTGACTGCAAAGGATTTGCAACCAAGTATTAAAAAGTGAAAGTTTGTTTTATGACTGTTAATCTGTCCCATTACTTTTGGTCCCTTAAAAAGTGGGAGGCACATATACAAACTGTTGTAATTCCTACACTGTTCACCTGATTTGGATGTAAATACCCTCAAATTAAAGCTGAAAGTCTGCAGTTAAAGCACATCTTGTTCGTTTCATTTCAAATCCATTGTGGTGGTGTATAGAGCCAAAAAGATTAGAATTGTGTCGATGTTCCAATATTTATGGACCTGACTGTAATATATCTAGAAACTGGGCATGCTCATGTGATTTATCTGTGATATAGTTAATCAAAAAGTCACTAGTAGAGGGATGATTTTTTCCATATACTAGTACTTTACATACAACCTTAATTATCCAACATTCTTTATTATTATTGTAATTATATTTATTTATTTATATATGACAATATATGTATATATTGTATATATGTATATGTTTATACGACAAGAAAATATATTTACTTTACTATATAGACAATGGTTTGATATAATGATGTTGCTGTGGAGGTTATCTCTGGTATTCCAGCAGTAATTGCAACCTACTATTATAGAATGCCCCTTCTGGATGGCTACCTTGTGGTGGTAAAGAGACTTGTGTACTTCAATAAAGCTTTGAGCTATAACATGTAGGGTCATTCAAGATGGGCAGGTCATAGCAGAGATGTCAGACAAATCGCAGTCCACTGGAGAAGGAACTGGTAACCCACTCCAGTATCTTTACCAAGAAAACCGTATGGATGAGCACAACCGGACACAAGATACGCCTGGCATGCTGTGGTCCATAGGGTCACCGAGAGTCTGACACGACTGAACATCATAATAGAATGGGCTTTTATATTACATTTATTTATTCATCTATGGAGTGATATCTTGTTACTTTGTCCATCTTTCAGAAACTGATACCATGCTCATTACATACACTGTTGTACCCTATAGATGAAGGAATTGAGTCAGTTTTGGGGGTGGCTGTTTTCTAAACCTTCCAGCTAGGAGGAATATTTTGGGAGTAATAGGATTTGATTGTTTTCTTCATACTTTGAGAAGTTTCTACACAAGCAGTGTTGTTTATATAATAAAGTAAATATATTTTCCTGTTGTATGCTTTTTTTGTGACTTTTATTACTATAAATAGTATTATTCATTAAGAAAAATACACTATTCCCTTTTATATGTTTTTTTTTATACTTTTCATTGCTGCACAGCTCGGACCTTTGCTTTGTCACTTTAGGAAAAATAGGCAAGATCTTACCAAAAGTGTGAGGGCTACCAACGCCGCCGCAGTAGCTTCGGTCTCCATATACTCTCAAATACGGTGATACCACCATTTTCACCAGTTCTTCCAGTTTCATATACCCCTCAGTAGGGCCAACTGGTTCATGAACACCCTGTAAGAGAAACACAGCCAAGGAACATAAGTCCTACGCGGTGTCAGATCTGTATTAAACATTGTTAATTAGTTTTTTCTTTATGTTCTTCTATGCAACTAATGATGATACTAGGAAACATATTTTTAGAAACCAAAAAAAAACTAAGTTTTATGAGCCATTATACCTTACTGCTTTTCCCCCCAAGCTGATTATCTCTGCTACTCTCTCATAGAAGGGTGTGTAAATTATAAATGAATGAGCTTTCTATTTGTCTTGTTCATAGCTCTGGTAGTTTTAGCTGCCCAGTTCCCATTCTGCGTATTACAGCTTCTGCATACAAAGTCTTCGCCCAACTCAAGGAATTAATAAGTAGAAAGCAAAATGGTAGGTTCCACTGCAGCATGATTGCCTATAAAAAGGCAATAAAATTAGTATATGCCACTTAAAGTACCCACCTGAAGGACCAGCAGCATCTGCAGGATGGATGAGGGCACTTGAGACATCACCGTGGTCAATGTCTTCCCCAGGTCAACCTTTAACAGCACACAATCTCTGAATCCGAGCAGGGCAATCTGTCGGATAGTAAGTTCTTGACCCTAAATATGAAGAAATGTAAAATAATAATGAGTACGGGGTGTGTGAGTGACACTCAAGGGGTGGACAGAGTAGACTTGCAAGATTAGTGTGTAGCAGTGATACTCAATGCATGAATATACAGGGCCGGACAGGCAGGACTGGGTCTCTTATGGGAGAATTGGCCAGGGCACCAGATGGGTATAACATGTTCCATACAACTCGGTACAAAGCTGAGTGGCCTGCCCTGTAGCCACCATGCATTCGTCAGAATGGGTTCCATTTTGTTGGCTTGTGTTTCAGTTTCCCAATGTTACTCATATATAGGGTAGTACAGTACAATATCTTATTATTATAGTATTTATCTATTTTGACTTATAAAAATCAAACTTGACCATCACCTTAACCAACTTTTCCAGACAACTCAGCTGGCCTGACATAGGGCACACGATGGGCGTGCATTGACACTCAGTACATGGATCGACTAGGGATACAAGGTGGGTGCATATTAGGGATCTCCAATACATGTTGGTACAAGTCATGTGTGTATCAGTGACACTCACTACATGGGTAGATTATGGGTAAAGGATGGGCATGTATCAATGACATTCAATACATTGCTAGACTGGGAGTACAAGGTGGGTATACACAAATAATTAAAATGTCACAGCAAAGGTCTAACATTATTGAAGAAATTAAGAGCACACATTTAAATAAATACAATTATAATTGGCTATGATCAAAAATTTTGTGTGGATAATTTAACTTGAAAGTTGGGCATTTGAAGCACACATTATGGGCCTCATTCAATAGCAATGTGGCCAATTGAATAGGGCTCTATATAAGCACATGAACATTCGGATAGTAGTTCACAAACGAAAAACTTCTGTAAAAAAATATGCTATGTGCTTATATAAAGTCCTATTTAATTGGCCAAATCGCAATTGAATGAGGACCTTTGAGTTTCCAATTCAAGAGCCATTATTAAAACACACAGTGGGGGTTAATAAGCAAGTGTTTCCATCTGGACATGCTTATCCTCTGTTACCCCAACTGTAAGAGATAATTAGTAGCCCTTGTAAGGAGACTTCAAGAGAAGGAAGCCATATATAAATAAGTTTTGAAGAAAAAAAATACTCATTTTGTGATCAATTCCCACTGCAAGACAAATTAAACAATTTTTATTTATATTTATTACATAGTTACATAGTAATTAAGGTTGAAAAAACTTGACTTTCAATCCATGAAGTTCAACCTTTTAAGATCTTCTCTGATCTGCAATATGCGGATTAAATTATAATTAATTGGTTGTTAATTAATCAATTAGTTAATTATTATTTTTAATTATTAATTAATCCAGAGGAAGGCAAACAGAAAAAAAAAAACAAGTGAGACTTAGCCAATCGTCTCAAAGGGGGAAAAAAATGAATTCCTTCCTGACCCCAGATACTGGCGATCGGATTTCTCCCTGGATCAATACTGTCTCTCTAATTATCCAGGATAACCCTGAATTCCCTTTTTAATTATAAATAAATCCCGTCCCCTAGCTATCAAATCCGCTGTCACCACTTCCTTTTGTAGAGAATTCCACAGATTAACTACCCTTACTGTGAAGAACCCTTTTTTTTTTTTTTTGGTGGAATCTTTTTACTTCTGACCTCAAGGGATGTCCTCTTGTCAGTTGAAAACCTATTGGCATAAAAAGCTCCCTTGACAAATCTTTATACTGACCCTGGATGTATTTATATAAGGTAATCATATCCCCTCTTAGATGCCTTTTTTCTAGAGAAAATAAGTTTAATTTGGTTAGTCTTTCTTTATAACTTAGCCCCTCTATTCCCCTTATTTGTTTTGTTGCCCTTCTCTGCACTTTTTCGAGCTCTAAAATGTCCTTTTTATTAAGTGGTGCCCGAAATTGTACTCCATATTCCAAATGAGGGCGTACTAGAGATTTGTATAGTGGCAGAATTATATCTTCTTCCCTGGCTTCTATACCATTCTTAATACATGCTAATATTTTATTTGCCTTTGCAGCTGCTGCTTGGCTTTGAGCACTGTTACCTAGGTGGTTGTCCACAAGCACTCCCAAATCCCTTTTAATATCTGATACACCTAGATTTGCTCCATTAACATTATAAATGGCATGGCTATTTTTCCTTCCCAGATGCATAACTTTACATTTATTCAGATTATATTTATGTGCTTTTCATTGTTGCAGGACGCTGAACATTTTTCGGTGTCACTTAAGATGTTGGGCGAGTTAATTTCTCGCCAGGGGCGGTCTTGGGGGCACTTCTAATTTCCTGGTGTCCTCGGTGGTTAAATCTCTAATTCCTCTACCAGGGAACAGAAACCACTAATGATTATTTCATCTGTTAATTATTAATTCACACAGGAATTAATGTGTCTATTAAATGTCAGCACCGAGAGGAACATATGATTTAATGGTAATTAATATCTACGATCTCTATACAAACATACATTAACGATGACAAATTATACAAGGCTGTAATTAATATGCACACTTAGTATGAGGGTCAGATTAACCCATTATTTGAAAGTGTAAGAGGAGATTCTGACCTGAAGAGCTTATATTTTAACAGGTTATTGAAGTTCTATAGTTAAAATGCTCTTTTGAAGAACTAAACTTGAAAAAAGGCAACATGTTTTAAGAATAGTCTTTAATTTAATGTTTTTTTATATGCAACAAGGTTGTAGTGGATTCTATTGGTTCTGTGTATTAGAGGTGAGAGGAGACTCTGAATGGAGAGGAGGTTTGTATTTGCAAAATGGGAATATGTCAACTAAAACTGTCAGTGCACTCACCAAGACTAAAGGAAAGTGCACAGCCTGCTGAAAAAGGTAGCAGGTAGGATAAGCTCAGAAAACAAAATGGAACCCCGCAGTAAAGAAACATTGCAGATAAAAGTTAAAGAGTTACATTTTGAACGTCATCAATTTTACTTATTTAAAGAAAAGAAAAAACATACAGAATTTTTTATCTACAGTAGTTGTTTAATTTAAAAAAAGTCATATTGAGCAATTATACATTTTTGTTTTACCTGGACAGGGTAAAATATTGCCTGTAGTGTGGGCAAAATCTCAGTGAAAAAATGATCCCAGACTTCAGAGATTATAGCCATGCGATTTTCACCTGAATACAGAGAACAGATGTAAGAAATGGGAAAAACACTCAGAATTGGAGAATATACAGGATTAAATTCAGCAGATGCACTTTAGTGGTCTTATAAAGATTAGTTAGGTGAAGCTTGGGAAGAAAAATAATAACTTTAACTGTGCATGTAAACAACTACTATTTTTTAATTATCCAACAGGCTGTATTTACCCCCAAATGAAGTATTGTGGCTGGAGTGGATCCACCCAGGAGAAAGAGCCATATTGGAAACCACTCTCTTAAAGACCATTAATAGCCGTGTAACCTGATCTCTTAGCCATGTACACACAATTTATTGCCACCACTCACTATCACATGTGGTATGTTAGTTTAGATCTCCGCCTAGGTGGCTCCACTCCAGACACAATAGTTCATTCAAGGGCAGGAGAGATCTGAAGTTTATACAGCCTAGGGGCAAGATCGAAAAATAGCATTTGATTGTTTATATGTTCAGTAAAGTCAGTAAATCTTCCCAAACTGTTCTTTAGAGAGCCCTTTGTAGATCTTTAAGAACAAAAATAAATAAATACATACATTTAAAAAGTTTTTGGGGTCCTAGCCTCTTATGGTAGCGCAGCACAAGGCATCAGCAGTAGCAGTGAGTATCAGCTAGATGGCGCTGCCGATATTCCTGTACCATAATCATAGAGTCAACTTTTAGGGTTAGGGTTAAGGTGATGGTTAGTATTAGGCTAACATTATAAACTTAGAACTTCTCTCATATATTGGCAGCACTGCAAAATATCGACAGCGCCATCTAGTGGTTGGAGGCCGCACTGCAGCGGCAGACCTGTCCCAACACCATAACAAGATAGATCAGTTTTTTTGGTTATATGAGAGGGTTGCTTTATTATTTTTAAATGAGTGATAAAATCCTATTCCCAACAAGCTCATGTTTCAATGCTTTTTTTTCTGTTTGCTTCCTTTGGATCAATTAGCAATTAATCTGCATATTGCAGATTAGAGGAGATCTAAAAAGGTTGAACTTGAATAGTCATTTTTAAACCTCAATTACTATGCAACTAAAAAAATTCCTGCCACACAAATACTCCTTTGGATTCCCGGATGTCCCAAAACATTAAGAAGAGTTTTAGCCTTTAAAATCTGATATTATGTGTGACCCCTAGAAAGCAGGACATACATATGACCATAACAAGGAACAAAAAAGCCCATTTAGTCTTCCCATTCTATCTAATTGACCTCAGGATGGCCTTGTGCTTACATGTGGGACATGCTTGAGTTGCTTACTTGTTTTTGGCTCTACCACTTCCACTGGAAGGCTGTTCTACTTATCTACTACCCTTTCCAGTCATCATCACTTACCTTCATACAGCTTTACTTTCTCTTCCATGAAGGCCAGGCCTCTTGTGAGTAGCTGGTTCTATAAAGACAAGAAGCCATGTGAGTGGCACCTCAGCTGAGTAGCCCTTTGGGGGCATTAAGATTAATTAGAATCAAAATCCACTGAGAAACTGGTACAAAGACCCACCAGCAATCCCCGAACTCCTGGATACTGCTCGGCACCATCATGTAGAGCAGTCAAAATCAAGTGGAAAGCTTTAACAAGTTTTTTTATTTGAAGGTCATTTCAATATTGTACAAATATATAAAATAATGCAGAGTTGGCTTTTACAGCCCTCATAATATTTATTGATCTGTTCAGGGGCAAAAGAAACAAACTCTCAGGTGCTTAATGACCATAAATTACAAATTCCCTCTAGGTGCTTATAAACGCTCATCACTTCAGTAATACATTGCTTTATTGTCCTTTGGGACTAGAATTTCTAAAGATACCAAAAGGACAGAGCCGAGATTTTTTGTTGTTGAGAGTTTCTTGAACAAATGGTTTATTACCCCAGTAATTTAACTGGCGCTAACCTGTAGTAACATACAGAAAGCTATGACAAGTCTGGACAAGCGAGCAAAAAGTAAAGATATTGCAACAAAGGTCCGCATAGTTGGACCTATGGTATTCCCAGTAGTAACTAACGTCTGTGAGGGCTGGAACGTAAAGAAGACTGAGCGCAGGAGGATTCACACATTTGAATTGTGGTGTTGGAGAAAACTGCATAGAGTTCCTTGAACTGCAAGAAAATCCAATAAATGAGTACTACAGGAAATCAAGACAAACTGTTCACTGGAAGGTTTGATCATGAGGTCACATCATGAGAAGACAGGATTCCCTAGTGAAGACTCTGATGATGGGAAAGATTGAAGGTACACAAAGAAGGAGGAGGCAGAGGCGGAGATGGATAGATGAGCTCACTGAAGCAATGAACATCAACTTGATGGAGCTCAGAGGGACAGTGGCTAAAATATCTGCCTGGCATACTGCAGTCCATATGGTCACGACTGAATGACTAAACAACAATTAACAAACCTGGGCATGTTTTAAAGATTATAAAAGTTTTTATTTTTTGATTGAACTAAGTGGTATGTAGATCTCCTTGGCAGACTTAAACAGCCCCCAAGGGTAATTATACATTCAAACACAGTTTATTCGGCTCTAGGGTCTTCATTGGAATCAGTAAAAAAAAAACCATTGTCCTTTTGACTTATTGTTTACTTTTTTGTATTTGCTGCATTTTCTTAAGATTAGCAGAACAAGAAATTATCACGCCTTAATATCACTGATTGGCCAGAAAATTGTGCCAACTCTCAGCACTTTCTTAATAAGTAATTTTGCAGTAATCTAACAGAAGCCAATCATTGCAAGCAATCCGATAACGAGAATTAGTCATAATGATTTAGATTAAGGTAATGATTAAAATAAAAAAATATAAAATTACAAAATGGCAAAAATTGTACCAAAGGGGAAAAAAAGTCTTTACAGCTTCTCCACTTGATTTTGAGTGCTCTGTATGATGGTCCTTTACTACAATTATTTGCACAAGGCATCAAAAAGCCACTTTCAAAGATTGTATTTCCCCAAGTGCTGGCGGAGGGCATGACAATTGTAACCCCATGTATAAAGTGATGCCCCTATTACATATCACTTCCTGAGACCTGGAGCGTAAGGGGTGTATTTTTTTCTGCCTGTAGAGAGAAGCATTTGTTATTTAATGGGATCTCATTAAATTTGACACCAACCTCCTTCCCCTTCATATTCTCAGAAATAGACAGCTTGCATCAATAAATGCAAGCCTTGCTCTCTTGAAATATAAATGCCCCCTCACACCAACAACCTTCACCAAAGTATCATGGATGCCTCCAGACACTGTATGTATATTATACACACACTCTCTGTGCCCACTCTCACTCTCTGTGCCCTTTGTCTCTGCCCTCTCCTCTCTGTCTCTCTGTCTCTGTAGCCTTTGTGGGCTCATTTGCATGTGTCTGGCCAGGTTCCCAGAATGCAGTGCAATAACTGTATTCCATGGAATTTTGAGAAGGAAATAAGTCTTTTAACATATTTTAGACATTCAAATGTGAACACAAATGTACTATTTTTTTACTTTATTTATATATATATATATATATATATATATATATATATATATATATATATATATTTATTTATATATATATATATATATATATATATATATATATATATATATATATATATAGCACACACAAAAAAGCACATATTTATAACCCTTTCTGGATAACAACCTTGTCGTGGTGAAGGGGCTTGTGTATCTCAATGAGGCTGTGAGCTATCCTATATACGGTCACCCAAGATGGGCAGGCCATAGCAGAAAGGTCAGACAAATGGCAGTCCACTGGAGAAGGAACTGGCGACCCGCTCCTAGTATCTTTGCCAAGAAAACCTTATGGATAAGCACAACCAGACACATGATATGTCTTTTTTCACACACACATATACAGGAAGTATAACCAGATGCAGTGCCCAGCATTAAAAACTCAGTTTAAATGCAGACACATTGAGGAGAGAGAGATGCAAGCAATGACTCGGGGGGTCTCCAGAACATTACATTACATTTATATTACATGATAGTTAGTTATCCAGCAAATAATAAGAGGAGCTGGGTCACCAAGGGCGCTTTTGTGGGAGGGTTACATGATGTGAGTATAAAGGTTGTGAGCTCGGAGCACACAGGGGAGGCAGATGTGAATCTAGGACAACACGACAAACACACTTATATAAGGGGGAGCCACATATGCCCCCATAGCAAGTACATTTGCAATGAGATTAAACGGCCAGTGTTCTTTACGTTAAATCTACGTTTTTAGTTAAAATTAAAAATAAATTTACAAAGCTCAGCAAAACATCTGAAACACACCAATCATCTGGTTTGGCTTCCGGATAATAGTGCCCAAGACAATGAGATACACACACACATACCATATACATACAATCCCTTTTAGTTTGTATCACTACACTGAATTGTATTATTATGGACACCACCAGTTAGTTAAAAAAATATAAAAATGGTGGAGAGGTTTAAATGACACGTTTTCTGCTTGATTTTAACTGCTCTTCGTGATGGTGAATGTAGTTGTAATGACTTCAGTGGCCATTTTAATATTCAGGGAGGAGACATGATCAGAATGCAAGTAAGATTCCACTAAGAAAGTTGCATTTTTTCTAAACAACACATATTAAGAGCTGTCTATAATACTGTATATAAGTGCATACTGCAGCATTAATGTGGTCATTTAAGGGACCCGAATTAGTCAGAAAAAAACCCAAGAGAAACCACAAATAACATTTGCAGGTTGTTTCATAATTACTACACTGGAGGCTGCGATACCTCAAGGCGAGACGTTACTTCACACATTAAATTATAGGGCAAAGTTCTTTGCAAACATCATTTCATTTTTCTTTTTTCTTTTTTTTGATTACTGACCTGAAAATATTCTGTGATGAACGATCCAAGTTCACTTTTCAGCAAATGTCTAAAATAACAATAAATAAAAAAATATATAAAATAAATGACTGGATATGGTTTGGTGAAAAAAGGAGCTGTACAAGATGGCGGGGTATATGAATATTTATGGACCATATTTTTCTGAGGGGATTCGATTAATAAATACATATGTAGGTGGGCATATAAAGAAGGTGTACTGGGCAGTAGTGGTCTGGAAACTAAATATACTGGGCAGGATAATTGCCCAGAGGTAAACATTCTTTTTTTCTCACATTTACGTTTTTAGAAATATTCTAATTACGATTCATTACAAAATTGCTGTTTAGTATATTTTATAGGTTAAATAATTATTTAGGCATCTTAATTGTCTCTCTCTCTCTCTCTCTCTATATATATATATATATATATATATATATATATATATATATATATATATATATATATATATATATATATATATACACACACATATACAAAATTGCTTTCAATATTTCAAATATTTAATTGAATAAGGTTATACAGAACTTGTAAGACACACACTCAGGTGGCCACTTTATTAGGTACATCCTTCTAGTATTGGGTAGTACCCCCTTTGCCCCATGACACCCCAAATCCTTCATGGCATGGATACATCAAGTTTCTGGAAACTCTGAACATATTGTCTTGTTCATAGAACCAGCTTAAGATGACATGGTGCGTTATCCTGCTGGTAGAAACCATTAGAAGATGGGTATTCTGTGGCCATAAAGGGTTGAACATGGTCACCAACATTGATCTATATATTCATGTAATTTGTGCCAAATTTTGACCCTACCATGTGCATGTCACAGCAGAAATCGAGATTCACCGAACTAGGTAACGTTTTTTCCAATCTTCACCTGTGCAGGTTTGGTGAGCTTGTACCCAAAGTAATCTATGTTTTCTATTCTTGACGGACATGGAGCCCGGAATGGTCTTCTGCTGCCGAAGCCCATCCATTTGAAGGCTCACCGTGTTGTACGTTCAGAGATGATCTTCTGCAGACCATTCTTATAACTCATAGTTGTTTGTGTTACTGTGCCCTTCCTGCCAGCTTGAACCAGTCTAGTCATTCTCCTCATCTCATTAACAACGGTTCTTTGCCCACAGGACTGCGCCGTGGAATGATTGTTGGTGCCAGACGGGGATTGCACATTCCAGTGAGGATGTTTTTGATTTGTCAACTCCAGATATTGTTGTGCAATCCCCGTCTGGCACCAAAAATCATTCCACGGTCAATTCAGATGTTTGGTCTGAACAACAACTTAACCTTTTGACCATGTCAGACCACCTTTTATGCATTTAATTGCAGACACATGATTAGTTAATTAGATATGTGTATTAATGAGCAAATGTACCTAATAAATTGCCACTGGATGCATGTATATTGTCTTATCAAGAAGCCTATACTACTTTTTAATGAAGGAACTGTGGTTATTTGTACAGATTGGCGCTGATCAAAAAGACTTGGGCCCATATGAGATGGACATTAAGCCAAAACCAAGTCTAGAGAGATTAATCTTGGGATTCAGATGCATTTTAAAGGGACATTGAAAGTACTTTTTTTTTTGCTGCATCTGAAATTGGGCATTTGATAAGGTAACACTTTGGCTTTTATTTTTTTCCAATATCTACATTATGTTCAGTGAATTTCCTGTTAGTTTCTATGAAGTTTAAAAAGTTTTTCCTTGGTATTTTGTTCACATTGTAAAGAATGTTTTTATTTTTTAAATGCATGAAAAAAGAATTGTTTTCCATGCCCTTGTTGGAAATTCCAGTCATTATACCCTGGTAGTTTTCCTACAGTGGTAAATTTAAATCCTGGGACACTTTTTCTCTTCATGTCCATGATTGGTTGAGAAGCCTGTAAAGGGTTCTTGTTTTAAAGAAAACTGGTAGGGGGTGGAGGCAGCAAGTACTGCGCGGTTATCTATTACATAGCAATGCTTGGATTACAAAAGGGCAGTGACACTGGGTGTACATAAGTACTAACATTTTTATAGTTTTCTAAGTAAAAAGTCAATGTCCTCTTGTGTTTAGGTAACTATATATTTTATATATAGCTGGAGGGGGGGAGGGAGACAGAGAGAAAGAGAGAGGGGGGGCAGAGAGAGGGAGAAAGAGGAGGGAGCGTGAGAGAGAGAGAGAGAGAGAGAGAGAGAGAGAGAAAGGGGTGGGGAGATAAGGAGAGAGAGAGAGGAAGTAGAGAGAGAGAGAGAGAGAGAGAGAGAGAGAGAAAGAGGAGGGAGTGTGAGAGAGAGAGAGAGAGAGAGAGAGAGAGAGAGAAAGGGGTGGGGAGATAAGGAGAGAGAGAGAAAGTAGAGAGGGGGAGAGAGAGAGAGAGAGAGAGAGAGAGAGAGAGAGAGGAGGGCCAGGGGAGAGAGAGAGCGAGAGGAAGGAGAGAGAGAGCGAGAGGAAGGAGAGAGAGACCGAGAGGAAGGAGAGAGCGAGAGAGAGGAAGGAGAGTGAGAGAGCAAGAGAGAGGAAGGAGAGTGAGAGAGCAAGAGAGAGGAAGGAGAGCGAGAGAGAGGAAGGAGAGCGAGAGAGAGGAAGGAGAGCAAGAGAGCGAGAGAGGAAGGAGAGCGAGAGAGCGAGAGAGAGGAAGGAGAGCGAGAGAGAGGAAGGAGAGCAAGAGAGCGAGAGAGAGGAAGGAGAGCAAGAGAGCGAGAGAGAGGAAGGAGAGCGAGAGAGAGGAAGGAGAGCGAGAGAGCGAGAGAGAGGAAGGAGAGCGAGAGAGAGGAAGGAGAGCGAGAGAGCGAGAGATCACTTCGTTCTCTGAATCTCATTTCCCATCATACACTTTGTGGTGACTCAATATGGTAAAATGTAGAGATTTTTTTATTTAAAGGGCCAAACATCCTATAGTAACAGAGCGCTTCATTATACACTTCTCGTTATCGGATACATATTGATGGTTTCTGTTTGTATCTCTCTTTCATGTTACACAGGATTCTGGGACGTTGAGCGAGGTCGTTATGAGACATTTTTTGGTGTGAGTGTGGATTTCCACTAGCACTCTAGTGAGAGTGACACGTCAGTGTGATTCTGTGGTCAGATTGCGAGATTGACCTCAGACAGTTATATTGTACCTGACGCTCTCGTTCAAGGAGTGCAGCTCGTTTGCTTGCAGGCCGCCGCCTTTAAACACGTTAATCACCGCTGTTTGCACGCTGAGAAAGAAAACCGCTAGATATTAACAAACAAGAACATACATGTGTTGTTAGTCAGTGAAAAGTGACCCTTTTTTATCCATGTGAAATTCAAAAACATCATAAAATATAGAGGAACTAGTGTACTTAAAGCAACACTGTGGCTCATTAGGACACACCCTGTTGAGACAACCTGAAAGAAGTAGACTCAGTAAAGAAAATTACAGCCTGCAGTAATGAATAATTGCATTTAAAATTGAAGAATGTCAAGCCCGTATTCATTTTTTACTTTCTGAAAATACTTTAAGCCTTGTGGAGCTTGGTTATTCCCAACACCATAAGAAAAAATGCTGTTAAAGAATCGCTGTATTCAAAATATACTCTTTTGAAGAACTACACTGCCAATATCAATCAAAGTACGAGGAAAAGCATCCCAGGATACAACCTGTGATTGGCTGAGAAGCCAGATGGGGTTCTCATTTTAAGTGTTAACAGGTTTAGGGTGGAAGAAACTATTTACTTACTGGGCAACTTTAAGATGAGGTTACAACTTAAAAGCAAGATTGTCATTTTTAGTCCAAAAGGTCCTCTATATTTTAAGAAGCTTTTCCTTATTCCATGGAGAATATAAAAACATTATAGACCCCTGAAATCATCTGTACCGGATACTACTAATATTAAAATAAAAATAATGTAACTTTCTACCAATATGTGAATTTTAGTGTTAAAGAACATGGAGGGTTTCTGGATTTCACAAGGAATAGAATATATATGTGTATCTAGCAAACCTGAATTTAAGCTTACTGTACGAACTTGCATTTTCCTACAGTAAACATACTTTTTTACCTGTCAACTAGCCATTTTTGGTCCAACCACTAAATATTTCATCAAAGCGGTGGGAGTAGCTCTGGCTGGGACGCAGTGCTAAGTGGTGAGAGCTGATAATATATTAGAAAATGAACAGTGTTATCTAGGCAACAGTTTGTGTCTAACCATTTAGAACTGCCTCCCAGTCAGATCTGTTCTTAGTTTCTTATAGTAGTAGAGACAGGTAGTCATTCTTTCATGATGACATTTGAATGTAAGTGTAATACGGTTTTATGGTTATATAGTTATTAATTGTATGTTTGTTACAATTTTTGCAAATATATGACGTTTTGTCCAAACTACAAAGATCCTTTAAATTAGTGAGAATATGAATTTTATTAATGATCGCTAGCTAATTATAACATACATCTCCTATTGTCAGGGCATTGCAATGGCCTAACCAGTTTTGTATCTACCTATTCCACATGGCGCTGGAGCTCAGCTGCGCGGCCTGCCTGCTGGCGTAGAACCGCGGCAAATCACTGAGCGCCGGAGAGCTCATGAACCGCGGGCGAGGCCGGCGGAAGGAGCCCATCCTGGTGAAATGCACCGCAATGTACGGCAGGACTGTCTGACTCCCAGTCATACGGGCAGGTGTTGTGGGCGCGTTACGGAGGGCGCCAGAAGAGATGTGCGTGCCAACCGAGCCTCAAAATACCTGTGGAGAGGAGATAGAGGATGGTTAGTTTATCCACGTTAACCTATGAGACATCATTCTCACACTAGAAGCTGGTCAGTATCATATGCAACGGAAGAACTGAGCATGTGCAGAACCACTGATTGAGAGCAGTTAGCAGGGATGTTGCATGCTCTAGTTTTGAAGAAATGCACTTGAAAATAGCAAGAAATGAAAAAAAAATAAAAAAAAATACTAGTCTAATTTTGTATATTCTATATGAAATCATAGTGCAATGGAATCTACCATTTTGGTTTCTGCTGATCAAGTTTCTGAGATGCAAGTAGGCTTCCTATGTTCAATCTACACATTGGGAATGTGGCATCTAAAACTGCCAGTGATTTAAATAAGCATGATGGTTGTTTACAAGCATACTCCCCCCTGAAGAAGCAACTGACAGGAACTGCTGAGAAAAAAAAGGGATCCATACAGTAAAAAATAACGTAAAACAATGTGTAGAATGGCAGAATATATCGTTCCCCTCTCTGGCTGGATTCTTGCAGTGGCTGAATGATGTTTTCAATTTTATTTTAATTAAGAACTGTTATTTCGGAGAACGTGTTGCTAACATGAAATTAACTTTGTTTGTAAATAAAATATCCTATAATTAGGAGTCTGCTCATGATTATAGTCAGGGAGTCAGTCCGTTGTTATGGTCTATCAGTCACAGAGACACGCACACCCTGGTAACACTGTGGGTCTATGACATATTGCTATAGTCAATGAGGAACTGGGACCTCTTCACATATCGAGCACTGAGACCCCCCGACCCCCCCCCCCCCTCTGGAATAAGCAAATAACCGGCTACAGCTTTGGAGCAAACTTTGTTTCCCTCTCCCATCTGTGGGTCAAGCATTGAGCTCAAACACGGTGTGCCTGGCGCAAGAACTGAGCCCCTTCCCATGCATGTAGCAAATTGGGACTCCTCCCCAGCCATGGTGAAATGTGGGGTCCCTCACTATATCATGGAGCAAAACGGAGACCCCTCCACAGCCTGGAGCAAAACTAGGACCACTAACAATACCATGGAGCACAATTGGGACCCCTTTCCGGCCCTGGAGCAAAACTAGGATCACTAGCAATACCATGGAGCAAAACTGGGACACCTCCCCAGACCTAGAGCAAAATTGGGACCCCTCACTAAGCCATTGAGGACACAGGGACCCCTCACTATACCATGAAGCACACAGGGACCCCTCACCATACCATGAAGCACACAGGGACCCCTCGCTATACCATGAAGCACACAGGGACCCCTCACTATTCCCATGGAGCACACAGGGACCCCTCACTATTCCCATGGAGCACACAGGGACCCCTCACCATACCATGAAGCACACAGGGACCCCTCACCATACCATGAAGCACACAGGGACCCCTCACTATTCCCATGGAGCACACAGGGACCCCTCACCATACCATGAAGCACACAGGGACCCCTCGCCATACCATGAAGCACACAGGGACCCCTCGCCATACCATGAAGCACACAGTAACCCCTCGCCATACCATGGAGCACACAGGGACCCCTTGCCATACCATGGAGCACACAGGGATCCCTCGCCATACCATGGAGCACACAGGGACACCTCGCCATACCATGGAGCACACAGGGATCCCTCACTATTCCCATGAAGCACACAGGGACCCCTCACCATACCATGAAGCCCACAGGGACCCCTCACCATACCTTGGAGCACACAGGGACCCCTCACTATACCATGGAGCACACAGGGACACCTCACTATACCATGGAGCACACAGGGACCCCTCACCATACCATGAAGCACACAGGGACCCCTCACCATACCATGAAGCCCACAGGGACCCCTCACCATACCATGAAGCACACAGGGACCCCTCACCATACCTTGGAGCACACAGGGCCCCTCACCATACCTTGGAGCACACAGGGACACCTCACTATACCATGGAGCACACAGGGACCCCTCACCATACCATGGAGCACACAGGGACCCCTCACCATACCATGAAGCACACAGGGACCCCTCACCATACCATGAAGCCCACAGGGACCCCTCGCTATACCATGAAGCACACAGGGACCCCTCACCATACCATGGAGCACACAGGGACCCCTCACCATACCATGGAGCACACAGGGACCCCTCACCATACCATGAAGCACACAGGGACCCCTCACTATTCCCATGGAGCACACAGGCACCCCTCACCATACCATGAAGCACACAAGGACCCCTCGCCATACCATGAAGCACACAGGGACCCCTCGCCATACCATGAAGCACACATTGACCCCTCACCATACCATGGATCACACAGGGACCCCTCACTATTCCCATGGAGCCCACAAGGACCCCTCACCATACCATGAAGCACACAAGGACCCCTCGCCATACCATGAAGCACACAGGGACCCCTCACCATACCATGGAGCACACAGGGACCCCTCGCCATACCATGAAGCACACAGTGACCCCTCGCCATACCATGGAGCACACAGGGACCCCTCACCATACCATGAAGCACACAAGGACCCCTCGCCATACCATAAAGCACACAGGGACCCCTCACCATACCATGAAGCACACAGGGACCTCTCACTATTCCCATGGAGCACACAGGGACCCCTCACCATACCATGAAGCCCGCAGGGACCCCTCACCATACCATGAAGCACACAGGGACCCCTCGCTATACCATGAAGCACACAGGGACCCCTCGCTATACCATGAAGCACACAGGGACCCCTCACCATTCCCATGGAGCACACAGGGACCCCTCACTATTCCCATGGAGCACACAGGGACCCCTCACCATACCATGAAGCACACAAGGACCCCTCGCCATACCATGAAGCACACAGGGACCCCTCACCATACCATGGAGCACACAGGAACCCCTCGCCATACCATGAAGCACACAGTGACCCCTCGCCATACCATGGAGCACACAGGGACCCCTCACTATTCCCATGGAGCACACAGGGACCCCTCACCATACCATGAAGCACACAGGGACCTCTCACTATTCCCATGGAGCACACAGGGACCCCTCACCATACCATGAAGCCCGCAGGGACCCCTCACCATACCATGAAGCACACAGGGACCCCTCGCTATACCATGAAGCACACAGGGACCCCTCACCATACCATGGAGCACACAGGGACACCTCGCGATACCATGGAGCACACAGGGATCCCTCACTATACCATGAAGCACACAGGGACCCCTCGCTATACCATGAAGCACACAGGGACCCCTCACCATACCATGGAGCACACAGGGACCCCTCACCATACCATGGAGCACACAGGGACCCCTCACCATACCATGAAGCACACAGAGACCCCTCACTATTCCCATGAAGCACACAGGGACCCCTCACTATTCCCATGGAGCACACAGGGACCCCTCACTATACCATGGAGCACACAGGGACCCCTTGCCATACCATGAAGCACACAGGGACCCCTCGCCATACCATGGAGAACACAGGGACCCCTCACCATACCATGGAGAACACAGGGACCCCTCACCATCCCATGGAGCACACAGGGACCCCTCACGATACCATGGAGCACACAGGGACCCCTAACGAAACCATGGAGCACACAGGGACCCCTCACCATACCATGGGGCACACAGGGACCCCTCACCATACCATGGGGCACACAGGAACCCCTTACTATACAATGGGGCACACAGGGACCCCTTACTATACCATGGGGCACACAGGGACCCCTCACTATACAATGGAGCAAGCACTGACGCCACTTACACAAAACAAAACACATTTTCCTGTCACTCACATTCATTAACCCTTTTGCTGCAGGGTCAAAGGTTGAGCGGTCTGATTGTTCTACGGAAACACCAATGCTTTGTAT
This sequence comes from Discoglossus pictus, assembly GCA_027410445.1. Taxonomy (NCBI): domain Eukaryota; kingdom Metazoa; phylum Chordata; class Amphibia; order Anura; family Alytidae; genus Discoglossus; species Discoglossus pictus. The sequence goes on from CM050175.1 coordinate 55,900,896, forward strand.
CAGGAGGGGCAGAGCTGAGCCTGGACACATATTTGGGGAAGTTAAAATGTGACCTTTGTCCCCAGCTCAGCACCATACCATGAAGCACACAGGGACCCCTCACCATACCATGAAGCACACAGGGACCCCTCGCTATACCATGAAGCACACAGGGACCCCTCACCATACCATGGAGCACACAGGGACCCCTCACCATACCATGGAGCACACAGGGACCTCTCACCATACCATGAAGCACACAGGGACCCCTCGCCATACCATGAATCACACAGGGACCCCTCACTATTCCCATGGAGCACACAGGGACCCCTCACCATACCATGAAGCCCGCAGGGACCCCTCACCATACCATGAAGCACACAGGGACCCCTCGCCATACCATGAAGCACACAGGGACCCCCTCACTATTCCCATGGAGCACACAGGGACCCCTCACCATACCATGAAGCACACAAGGACCCCTCGCCATACCATGAAGTACACAGGGACCCCTCACCATACCATGGAGCACACAGGGTCCCCTCGCCATACCATGAAGCACACAGTGACCCCTCACCATTCCCATGGAGCACACAGGGACCCCTCACTATTCCCATGGAGCACACAGGGACCCCTCACCATACCATGAAGCACACAAGGACCCCTCGCCATACCATGAAGCACACAGGGACCCCTCACCATAACATGGAGCACACAGGAACCCCTCGCCATACCATGAAGCACACAGTGACCCCTCGCCATACCATGGAGCACACAGGGACCCCTCACTATTCCCATGGAGCACACAGGGACCCCTCACCATACCATGAAGCACACAGGGACCTCTCACTATTCCCATGGAGCACACAGGGACCCCTCACCATACCATGAAGCCCGCAGGGACCCCTCACCATACCATGAAGCACACAGGGACCCCTCGCTATACCATGAAGCACACAGGGACCCCTCACCATTCCCATGGAGCACACAGGGACCCCTCACCATACCATGGAGCACACAGGGACACCTCGCGATACCATGGAGCACACAGGGATCCCTCACTATACCATGAAGCACACAGGGACCCCTCGCTATACCATGAAGCACACAGGGACCCCTCGCTATACCATGAAGCACACAGGGACCCCTCACCATACCATGGAGCACACAGGGACCCCTCACCATACCATGGAGCACACAGGGACCCCTCACCATACCATGAAGCATACAGAGACCCCTCACTATTCCCATGAAGCACACAGGGACCCCTCACTATTCCCATGGAGCACACAGGGACCCCTCACTATACCATGGAGCACACAGGGACCCCTCGCCATACCATGAAGCACACAGGGACCCCTCACCATATCATGGAGAACACAGGGACCCCTCACCATACCATGGAGAACACAGGGACCCCTCACCATCCCATGGAGCACACAGGGACCCCTCACGATACCATGGAGCACACAGGGACCCCTAACGAAACCATGGAGCACACAGGGACCCCTCACGATACCATGGATCACACAGGGACCCCTCACTTTACCATGGGGCACACAGGGACCCCTCACCATACCATGGGGCACACAGGGACCCCTCACCATACCATGGGGCACACAGGAACCCCTTACTATACAATGGGGCACACAGGGACCCCTTACTATACCATGGGGCACACAGGGACCCCTCACTATACAATGGAGCAAGCACTGACGCCACTTACACAAAACAAAACACATTTTCCTGTCACTCACATTCATTAACCCTTTTGCTGCAGGGTCAAAGGTTGAGCGGTCTGATTGTTCTACGGAAACACCAATGCTTTGTATCAGGAGGGGCAGAGCTAAGCCTGGACACATATTTGGGGAAGTTAAAATGTGACCTTTGTCCCCAGCTCAGCACCATACCATGAAGCACACAGGGACCCCTCACCATACCATGAAGCACACAGGGACCCCTCGCTATACCATGAAGCACACAGGGACCCCTCACCATACCATGGAGCACACAGGGACCCCTCACCATACCATGGAGCACACAGGGACCTCTCACCATACCATGAAGCACACAGGGACCCCTCGCCATACCATGAATCACACAGGGACCCCTCACTATTCCCATGGAGCACACAGGGACCCCTCACCATACCATGAAGCCCGCAGGGACCCCTCACCATACCATGAAGCACACAGGGACCCCTCGCCATACCATGAAGCACACAGGGACACATCACTATTCCCATGGAGCACACAGGGACCCCTCACCATACCATGAAGCACACAAGGACCCCTCGCCATACCATGAAGTACACAGGGACCCCTCACCATACCATGGAGCACACAGGGTCCCCTCGCCATACCATGAAGCACACAGTGACCCCTCGCCATACCATGGAGCACACAGGGACCCCTCACTATTCCCATGGAGCACACAGGGACCCCTCACCATACCATGAAGCACACAAGGACCCCTCGCCATACCATGGAGCACACAGGGACCCCTCACCATACCATGGAGCACACAGGGACCCCTCGCCATACCATGAAGCACACAGTGACCCCTCGCCATACCATGGAGCACACAGGGACCCCTCACCATACCATGAAGCACACAGGGACCCCTCGCTATACCATGAAGCACACAGGGACCCCTCGCTATACCATGGAGCACACAGGGACCCCTCGCTATACCATGGAGCACACAGGGACCCCTCGCCATACCATGGAGCACACAGGGACCCCTCGCCATACCATGAAGCACACAGTGACCCCTCGCCATACCATGGAGCACACAGGGACCCCTCGCCATACCATGAAGCACACAGGGACCCCTCGCTATACCATGAAGCACACAGGGACCCCTCGCTATACCATGGAGCACACAGGGATCCCTCGCCATACCATGGAGCACACAGGGACCCCTCACGATACCTTGGAGCACACAGGGACCCCTCACGATACCTTGGAGCACACAGGGACCCCTCACGATACCTTGGAGCACACAGGGACCCCTCACTATACCATGGAGCACACAGGGACCCCTCACTATACCATGGAGCACACAGGGACCCCTCACCATACCATGGAGCACACAGGGATCCCTTACTATTCCCATGAAGCACACAGGGACCCCTCACTATTCCCATGGAGCACACAGGGACCCCTCACTTTACCATGGAGCACACAGGGACCCCTCGCCATACCATGAAGCACACAGGGACCCCTCGCCATACCATGGAGCACACAGGGACCCCTCACTATACCATGGAGCACACAGGGACCCCTCACTATACCATGGAGCACACAGGGACCCCTCACCATACCATGGAGCACACAGGGACCCCTCACTATTCCCATGGAGCACACAGGGACCCCTCACTATTCCCATGGAGCACACAGGGACCCCTCGCCATACCATGAAGCACACAGGGACCCCTCACCATACCATGGAGAACACAGGGAAACCTCACCATACCATGGAGAACACAGGGACCCCTCACCATACCATGGGGCACACAGGGACCCCTCACCATCCCATGGAGCACACAGGGACCCCTCTCGATACCATGGAGCACACAGGGACCCCTAACGAAACCATGGAGCACACAGGGACCCCTCACGATACCATGGAGCACACAGGGACCCCTCACCATACCATGGGGCACACAGGGACCCCTCACCATACCATGGGGCACACAGGGACCCCTCACCATACCATGGGGCACACAGGAACCCCTTACTATACAATGGGGCACACAGGGACCCCTTACTATACCATGGGGCACACGGGGACCCCTCACTATACAATGGGGCAAGCACTGACGCCCCTTCCACAAAACAAAACACATTTTCCTGTCACTCACATTCATTAACCCTTTTGCTGCAGGGTCAAAGGTTGAGCGGTCTGATTGTTCTACGGAAACACCAATGCTTTGTATCAGGAGGGGCAGAGCTGAGCCTGGACACATATTTGGGGAAGTTAAAATGTGACCTTTGTCCCCAGCTGAGCACTTCCTCAACACGTAGCCATAGGGTGATTCCCATTAACCCCTTCAACCATGCAGACACTTCTTATCTTACCTATTGATTAAAGATTGATAGCTGTAATACCCCAGGATCTTGGAGTCCTGGGCAAAACTCTGGAAGGGACATATTTATTAAATCTAAAAAAAGCACATTGGGTCACTTCCACAGTCACCTACCTAGTGATACATTCATTTACCATCATATTGCTGCTGATGTAGAGATGTTGTACTGATCTTTTACTCTGAGCTGCTATCAGGCGCAATAAATGTTCTCTGCAGAGCATCTCTATAAATACAAAATATAGTATCATTTAAATCTTTGGGTAATAACAAGTAACTGCATTTTCCTACATTAGGTTTGGCAATTTTTACCTGCCAATCTGTCTTTCTCATCTACCTACTAAGGACAGCCTGATACTCTTGCTAATGGGGAGATCATTGACTATAATTGCTATTTACCCATAGGGGTTTATCTGAATAAACTGATTTCAGTGTAGTCACAAGAAAAGACAAGACATGCTGAGACTCAAGGAAGCAAATAATAAGTAAGAAAATGACTCACTTGGGTTTAAGCATGTTTGTTATTTTATGTGCAAAGCCATATAGTGTGAGGTCTTACTGGGAGAGGGTCCAAGAGGAGTAAGAGGCGTACCCCCATCTCTTAATCCTCTCTCAGTCTATGTATCCTTGGATGCACTTACAGATTCTATGCATATTAGTTACTGCATGGTTATCTAGCTCAAGTCCTTGGGGGCCAGCATCAAATCAGATTTTCAGGATATATTATGAGCGTATAAAAAGTTCAGCCAGTTGCGCACACAAGAATACTCATAAAAATCTAGCTTAACTGCCAAGTTAAAATAAATACAGCTTTTAATTTTTAACTATTGTATTCAATTTTGCTGAAGTGAGAAGACACAGTGCTTTTGTTACTAAGAGGATTAGAAAGCTGAGAAGATCGCCGATTCAGATAACATCTCTATTCAATTCTGTAGAAAGTCTGTCACTGTGAATAGCCACTTGACAACAGAGCTACATAGAAGAACAAGCCGTAGTAGGATACAGGCACACTTGAAGCCCCATGACACAAGCAGAGTCTAAAAAATGTAATTATTTCTCTTATATTGCTTTGATGCTTATGGGTTATATAACTAGCAATGACGCTCTAATAATAAATGTCACATTTTCCCTTAGAATATATAAAGAACCTAAAAGGAATAAACTGCATGCAGCAAACAGAGTGTATTGTCATTTGAGTATACTTGTGCTTTTTGGTCCTTGCCAGAAAAACTCTGGACCTTGCTTATTATCCTTGCGCAACGTGTGCGCGCACTGTCTGGAGTGAGGAATTCTGTCACAATCTCTGTTGTGTTAAGTTGGATTACTGCAGTTAGCACCATATATATAAGCAATGATATAGAAAGAGTGTTATACAAACGGGGGGATCTGAGGGGGGGGGGGTTGGAGATCAGAATGGGGGATCTTGAGGAGTGCCGAATTCAGATCTCCAACCCCCCACCACCCCCCCAGGCCCCCCCGTCTGTATAACACACTTTCTATATCATTGCTTATATATATGCTGCTAACTGCAGTAATCCACCTTAACACAAAAGAGACTGTGACAGCATTCTTCACTCCCGACAGTGCGCGCACATGTTGCACAAGGATAATAAGCAGGGTCGAAAACCTTTATAAAAAGTGAAATATACACAACTTTTAAATATTCATGTTTTTTTCCCCATTTGGTTTTCAGTCCTCTATTGATGTAGAGTAAATTCCATGCTATTTAACTTTCTGTATTAGGATTGGGGTGGTTACACCACTGCAACCTGGGTTCGATATCAATCACACCACCCTGAACAATGTGGGGTTGGGCCTGATCAGTACTTGGATGGGAGATTACCTAGGAATACCAGGAGCAGTATGCTGTAGCCCACTGGAGAAGGAACTGGCAACCCACCCCAGTATCTCTGCCAATACAAAGTAGATCAGCATGGTGTGTTACAGTCCATGAGGTCATGGAGAGTCGGACACAACTTTACGACGCAGACAACAACAATGAGCACTACAACTCGTATATGAGATGCAGTCTCAATAGATTTTATTCAATGTGTGTGTGTGTGTTGGCATATCTAAACATCATTCTATTGCTGTTTAGTCATTCAGTCGTGTCCAACTCTCAGTGACCATATGGAATGCAGGATGCCAAGCACTTTTTATATCTGGTTGTACTAATCCATAAGCTTTTAATGGCAAAAATACTGGAGTGGGTGCCAGTTCCTTCTCCAACGGACCGCAATTTGTCTGATCTCTCTGCTATGACCTGCCATCTACGTGGTATAGCTCACATTGAGGTACACAAGTCCCTTCACCACGACAAGGTAGAGATTCAGAAGGGATTCCAATGTTACAGGTCTGTAAATAATTCAGAGTTATAGATTAGCTTTTATAGGGATTAACAATTAACTCTAAAGTGGGACTGTAATAAATTCAGTTTAGGTTTATAACAATAGGACTGAGATTGTTCCAGAATGAGAGGTCATAAAATGATAACACGGCCAAATAGACTGGTTTACACCCGATCCATACAGGACCTCTCACATACAATCCGGAATATGTTGGCGCGATAAAAATAAAAGATAATAATTATACAATGGACACGGGTGGTCATGGCACTGCCTTGCACTTTAAAAGGGACACTGTAGATTAGCAAAAACTGCACATGTTTGTAACATATGCAACAAAGAAAATCTTAATTTCAACAGACTCTGCTAGTGCATGGAAGCTGCCATGACAAGCCTATAATTACATTTCAAGACACAGGGCAGGGTAAGCAAGGCTTGCAAGTATACTTACAAGCTGCCTGTACGGAGCCTAAGGGGAAAGAGAAGGAGGATGCCCTGTGCAAAAAGCTTATATGAATCCACAAATAAATCAACAACTCCTCTTACATCCATTTTCTTCCACTCTTAAATAAATAAAAATCACTCACTCTATTCCAAGTTTAGCACTGTATTGATCCACTCCAGCCACAATACTTCATTCAGTAGGTGCTGAGATGTAGAGCTTATGGTCATTGAAAAAAAGTAATTATTAAAAAAATATAGTAAAAGCTTCTTTTTTTTTTTTTCTTGTCAAGTCTTTGTACCTATCCTGATATGGTTACGGCACCAGTCCACCAATGCAGTGCGGTGGCCAACAGCTAGATGGTGCTGCCAATATTCCAGTGCCATATACATACAGTCAAGGTTTAGGTAAACTGTTAGGGTGAGGGTTAGTTTAAGGGTTAGGGTACCATTCTAAGCTTAGAACTTCTCTAACAAACGAGAGTTGGTCACCGCACTGCAGCAACGGACCTGTGCCGTAACTATAACAGGATAGATCCAAGTCTTCTTTAAAAGACTCATGTGATCCTTTAATGACCCTAGATAAAGAGAGTTAAAGAGTATGATGTCTTTTATAGATAAAACATGCTTAAAATACATAACTTGCAAAATTATTAGACTAACATTTCCACTCTTTTCTTTCAAATGATTTTTTAAAAAATGCATGAAAAAAAGGAATTTTGTTTCATGTCACTTTAATGACAACCTATTATAAATTAACCTATCATATTAACTAATACATTCACTTGTTATTTCTTTCTGCAGTGACTGGGACCTTTGCTTAGTCCCTGAATAACTCCTTGGTATAACTCCTTCTGTCTATCACAGGTAGGCTTGTATTCCTTGTCCCAAACACTTCTGCAGGAAGGCAGTTCCACTTACGTACTACCCTTTCAGCAAATTATCACTGGTTATTACTTACTCTATCCTATAACTTTATATCATGGACATCCCATTTCTTCCCTGTCCTTTATGAAATCCTATATATTTGAAGGCTTCTTTCTTCATTCTAAATAAGGATACAGATATTGTGTTTAGTCGTCAGTCATGCCCGACTCTCTGTGACCATATGTACCACAGCACGCCAGGCACATCTTGTGTCTGGTTGTGCCAATCCATAAGGTTTGCCAGTTCCTTCGCAAGTGGAACGCAATTTATCTGACCTCTCTGCTATGACATATATGTGATATAGCTCTCAGCTTCACTAAAGTACACAAGCCCCTTCATCGCGACAAGGGGGTCCAGAGGGGGAACCAGATATGATTCAGCTGTTATTCTAGAATTGCTCGTCATTTCCATGGTACACAACCCCCCACGGCTGTAACACCCGGGCCACGGCACCACCTGTGAGACCCTCACACCAACACGCTGACCACGCACATATTATACCCAGGCCTGTCACAGATCAGAATATGCTTCCAGCTCTACTCACCTTGTCAGGTCGGTGTGAATTTCATCACTTAGGTGTCACATTGATGAGCATTGAAGGTGATCTGCCCCCCTCCCCCAGTAACTCTCCAAAATCACCTCCTGTGGATTGTAACCTCTCACAACAGGCCCCAACAGCTTATTTTTCAGTCATGCTCCCAGGCCATATCAACTCCAGATCTCTCCACCACCCTGAATGAAGTATTGTGGCTGAAGTGGAGCCACTTGGTTCCCTGACTGGAATAAAACCCAGGTCATAGTGGTGAAAGCACCAAATCCTAACCACTGGACAACCAGGGAACCCAGCTAGCCATGTACACACACACTTTAGTCACTACCCACTATCATACAGTAGTTGTAGTATTCCAATTTTGATAAACCTCTCCCCAGCTCCACTCCAGCCACAATACTTTAAAGCTTGAGATTTGCTCTGAAGATTGAAGGTGGCAATAAAAGGGAATATGTCAGTGAGTACTACTTGATAGAAAGGTCAGTTGATCTCTTTAGTGGCTTTTAGGTAGATATGGTAAAAGAGTTTGGGAATTCAGACACTTGGGTAAGATGCTGTAGCTTAAGAAAAACTAAACGTCAAGTGAGTAACAAACTAACAACATAGGCAGCATTTTTAGAGAAAATCTGAATTTTTGGAGAGTTTTTTTTATAGAAGACTCCGTATTGTTGTTGTGTCATCACTTTGTGATAACTGGAGAATGAGGGGTGTGTATTTTTATTTGTCAGTGGAGGGAGTGGTGAGGAGGATTTATTAGATAATTATATTTGATATATTTTACCCTGCATATGCCCAGAAGTAGGCAGTTTGCAGATATATAGTATAGTATAACAAATTAGGGATCTTGTGATTATTATGATTTCCTAACCCCCACACCCCAGGGCCACCCAACCCCCCAAATCTCCCATTATTATCTCCTAACCCCCCCACCACCATTCTGATCACCTACCCCCGTCTGTATAACACTCTTTCTGGTTTCTCCTTTCCCTCTGCCCCCCATGCCTGTCCCCCTCCCCAGCTGTCTCTCTGCCCCCCGTTACCAGACACTAGATGGCGCTGTGACACGCGGCACACATGCATTTGCTGTGGCGAAACTCACAAGATCCACAAGAGGCCATGATTTGAAGTTTCTAAAGAGTAGTGCATAAAAGGAACAACCTTCCAGTGAAAGAGTCAACTGAGTTAAGGCTACTCTGACGCTTAATATAGCCGAACGTCTAATTAGATAGAATGAACAGACCATATGGGCCTATTTGGCTCTTATCTGCAGTCAAGTCCATGTTTCTATGTAAATTACATAAGTTATGGAAGGCATATCTCCAGCCTCAAATACAATATTCATATTTGTACCAAATACTAGATAGGAATGAGAAGAGGGCCAGTTGGGTGCCTCATCAGATGATACAATTAACCTCTTCACTGCCAGATGAGTGATACACAGCCTCTTTCACACAACTATGATATATAAGCCTGAGCGGCAGCCAGGGGGTTAAACATTGCTATGTACCTTGTGCAATCCCAGGCACAGAGACTGTGAACTTTATTCGGACATTAAATAGAAATACTTTATTATCTGTCTCATCACAAGTGGGTACTTCAGTGTGTGAGAGATTGAGTTTATATGTGACTGTGCGAGATTAGTTAGACTAATGTGGCCTTGTGAGTGAGCGAGACACTCGGGGACGGTCTGTGAGAGAGAGTGAGACACTCAGGGACGGTCTGTGAGAGAGAGTGAGACACTCAGGGACGGTCTGTGAGTGAGCGAGATACTCAGGGACGGGCTGTGAGAGTGAGCGAGACACTCAGGGACGCTCTGTGAGTGAGAGAGACACTCGGGGACGGTCAGTGAGTGAGACACTCAGGGACGGTCTGTGAGAGTGAGCGAGACACTCAGGGACGCTCTGTGAGTGAGAGAGACACTCGGGGACGGTCAGTGAGTGAGACACTCAGGGACGGTCTGTGAGAGTGAGCGAGACACTCAGGGACGCTCTGTGAGTGAGCGAGACACTCAGGGACGGTCTGTGAGTGAGAGAGACACTCGGGGACGGACTGTGAGTGAGAGAGACACTCGGGGACGGTCAGTGAGTGAGACACTCAGGGACGGTCTGTGAGTGAGCGAGACACTCAGGGACGGACTGTGAGTGAGAGAGACACTCAGGGACGGACTGTGAGTGAGAGAGACACTCAGGGACGGACTGTGAGTGAGAGAGACACTCGGGGACGGTCAGTGAGTGAGACACTCAGGGACGGTCTGTGAGTGAGCGAGACACTCAGGGACGGACTGTGAGTGAGAGAGACACTCGGGGACGGACTGTGAGTGAGAGAGACACTCGGGGACGGTCAGTGAGTGAGACACTCAGGGACGGTCTGTGAGTGAGAGAGACACTCAGGGACGGTCTGTGAGTGAGCGAGACACTCAGGGACGGTCTGTGAGTGAGCGAGACACTCAGGGACGGTCTGTGAGTGAGCGAGACACTCAGGGACGGTCTGTGAGTGAGCGAGACACTCAGGGACGGTCTGTGAGCGAGACACTCAGGGACGGTCTGTGAGCGAGACACTCAGGGACCGTCTGTGAGCGAGACACTCAGGGACGGTCTGTGAGCGAGACACTCAGGGACCGTCTGTGAGCGAGACACTCAGGGACCGTCTGTGAGCGAGACACTCAGGGACCGTCTGTGAGCGAGACACTCAGGGACAGTCTGTGAGCGAGACACTCAGGGACAGTCTGTGAGCGAGACACTCAGGGACAGTCTGTGAGCGAGACACTCAGGGACGGTCTGTGAGCGAGACACTCAGGGACGGTCTGTGAGCGAGACACTCAGGGACGGTCTGTGAGCGAGACACTCAGGGACGGTCTGTGAGCGAGACACTCAGGGACGGTCTGTGAGCGAGACACTCAGGGACGGTCTGTGAGCGAGACACTCAGGGACGGTCTGGGAGCGAGACACTCAGGGACTGTGTGTGAGTGAGTGAGAGAGACTACAAATGAATGTATATGGTTGTGTGTGTGGAAGTGAGACTGTGAGAGAAGAGTCTATGTGCGTGAGAGAGACCATGTGAGACAGAGAAAGACACTGGGAAACTGTTAGTCCTATCAGATTCCCTCAACGGTGAAATCCGTAGCCCGTAACGTCTATTAAATTGGCCCTGTAAAGCAACCCGCCATCGACTTACGGGGTAAAGGCCAGAAAAGGCTACGGGACGTGGAAATTTGAACTGCGCACCCACAAGTCCTTTGTTCTTTCAAGCCCGTAACTGTTAAGTTTCCAATCACGCTATTAAATTGCAACAAATTCACTGGCGTTCAACCCCCGTAACCCGCAAATGGAGCCAAGTAGCCAACGAGTACTAGAGAGGAACCGCTAGGGGCTAAAAGTCCAATCCGTAGCACTTTAAATGCACATATATACACACTACTGTACTCATAATAAAAGGGAAAGTGATGTTAGGTATAGAATTAATAGCACAACATTCTCAAGCCCGCAAATCTACAATATAAAATAGTTTTTTTTATGTTTACTTTCCATGTTATATTGATCCTGGCAATCAATGAGTTAATACATATAATGGAACTTGCATGGACTAGAATATCATATTTACTGATTTATCAATATTGCATAATTTCTGGAATGTGGGTCCAATCGTCACTGAAACCTGTAAGACTTTGAAATCCCACTTCCATTTTTCAGTGACATAATGCTGATGATCTGTTTCCATTGGCTCCATCTAAACCCGTAACTACGGGTTTGACTAATTGATCATGTTCACGGCTGCGCGTCCAACATTCGACAAATGGTTTACGGGTTTGCGTCTCAAGCCCGCAACTCACAGCATGTTCTAATTGAATAGCTCTGTAACGCGGCTGATGTAACGCGGGCTTGCCGATGCTGCTACAGGCTTCTAATTTAATAGGGCTATGTATGTGTGTGAGAGAGTGTGATAGAGAGAGAGAGAGACTGTAAGTGTGAGTGAGACTGTGTGTGAGAGACCTATCTGTCTAAGGAGTAGGGAAACTATGAGAGAGAAATGATGTTACAGAGAGACCGCATGTGAGCCAGATGAGACTGTGTGTGATGGAGTGTGAGGGGTGAAGGGAAGGTAAATAGGAAGCCTTTAGGATTAGGGTCAGCTTGTGTTGACCTAATGGCTTCCCAACCCCCAGTCACATAGACACACAAAGGGATCCCATTCTAGCCCTGTTAGTCACAGAGCCTGCATGCTATTGTAATTATAACATGGAATGTTCACATTTTGTAATAACTAAATTAGGAAATGTAATCTGAGCCACAGAGCTGACAATCCATATATCATACACATGCTGTGTGCAGTATTTCTGCCAAATATTCACCTATTACATCAACATAAATAGTATAAACTCTGTATGGTACATAAGGCAAGATACAGAGATATTTGAGTATATGAGTGACCACTCAAAGGATTCTCTCCCCTGAAGAGCTTACACTATAAAGCTGGGCCTATATATATTTCTCATCGGTGCTGCAGCTGTGACGCTTTAGTTTTGTCTTATGAACATAAACCCAAATCCAGTTTCTGCTGTCCATGGAAAACCTGACAATAGCAGCTGCATGTACGATACATGGACCGGGTTAGAGGCATCTATGACGTCATGTGTCATAATGACTCCGGTACATAATATACCAAACTACTATGTCCTATGCACAGTACCAATATACAGTATTATTTATATATATATATATATATATATATATATATATATATATATATATATATATATATATATTTACTCCTTTTTCTTGGTGAAAGTGCTTGTGTACCTTAATAAAGCTGTGAGCTATACCATGTAGGGTCCCTCAAGATGTGCAGGTCCCAGCTGAGAGGTTAGACAAATCCCGGTACACTGGAGAAGGAACTGGCAACTCACTCCAATATGTTTGCCAAGAAAACCTTATGGTTTAGCACAACCAGACACAGGATGTGACTGGTATGCTGCAAGCCACAGGGTCACGGAGAGTCAGACACAACTGGACTGAACTAAACATAGATTAAATTAGATGTATACATGGGGGGTAGCTGGATACAGTGTATTATATGCATGCAGTACACAGTATATTGTGTGTACGCAGTGTGAAGGGAGCTGTATATGGTATATTATATGCACACAGTTTTTGTGATCTGGTCTTGGCCTAACACTGAAGTCCCATCTAGTGGACAATCTTTGTGTATATGGTGTGACTGATCCCTATCAGCGGTTTATATCTAGGGCCCTCAGTTCCTGATTTCTGGGGGTTTCCTGTGAGCTTCACTTGCATACAATTAATAGAAAGAGGAAATGTATCTGCTCACCTACAGCCAGTGGTATGGTGCATCTTAGTGAGGATCCTCATATTACACATGCACCCCAAGTCTGTATTGGGGACTCCTCTATACCTGATAGCAAACACAGATCATATATAGGGAAGGACTGAGTTTCTCTGATACATTACACTGCTAAACAAACTGCACACTCACATTTTTATCAATCTAAAATATTCAGAGACCCCTGAGCCTGCTCAGTGAGTGGGTGCTCAGTGAGTGGGTGCTGCATGGTGAGACCCCTGAGCCTGCTCAGTAAGTGGGTGCTGTATGCTGAGACCCTTGAGCCTGCTCAGTGAGTGGGTAGTGCATGCTGAGACCCCTGAGCCTGCTCCCTGAGTGGGTGCTGCATGGTGAGACCCCTGACCCTGCTCAGTGAGTGGATGCTGTATGCTGAGACCCTTGAGCCTGCTCAGTGAGTGGGTAGTGCATGCTGAGACCCCTGAGCCTGCTCCCTGAGTGGGTGCTGCATGGTGAGACCCCTGAGCCTGCTCACTGAGTGGGTGCTGCATGGTGAGACCCCTGAGCCTGCTCAGTGAGTGGGTGCTCAGTGAGTGGGTGCTGCATGGTGAGACCCCTGAGCCTGCTCAGTGAGTGGGTGCTCAGTGAGTGGGTGCTGCATGGTGAGACCCCTGAGCCTGCTCAGTGAGTGGGTGCAGCATGGTGAGACCCCTGAGCCTGCTCAGTGAGTGGGTGCTCAGTGAGTGGGTGCTGCATGGTGAGACCCCTGAGCCTGCTCAGTGAGTGGGTGCTCAGTGAGTGGGTGCTGCATGGTGAGACCCCTGAGCCTGCTCACTGAGTGGGTGCTGCATGGTGAGACCCCTGAGCCTGCTCAGTGAGTGGGTGCTCAGTGAGTGGGTGCTGCATGGTGAGACCCCTGAGCCTGCTCAGTGAGTGGGTGCTCAGTGAGTGGGTGCTGCATGGTGAGACCCCTGAGCCTGCTCAGTGAGTGGGTGCAGCATGGTGAGACCCCTGAGCCTGCTTAGTGAGTGGGTGCTCAGTGAGTGGGTGCTGCATGGTGAGACCCCTGACCCTGCTCAGTGAGTGGGTGCTCAGTGAGTGGGTGCTGCATGGTGAGACCCCTGAGCCTGCTCAGTAAGAGAATGAGACATCCGGAAACCCCTGACATTAATTAGAGAACGCTTATTTTGAAACGGCTTTCACTGTTCAACTAGTGACTGCAGAGACCCCCTGGCACAGTTAGAGAGCTGCATTTACAGACCCCCACTGCATAATGAGACCCCCTGCGAGGGAATGCTGCATGTGAGGGCTTCCTACATGGCACAATTAGAGTGCTGCTTGCCTGGATGCCCACCTTTGCCCAGTGAGTGAGTGCTGCTTGCCTGGATGCCCATCTATGCCCAGTGAGTGAGTGCTGCTTGCCTGGATGCCCACTTTTGCTCAGTAAGTGAGTGCTGCTTGCCTGGATGCCCACTTTTGCTCAGTGAGTGGGTGCTGCTTGCCTGGATGCCCACCTTTGCTCAGTGAGTGGGTGCTGCTTGCCTGGATGCCCACCTTTGCCCAGTGAGTGAGTGCTGCTTGCCTGGATGCCCACCTTTGCTCAGTAAGTGAGTGCTGCTTGCCTGCATGCCCACCTTTGCCCAGTAAGTGAGTGCTGCTTGCCTGGATGCCCACCTTTGCCCAGTAAGTGAGTGCTGCTTGCCTGGATGCCCACCTTTGCCCAGTGAGTGAGTGCTGCTTGCCTGGATGCCCACCTTTGCTCAGTAAGTGAGTGCTGCTTGCCTGGATGCCCACCTTTGCTCAGTGAGTGAGTGCTGCTTGCCTGGATGCCCACCTTTGCCCAGTAAGTGAGTGCTGCTTGCCTGGATGCCCACCTTTGCTCAGTGAGTGAGTGCTGCTTGCCTGGATGCCCACCTTTGCTCAGTGAGTGAGTGCTGCTTGCCTGCATGCCCACCTTTGCTCAGTGAGTGTTCCCTGCTGAGACCCTTCTCAGCTTTGCATTGTATCAGAGCAGAGTGTTTAGTTTCCACTTACCAGCCCAGCAGCTCTGCTCTCACCCCCTGTGCTCCCTCTCTCTGTCCTCTTTCTCTCTCTCTGTTCACTCCCCTCCACTGCCTGTAAGCTCCTCTCCACCCCCTCCTGTCTGCATTAACTCCTCTCACTCCTCCTGCCTCATCTGCTCAGGAAGTTTACAGTCTCTGACCTTTAGAGAGCTTGATGTGATGGATGTGCCTGACCAGCCTGCCCCTACTGTGAGCTGCACAGAGACCAGAGGGGACAGGGCATCCCAGGGCAAAGGACCCGTGGGCAGGGGCCTGGCGTAGACTGAGAAAGCAATGCAGGAGAGCAGAGCGAGGGCATCCCCAGGCAAAAGAGCAGGGTGCAGGGGCCTGGCATCAACTGACAAAGCAATGCAGGAGAGCAGAGCAAGGGCATCCACGGGCAAAAGAGCAGGGGTCTGGCAGCAATGCAAGAGAGCAGAGCGGGGGCATCCCCAGGAAAAGGAGCTGAGGCCAGGGGACCTGGCATCTACCAAGAAAGCAATGCCGGAGAGAGGGCATCACCAGAAAAAAGAGCGGAGAGAAGGGCTGGAGACCTGGCATCTACTGAGAAAGCAGTGCAAGAGAGCAGAAACAGGGCATCCATAGGCAAAAGGAGCGGAGGCCAGGGGACCTGGCATCTACTGAGAAAACAATACAAGAGAGCAGAGACAGGGCATCCCCAAGAAAAAGTGGCTGAGGGCAGGGCGGAAGACCTGGCATCCACTGAAAAAGCAATGCAGGAGGGAAGAGAGGTGGCATCCCCAGGCAAAGGATCTGAGAACTGGGCAGGGGACCTTGCATCTACTGAGAAAGCAATGCAGGAGATCAGGGATGTGGAATCCCCATGCAAAAGGTGGCTGCGAGACGGGGACCTGGCATCTACTGAGATCAGAGATTGGGCATCCCCAGGCAAAAGGGGCTGAGAGTCGGGACCCGGCATCTACTGAGAAAGCAATTCAGGAGAGCACAGACAGGGCATCCCCAGGCAAAAGAGCAGAGAGCAGGGCTGGAAACATGGCATCTACTGATAAAGCAATGCAAGAGACAGAGAGAGGGCATCCCCAGGCAAGGGAGATAAGGGCACAGGACCTGGCATCTACTGAGAAAGCAATGTAGGAGAGCCCAGACAGGGCATCCCCAGTGAAGGGAGATGAGGGCTGGACAGGAGACCTAGCATCTTCTGGAAAAGCAATAAGAGGGCAACCTCAAGCAAGAGAGCTGAATACAGGAGAGCATCCCAAAGCAAGAGGGCCGAGAGAAGGGCACGAGACCTGGCACCTACTGATTATCCTAAATTTGCTGAGATCCAGCATATGATCACTGTTTTTGGTTTTCAGATATTTGTCCTTCTATTTCAGACAGATAAACAGCCAAAGTCAGTCTTATAACCAATGATGAAAGCTACTCAGGATCTCACATAATATGTATTAATATATTTTTTTTACTCCCCCCCGCCCACCAACATGATGCCCAATAATCATTGTAGATTGCCAAAAGATCTATAAATATGGTACCATTACTTCTATGTGGTCCCCTTAATTTTTATCTGTAGGTTTCTCTCACTATACAAACTTCCTTCCCATATCTTTTTAATTGGCATCCTATTGAAATGGCTTTCATTTATTTATAGACAAAGATCTCTCTCTCCATGTATATTAACAGCAGCATCTACATATACTGATATAAATGCAACAAGTAATTCCCCATAATATTATCACTTAGCAAGGCAACGTTCACTTAGTGTTTCTGCCAGGTTAGTGTGATAGGACAGCACATAAATTCCTGGTGCAAACACTGCAGTTTTTGAGTTCACATGTGACATGTACAACAGGTGTTTGCACAGAATTTGGGTCACATGAGTAACCTTAACTGTCAGAAACAGCCAAAAAAAGATTAGTGATCCAGAAAAAAAGTTGTGATTTTGCAATTTGCTATTCTTACCCCATCAGCTGCATTCCCAATATTGTTTCCCAGCTCCTGTGCTTTTGGAGATATTTTATTCTGGTGTCCTCATATTGCCATTGTGCAGATCCCCTGTCCCATGTCTATTTAGCCTGTGGTGGAGGCCTGGGGTGGCGCAGAGGCTTCCTCCTTCCTGACTATCTGGCCTGAATGGATTTTGATGTGGCTGCAGGTGTGAGATCATTTTAAGAGTTTCTGTTGTAGGGCGTATCTACCCCACCCTGCACACACAGCTCACAAAGAGACGGGACATCTTATAGTGATCTGTAAGCAGAGATGATCTATGGGGAGGTGCAGACGGTGGATGATCTATAAGGCAGGGTAGTCAATAGGCAGACCTGGGTCCCAATCAGGACATCCTTTTTTTCTGTATTCTTTTCAATGCCCTTTTATTTGTATGAGTATCACATATATAGTTGTGAGCATGCGAGTTGTTGCTAATGCTTGTGGGCTCGCAAAGCGAGGGCCGCAGTTGCTGGCAAGGAGCGCCAAACGCGCTCCTTGCCAGCAACTGCGGACCTCGCAAAAAAATACGAGACACGCTACCACCAACCCGCGCACAATAAATACACACAACACATACATAAAAAGCTTTCCTACAGGAAGAGGGGGCATTCAGGACCTCAAAAACTGAAGTTACACCTCAATTTAACTCAAAATAAAAGAGTTTAGACACTGAAAAATTCTCTAAATGAGAGAAAAAATGGCTGCAGAAACAAACGAAAACGAGGCTACAGCAGTATAAAGACGCAAAACACCACCAAACACCTACGGAATTGCCGAAAAAGACATACGAGATTAGAAAACAAAGACGCAACCTGCGCGACCCCAAACATCACAAACACAATAAATACACACAACAAACATATAAAAAGCTTACCCACAGCAAGGTGGTGCACCTAGGTCCTCTGCAAGTAAAGTTACACCTCGATTTAAATACAAATTTCGGAGTTTAAACACCCGAAAATCAGCTAAGCGAGAGTAAAAATGGCCACCGAACAAAACAAAAACGAGGCTACAGGACCCTAAACACGCAAAACACCACCAAACAGCTACGGATATTCCACTACAACTGCATACCACACATTAGCCGCCATTTTAGAACAATAACTTATACAATGCGGAATTACACAGCTACGCTAGCGGTTTTGTCTTGCGCACGCACAGTATTACACTGCACACATTCACCACGCTTACACAGCAGCTCCACGCCACTAATGCTGCAGCAACATCAAAACAGATTGCCAGCTCTTCAACCCAATGCTTCCTGCATATATTACTTCAAAATAGGTAAAGTATATTACTTTATTATTCTATTAGTTATTTTATTATTATACACCAAACAGCATTAGCTCACTTACGATTTGATTGCCGTAATTTTTTGACGGGCAATTCGCTAGTACTTTATAATTCATGGATCCTAGACCTTCTCATTTGGACATCAGGGGTCAATGTAAAAAAAATAACTACCCCTACTATAAGGGGAGGTGATCTATGTGGAGGTGCAGATCAATAATCAATTGGGTGTGATGATCTACTAGTCTACAAGTAGGGTGGTGGATGATCTATAAGGGTAGGGGGTCTATAAGGGGTGAGGATGAATTATCTATAATGTGTGATGATCTACGAGGAGGTACAGGGTGAGGTGATCAATAAGTGGAGGTGATCTATGATGAAGAGCAGGATAATAATCAATAGGTCACATTGGTCTACTAAGAGGTGAAGAAAGAATATGGATGATCTATAAGGGGTGATGATCAATGAGGTGCAGGGGGAGAGTGGATCATCAAGGAGTGAATTCCTGGAGACAATAGGATTTTGATCACCTAGGAGGTCCAGAGTGATGATTGGAGAGTGTGTAAATATTTATGAAGGTGCGCTTGGAGAGACTGACAAAAGCTGAGGATGTTTGAGGCGGTGAAGGAAGATAGGTGATGATCTTTATATAACTTGCATAAGATTAATATTTTATTTTGTTTCAAATGTTTATCATTGAGATAATCCAAATGGTGTACAGCAAAATAACACTTTGTTTATATTTGATATTAATCTATTTTCTTAATATATTTATTTTTAGATTGGTGACATTATGTTAATGTATAGTTACAATTAAATTTATGTATTTGGTTTTTCATAATATTAATTATTATATACCTACTAGCTACTTGCCCGGCAAAAATGACGGCAATAAAATTTGAAGCCTCGCAATGCTGTTTGCCACACAATGCAAGGTAATTATTGGTGAAAATCTATAGAGAAGTACTGTGAAATGGAATACATTTATGGGTATCAGCGAAAGAAAAGGATTTAGGAGTGCTTGAGGAAAAACATCAATGCCAGACTGCAGCAGCAAAGGCAGATACAATATTAGCGTGCATTAAGAGCCATATAGAAGGAAGAAAGCAAATATAATTCTGCTTCCATATAACCAATATTATGGCCTCATTTGGAATATAGAGTACAATGTTTGTCACCACTTCAAAAAAGGACATTGTAGAGTTAGAAAAGGTTCAGAGATTGGCAACACATGTAATAAGGGGAACTGAGGGATTGAGTTATGAACCAAATTAGACTTCTTTTCTCTAGAAAAAGGTGCTTATAAGTAGATATGATTATAAATACATACATGGACAGTATTAGGCTTGGTCAGGGGAACATTTGTGCCAAGAGGTTTACAGTTGACAAGAAGTCACCCCTTGAGGTTAGAAGAAAACAAATCTCACCTTAAAGAAAGAACATGGGCTCTTCACTGTGATGGAGGTCAGATTGTGGAACTCCCTACCAAAGCAGATTATAATAACTTTAAAAATCGTTTTTGATATTTTTTTGAAGTAAAAAAAAAAGAATGTACAAGTTTATGTCATTTAACTAGAGTAGGTAGGCTACTGATCCACAAGTCTTAATTTCATAGCAGCAAACTGACACTGATTTGTATGCACAGCTGTATTGTGCATGACTCTAAATAAATAAATAAAAAATAAACAAGATATTTGTTGTTATCAATTCTGTAAAATGCAGCTGTTCAGTCTAAGGACTCCCCTGCATTTGGGGATACAAACAAGCCAAAAGTTCATCTGTACTGAGCCAAGTATGACTCGAGACCCGCTGCACACCATTGCCCTAGCTCATAACCAAGTCTATTAATAAACATAATCTAATGTAGAATGTATTCATCATTAGTAAATTACCAAGGGATCTAGTCAGTTGCACATAAAAAAACAAATATATGTGAAACTCACATTATCATCTGTATATGCCATGAGCATAGAAAGTTTTTAAATAAAGTCTTAATTTTAGCAGACGGCTACTGTGTAGAGGCTTCCATACTTGCTATCTTTCTTGTACAGAACACGAAAGCCATTTTGCAGTACTAACTGCTTCTAATTATGTGCCAGGAAGGGAGTATGCATCAAATATAAGGTGAACTCGATGTCCAAGGAGTCTACAAACCCCCTGCTGCTCTGCTGAATAGAAATAAATTGCAGAGTAGCTCTGCTGAAATTAAGATTTTATCTAAAAATGATTTAATGCCCATGTCTTTAATTGCTGCTAATATTGTTAGTTTGACACATTGTTTATTATTATTATCTTTTATTTGTATCGGGCCAACATATGTAGCGCTGAATAAATGTTCATATTTATTCCCCAATTACAGTGGTCCTTGGGTTTTTAATTGATTTGCCTATATCTACACAGTATTATGCTTATATCCTGGCCTCTCTGGAGTTACCTGAGGAGCGATTTCGGAGCCACTGCTCTATATGGGCCTCATTCAATTGCGATTTGGCCAATTGAATAGGGCTCTATATAAGCACAGAGCATATTGTTTTACAGAAGTTTTTAGTTAGTTGCTTTTGGATCGAAGTTCACAAACTAAAAACTTCTGTAAAAAAATATGCTATGTGCATATATAGAGCTCTATTCAATTGGCCAAATCGCAATTGAATGAGGCCCTATGTTAGGATGCTTTGGGATTATTCAATAGGGAAATCCTTTCTAAAGTCATTTGTACACAAAGAGGGCCCCAAATGCTAAAAAAAAGACTGGAAATGCAGCTTTGCAGAATTGTCAGGCTGTGGTCTTTTGTATATATTCTATTTAATAACAAGGAAATGGGAAAACTGTTTTAAATGCCAAAATAATTAAATACAACTTTTAAATATTTCAAGTCTATAAATAATTATTCTCTACTGGTGTGTCCATTTTTTTAAACTTCTCTCACCTGTTATTTCAGTAGGCCGTGTTCGTGGAAACGAATGTGCTTCCATTAGTTCTGCTGAAAGCAGTGCCAGTTTTACCTTTTATATTCCCATTGTGCTGAATGAACCTTTCTCAGGAAGTTGATCAACTGAAAGCAAAATGGTATATTCCACTGAAGCATAATTGCACATTAAAGTTAATAAATTAGTGGATATATAATTTTCTACTAGTGTATCAAGTATATTTCTTGAATATAGTAAAGTTGAATTTAGAACTACAAGGATCCTTTAAATGTACTCGGTCACCCAAAAACCAATGTATAATAGATCCCTAAAGAGCATGAAAAACTGGCTATGCATTGTGTTATCCTTTGTTTTCTAAAGTGAATTAGCCCTGAGAAATTCAATTGTTTTGTAGCTGTATTTATATGCAAGTGAGTGATTCATGCATGTTAATTAGCTCCTTTGATGTGCTAATTAAAAAATTTTTTCCTTGGTTATGGATTAATCAGCTTCTGTTCGTTACTTACACATTTCACAAACATGTGAAGTTTTTTTCATAAGACACAACAGTCCTTTAGGCTGGGTGGCAAAGGGCTGCACTGGCATTTTCTTCTCCATACAAAACCGTCACTGCCCTCATGTGCTTAGTGGATCTCACCCACAGTATGAACTGCAGACAAGCTCACTAATCCGAAATCTTAGGTGCAACCGTCTCTGGGATTAAAAGGATGGATAAATATAGAATTGTGAGCACCTTAGGAGCTTTCCATGCGGATATCATCCCATTATATACAAGTCTTCCCACTAACACTGTAACAAAGAGAAGGTGCTCTCACTCAGCTCTTATGTGTAGGCTCTGTGATAAGAGTGTTTTATATTTTATTATACTATTAAATCCCTCCTTCCCTGTGTCTCTCCCCTCCCCTGTTTATCTTCCCCCCTTCCCTCCTTTGTGTCTCTCTCCCCCTTCCTCCCAGTGTCTTTTTCTCCCTCTCCCCCTCCCATGTGTCTATTCTCCCTGTTCCCTCCTCTGTTTCTCTTCCCCTCCCCTGTGTCTCATCCCCCTTCACTCCCCTGTGTCCCCTCCTCCTTCCCTCCCCTGTGTCTCTTCCCCTCCTCTGTGTCTCTTTTCTCTCCCCTCCCCTGTGTCTCTTCCCACCTCCACTGTGCCTTCCCCCTCTCCTGTGTCTCTTCTCTCTCTCCCCTCTCCTGTGTGTCTTCTCCCTCTCCCCTCCCCTATGTCTCTTCTCCCTCTTCCCTCCCCTGTGTCTCTTCCCACTTCCCCTGTGTTTCTTCCCCACCCTCCCCTGTGTCTCTTCCCACCTCCACTGTGCCTTCCCCCTCTCCTGTGTCTATTCTCCCTCTCCCCTCTCCTGTGTCTCTTCTCCCTATCCCCTCCCCTATGTCTCTTCCCACCTCCCCTGTGTTTCTTCCCCACTCTCCCATGTGTCTCTTCCCCTCACCTGTGTCTCTTTCCCCCACCTCTATCCTCCCTTGTGTCTCTTCCCACCTCCCCTATGTCTTTCCTCCCCTCTCCCCTGTGTCTTCCTCCCCCCCCCCCTCTCCTCCTGCGTCTTGCTCTTGCAATCCATAACCATTTTAAATATATATGTCTCTGCCCAGGTTCCCAGAATGCAGTGCAATAACTATTTATCTGAGTACTGTACAGGAAATAATTTTTTTGTACTTATTTTAGACAATATAATGTGAACACAAACAAACTATTTATTTACTATATCATAAGTATTTATTTACTATGAAATGGCAAATAATACAGCCTTTTTACTGTTTATATTCGCCTCTGTTGCAGTTTAGCGTAAAAATAATAAATATGTAAAAACATTAGTTATTCAAGGACCGTACAGTGGTATAAACAAGGCTGAACATAGAACAAATCATATGAAATATAGTATTGTAAATGGCAACATAACATAGTAATGTAGGTTGAAACAAAGACTATTAGTCCATCAAGCTCAGTAGTTCTAGGAACAAAGCCTCCTGAGAAAGAAACAGACAGCAGCAGGCAACACATAAAATAGATAACTGCATTTAAAAACTGTAAAATATAAAAGGTTATGATTATTTATGCATTTTCCAGCTTTCTGAAACATTTTCCCATTATCCTATTTAGTTATTCCATTGGTCATACTGAAAAGGAATTTGTCCACAATGTCATTTTATTTGTTTTGTTTGTGTCGTGTCCGACTCTCTGTGACCTCATGGACCGTAACACACCAGGCACATCTTTATGTACATGGTCATGCTAATCCACTTGGTTTTCATGGCAGAGATGCTGGAGTGGGTTGCCAGTTCCTTCACTAAGTTTTAATTAGGACTTGTTACTGCCTGTGGTTTTCAGTGATATTATATTTGGGCCTTTTCCTTTGTCCCTGTTGTACAAATGTATTTGCACAGGGGGTGATGAAGGAACTTCCTAATCTGCCTTGGCACGGAGTGTGAGCCTCTATGCCCACTCTCACATATCATTGGCATATTTATGTAAACCTGGCCACTATAGATCCAGTGTCCAAGCCCAACAAGGGATGTGCGCTCTTATCTGTCCTGGACATGGGAATCCTGAGACATGACTCTTCCTTCTTTCCTTCCATTTCCCCTCAGGAAGGAAACTTTTTCTTCCCTCCTGTACTCCCGGCATGGTCAGTTAACCCTCTCAGTGCCACCGTTGCTCCTCTGCACGTTCACTCTCCATCCAAAAAGAGAAGCTGGAGCATCGTAAAGGGATGAATCACTGGTTAGAACGACCTGCAGATGTTTCCTTAATTCATTCCACAACATTAAAACACCTCTGCTGCCAAAGTGGCCACTTCCTACTTCCTATGGCAAGAAGGGGGTTAAAAAGTAAAAACGTTAGCATAATGAGAGAGCGCGCCTGGTGTATTTTTTCATATCTTTCCAGCATTCTAATACAGAAAAAAAGGAATAGTTCTCATATTTCCACCAAAATATTTTATTTGAAGGGAGGTTCCCTACTCTAGTCCTCTGGGTTGCGTTTAAAGGACATGGCTATCTATTTATTGTTGTGTACTTTATTTTATTATTAAGAAGTATAAATGGTACCTGCTCGAGTCATACTGTGTGTGCAGTGTCTCATACTAGCCAATCAGTGACCATCTCTCAGCAACATGCTGCTGAGAGATCATCACTGATTGGTTAATTTGAAACACTGCACTTCAGTCTGTGCCTTCATATGCTGCAGAGGGCAGGCCTAAGCAAATGCAATGGTGTGGCACCACCAGATGAATAATAAAAAGCAGAGGAATATCCGGTCATTAATATTTATATCAATTATTATATTAGATTGTATTCATTGTAATTAAAACCAATGTGCACTTACATGTAAAAAATCAGGTCTGGATGACTGTGAGTGCTGGGCTAACACATATTCCTAATATGTGGCACTTCCTCAAGAGCCTTAAGTCCTGAATATTAAAACGAAACGCATTACAGCCGTCCAAATAAACTGGATTAAAGGCATATCTAAGTGAGCTGGATTATGAATGCATCTGATAGAGGAGAATTAGTACCATTTGCAAACATTTTTTTGCATGAAAAAAATCCCAAAATGAACTTTTAAACACTTACATTGAAGTCTGCGAAATCTCCTGTAATTTCTGACAGTTGCAAATCAGGGTTAACACGCTCCAAACCCAGGCTAAATTGGCAACACATTTAAAATTATTGGTTTTAACCAGTCAGGTTAGCTGAAACTTTTAAATTACCTTTGGGTTCCTGTTTGTGGTGCAAAGCAGCCTGGGATATGTAGTGTATCGCTGTGCTATGTATTGCTACTGACATAGAGACAGGAAGCTGCAAGGAGATTGGCTGAGCAAGCAACAACAGATAAATAAATAGTGGGTTAATATTGCTCCCCTGATGGTGCATGCTGATTGGGGGGGTGGGGGGTCAGGGTCCTGTGTAGACACCCCCTAGCGGTGTCAACATAATCATTAGAGGGATTTTTAGATATTAATAAAATAAAATGTTTTAAGAGATGTGCTGTATACACACAAACTGCTTTTTGCCTAAGGATTGCAGAAATATATTAATCCAGCTCACTTAGATATGCCTTTAAATTGTAATTCACCTGCAGCCTTTAGAAAGAAGAACTGCTTGTTTTAATTATGCCGTGTGCATCAATACAAATATTTCTTAAATGGAACATTTACCTTACTGCAAGTGCTCTTCATAGTGTGAAAGAGCAAAAGATTGTATGTTAAAAATCGGGAGGGAAAGACACGGGAGGGAGGACGGGGGGAGAGACACGTGAGGGAGGACAGTGGGGAGAGGCACGGGAGGGAGGGAGGACAGGGGGAGAGATACGGGAGGGAGGGAGGACGGGGGAGAGATACAGGAGGGAGGGAGGACGGGGGGAGAGATATACGGAAAGGGAGGGAGGACGGGGGGGGAGAGATACAGGAGGGAGGACGGGGGAGAGATACGGGAGTGAGGGAGGACGGGGGGAAAGACACGTGAGGGAGGACAGTGGGGAGAGGCACGGGACGGAGGGAGGACAGGGGGAGAGATACGGGAGGGAGGGAGGATGGGGGAGAGATACGGGAGGGAGGGAGGACAGGGGAGAGATACGGGAGGGAGGACAGGGGGAGAGATACGGGAGGGAGGACAGGGGGAGAGATACGGGAGGGAGGGAGGACGGGGGGAGAGATACGGGAGGGAGGACGGGGGGAGAGATACGGGAGGGAGGGAGGGAGGATGGAGGGGAGAGATACGGGAGGGAGGACGGGGGGGAGATACGGGAGGGAGGGAGGATGGGGGGGGAGATACGGGAGGGAGGACGGGGGGGGAGAGACACGGAAGGGAGGACGGGGGGAGAGACACGGAAGGGAGGACGGGGGGGAGAGACACGGAAGGGAGGACGGGGGGGAGAGACACGGAGGGGAGGACGGGGGGGAGAGACACGGGAGGGAGGACGGGGGCGAGAGACACGGGAGGGAGGACGGGGGGGAGAGACACGGGAGGGAGGATGGGGGGGAGAGACACGGGAGGGAGGACGGGGGGGAGAGACACAGGAGGGAGGATGGGGGGAGAGACACAGGAGGGAGAGAGACACAGGGAGGGAGAGGGGAGGAAAGAGACAAGGGAGGGAGAGGGGAGGAAAGAGACAAGGGAAGGAGAGGGGAGGAAAGAGACAAGGGAGGGAGAGGTGAGGAAAGAGAAACATGGGAGGGGGTGGAAGAGACACAGGGGAGGGAGGGAGGGAAGAGACACATGGAAGGGAATGGAAGAGACACAGGGGAGGGGGTGGAAGAGACAAATGGGAGGGAGAGGGGTGGAAGAGACAAAGGGAAGGGAGAGGGGTGGAAGAGACAAAGGGAAGGGAGAGGGGTGGACGAGACAAAGGGAAGGGATGAGGGGTGGAAGAGACAAAGGGAAGGGATGAGGGGTGGAAGAGACAAAGGGAAGGGAGAGGGGCGAAAGACACAGGAGTAGGGGGGAAAGAGACACAGGGGAGGAGTGAAAGACACACAGTGGAGGAAGTAGAGGGGGGGAAGGCTCACAATGAGCGCCAAAGGTGCTCATTGAGAAGCCTGTGATGAGTGCCAAAGTTTACGGGGGAGAGGCTCTCAATGAGCATCGAAGGCGTTTATTGTGAGGCCCGGAATGAGTACCAAAGGCGCACCTCACTAGGCCAGTAAGGTTGAGGGTGGGGAATCGCTATGAGCACAAGTTAAGAGGGTGGGGAGAGCCTCGCAATGTGTGGCAAATGTTGCTAGTCCAATATAATAGTTAGTGGCTTGTGAGTAACGCCGACGCAGAACGCACTACGCAGGCGGTCCTCACAAGCTACTAACTCTAAATTACAGTACTCGCATGCGCGGTAGTGACGTGTCCACTCATGTGCGTTGGAGGGTGCGTTAGAGGTGGTAGGTGAGTCCAGGGGGAGAGATGGAGGGAGGGAGAGAAGAGGGGAGAGAGAGAGAAAAAGGAAGGGCGGGATAGAGGATGGGAGAGAGAGAGAGAGAGAGCGCGAGGGCACACAGCGAGAGGGAGAGGGGAAGTGAGAGAGAGAGAGAGAGAGAGAGACAGCAAGGGCACGCAGAGAGAGACAGCACAGAAAATTGAAGATACTATATGATACGGTCATTCATGACGAGCAAGTTAGTAGTAAGTAATAACAGAGAGCTGCGTGTGGGGTGAAGACTCAGGACTGCACTGACCAGTTTGTGCGGACTATGGGATGATGGAATCACCTAGAATTAACTTTTTTTTTTGTGTGCTCACATATATATATATATATATATATATATATATATTTATATATATATACATATTTATTTATATATATAGTAAATAAATAGTACATCTGTGTCCACATTTGAAAGTCTAAAGCAAGTTAAAAAACCTGTTACCAGCACAGAGTTCTGAGGAAATCATTTATTGCACTGCATTCTGGGAAGCCGAGCTGGGATACACAAATGTGCCCACAAATGCCTCGCTCTTAAATCCATTGCCATTTTCGAACATTGCTTCCTTTAAGCTTATGCATGCTGTATTACACAGCTTTAATGCAAAGCCAAGGCTGGATTTTACACAAGCTGAGTATCCTATCCATGTACAGCTGTTTCAAGCTTACTGGATATCATCAGCATGGAGCGGGATCTCAGCCTGTGTTGTGGATCTTATGAGTAGGTAGTTCACCACAACAATCATTTATAATATGGTGGGTAAAAGAGCGATATAAGCCTCCACCGTACAGTAGTACATCTATAGTACATCTATAGAACACAGATGTACTATTTATTTACTGTACTACTGTACGGTGGAGGTCTTCTACCGCTCTTTTTCCCACCATATATTAAATGATTGTTTTTATATATATATATATATATATATATATATATATATATATATATATACACACACACACACAAACACATATACATTATACACAAACACACAAACATACAATACATTTTAAGTGATAAAAAAGAAGATGGCTTCAGTCCTTTCCACTTGCGGTCTATATAAAAATAAAGAGATTAACCAATAAAAAGGATCGTGAAATATAACAAGCTACTGAATTCCTGCAAAGGTATTTTTAATTAGGTTCCCTGGTAAGCCAAGAGTTAATGCTGTGAAGGTTGCGACAAACCAGATTTAAGAAGCTCTGCTGCCTCTCAGTGTTTGTAAAGGGGAACTTCAACTAGGGCCAGGATACCACTGGCAGGGCCGTCATCAGAAAACTTAGAGACCATTAGCCCAAGTGTATCTGATAGCACCTCCCCAAAAAACACACTTTCCATGTGCAATAAGATTATATATACAGTAAAGAGTGAGGTAGCTGTGAGTGTCTAAATGCAAGAATGGTAGGAAGCAGAATTAAACCATGTATCCCCCCAGCCACCAAACCTGAAACAAACATTGGCCAGTAGAAGATTGGTACCAAACCTTGCAATAAAATGCTGCAAACTTTGTCAGCACATCTGCAGAGAGGACACATCCACATAACAACAAGTCCTATAACATCAGAGGGTCATATTCATGTACATCTGTAGAGAGGACACAGCCACATAACAACAAGACCTATAACATCAAGGGGTCATATTCATATACATGTGCAGAGAGGACACATCCACATAACAAGTCCTATAACATCAGGGGGTCATATTCATGTACATCTGTAGAGAGGACACAGCCACATAACAACAAGACCTATAACATCAGGGGGCCATATTCATGTACATCTGTATAGAGGACACAGCCACATAACAACAAGACCTATAACATCAGGGGGTCATATTCATGTAC
The DNA here is from genome assembly GCA_027410445.1 of Discoglossus pictus. Taxonomy (NCBI): domain Eukaryota; kingdom Metazoa; phylum Chordata; class Amphibia; order Anura; family Alytidae; genus Discoglossus; species Discoglossus pictus. The sequence goes on from CM050175.1 coordinate 55,930,514, forward strand.
ATGTGTAGAGAGGACACAGCCACATAACAACAAGACCTATAACATCAGAGGGTCATATTCATGTACATGTGTAGAGAGGACACAGCCACATAACAACAAGACCTATAACATCAGGGGTCATATTCATGTACATGTGTAGAGAGGACACAGCCACATAACAACAAGACCTATAACATCAGAGGGTCATATTCATGTACATCTGTAGCGAGGACACAGCCACATAACAACAAGACCTATAACATCAGAGGGTCATATTCATGTACATGTGTAGAGAGGACACAGCCACATAACAACAAGACCTATAACATCAGAGGGTCATATTCATGTACATCTGTAGCGAGGACACAGCCACATAACAACAAGACCTATAACATCAGGGGGTCATATTCATGTACATGTGTAGAGAGGACACAGCCACATAACAACAAGACCTATAACATCAGGGTCATATTCATGTACATGTGTAGAGAGGACACAGCCACATAACAACAAGACCTATAACATCAGAGGGTCATATTCATGTACATGTGTAGAGAGGACACAGCCACATAACAACAAGACCTATAACATCAGAGGGTCATATTCATGTACATGTGTAGAGAGGACACAGCCACATAACAACAAGACCTATAACATCAGGGGTCATATTCATGTACATGTGTAGAGAGGACACAGCCACATAACAACAAGACCTATAACATCAGGGTCATATTCATGTACATGTGTAGAGAGGACACAGCCACATAACAACAAGACCTATAACATCAGGGGTCATATTCATGTACATGTGTAGAGAGGACACAGCCACATAACAACAACACCTATAATATCAGGGGTCATATTCATGTACATGTGTAGAGAGGACACAGCCACATAACAACAAGACCTATAACATCAGGGGTCATATTCATGTACATCTGTAGAGAGGACACAGCCACATAACAACAAGACCTATAACATCAGGGGGTCATATTCATGTACATCTGTAGAGAGAACACAGTCACATAACAACAAGACCTATAACATCAGGGGTCATATTCATGTACATGTGTAGAGAGGACACAGCCACATAACAACAAGACCTATAACATCAGAGGGGTCATATTCATGTACATCTGTAGAGAGGACACAGACGCATAACAAGACCTATAACATCAGGGGGTCATATTCATGTACACATGTAGAGAGGACACAGCCACATAACAACAAGACCTATAACATCAGGGGTCATATTCATGTACATGTGTAGAGAGGACACAGCCACATAACAACAAGACCTATAACATCAGGGGTCATATTCATGTACATGTGTAGAGAGGACACAGCCACATAACAACAAGAACTATAACATCAGAGGGTCATATTCATGTACATGTGTAGAGAGGACACAGCCACATAACCACAAGACCTATAACATCAGGGAGTCATATTTATGTACATGTGTAGAGAGGACACAGCCACATAACCACAAGACCTATAACATCAGGGAGTCATATTTATGTACATCTGTAGAGACGACACAGCCACATAACAACAAGACCTATAACATCAGGGGGTCATATTCATGGTCATCTGTAGAGAGGACACGGCCAAATAACAACAAGATCTATAACATCAGGGGGTCATATTAATGTACATGTGTAGAGAGGACACAGCCACATAACAACAAGACCTATAACATCAGGGGATCATATTCATGGTCATCTGTAGAGAGGACACGGCCAAATAACAACAAGACCTATAACATCAGTGAGTCATATTCATGTACATGTGTAGAGAGGACACATCCACATAACAACAAGACCTATAACATCAGAGGGTCTTATTCATGCACATCCTCCAATGTGGTTTACATAATACAATGTACTGTATGTGAAAGGGACTGTTGCATTGGTGAAACCATTAAAAGACTGCACCTGAGGATGAACTTTGTATTGAAAATCCCAATCAAAACAGGAACTGTACCCCAGTTGGAAAGCACGTTAGCCAGAATAACTACTCCATCTAAAACCTGAAAATGAAAATACTAAGAGGGAGTTTCAAACACATCCAACAGAGGAAGAATTTTTAATTGAAGATAATACATTTTTTAATACAAAAGATACCAGACTTAATATTGACTGGGGAGTTCTATCTCACTATCAAAACTTCTTGTGGCTCTGGCACATTCCACATTCTTCTCATTAATGTTTTTCTAATCCTCAATATTTGGGGATATTTATGGCCCCGGTTCCTTATCTCAAACCTGGTCTATAGACTCACCTACTTTACCTATCAGGACACTATTTTGTACCCCCCCCCCCCCATTTAGTTTTATTCAGTAATGCGTGCCTCTGATTTGATAAAGGTAGGTGCATCTCTTGAAAGCTTGTGGTTTCAGGAAATATGTCTGTCCAATAAAGAAAATATTATTCCTTCTCTCTGTGTTTTATCTATCTAAAAGCATCCGGTTTGTACCCATTTGAATGTACAGGCTATCAAGTGCAGTGTTTCAACTTAGACTGTCAGTGACCTCTCTCAAGCAGAATATTGCGACAGATTGGTTACTCTGAGCTGCAGAGAGGAGAAACTAATTGGGAACCATTTGCAAGATTTTAGGCAGAAAAACAGCCTTTAAACAATTCCTAATAAAATAAAGTAAACAAAAGTAAACCGATACATAGGTATATTATATTCCTAGTGATATCCAGAAACCTTCCATGTCCACTTAACCCCTGTATAGCACTACGAAATATGTTGGCATGTTACAAAAAAATAAAATAATAATAAGTAGATGGAATTTGGGTTCTTATCTAAATTTATACCCAATTGGTCACTAAACCTGTTAATCACATATTATAATAGTCAAACTACGAATCGTTGTCACGTTTTGCGAGCTCGCATAGCGAGCGACGTAGTTCTTGCGAGCTCGCGAAGTTTGGTCCGAAGCGAGGGACGCAGTTTGGTCCGAAGGCTCATTGCAGGCAGCAAATGCAGACCCTCGCGGAGGTGGAGGCTCAAAGGCGCCTCACACGTGGTTACAAACACCCACACAAGCGGCACTTTGCCAACAATACCACCCGACGCACATTTACGGACTTAGCAGACAAAAATAAGAGACGCGGACTTAGAAAAAAAACCTTACGACCTCGCAAAAATACGAACTTAACGGCCGAAGCGCACACAACGGAAAACAGCCAAAACACAATAAATACACTCATAAAAAACGTATTCACAGCAAGGGGGGGGGCACCCAGGACCTCTGCAAGTGAAGTTACACCTCCATTTAAGTCCAAATTCACGAGTTTAGACACACGAAAATCCCCTAAACGAGGCTACAGGACCCTAAACACGTAAAACAGCACCAAGCACATACAGCTTTCCAAAAAGCCGAACGAGGCAAAGATACACTTTTACTAAGGACGGAAAATCATACACACCAGCGTCACATACACATTGGCGCCATTTATCAATGCGGAAGTACACAGCTAACACTAACGGCTTTACCTCGCGCACACACCACATTTACACTACACACATTGCTGACACTTACACCACAGCTACAGAAACGTGCAAAACTACACTGGATGCTGCAGGAACATAGAAACAGATTGTCAGCTCTTCAGTACAATGCTTCCTGCATATATTACTTAGGAATAGGTAAAGTATATTAATTTATTCACTATTTCATTGGCATACAACAAGACATATACACAAAAAAAAACCTCTAATAACAAACAAATAAAAAAAAAAACAGCCGCGCAATGAGCGCCGAAGGTCCTCACGCTAAAAAAGTCATAAAACAACATTACCTGACTTACGATTTCATGACCGTCATTTTTTGACGGGCAAGTCGCTAGTAATTTTATAATTAATATTTATTCCTCTTATACACAACAAGACTGATCTCTGTTTGAAACCGGAGACATAATAGCTCTGTACGATGTCAGCCAAGCGCACTTATTACTGTCGGATCACACGGGAGCTGCCAGCGGCCTGATTTATACCATGTAATATCAGCTCCCTTAATGAGAAGGACATAAGCATTATACAGGAATAACAGCCTCAGGCAAATACATCTCAATATTACTCTGGTGTAAGTACAGGAAGTAATGGACAAGGCAACATGAAACATTTAGAAAACCAAATAACAGCTATACAAATTTTAAATATATAATGTTACCATAAATGGAAAAGAAACCGCACCCAACAGGCCAGCTAATAGGGCCTTTGTATCGCAACAAAAGATTTTTAAAGCACAATTTCTTTAGTTAGCTAATAAACTGTCTTTGCAATAAAAAAAAATGTATTATATATATATATATATATATATATATATATATATATATATATATATATATATATATACACTAGTAACTTGCCCGTCATAGATGACGGTATCATACGTTATGTGCAATTGTCTTTTCTGTCTCTCTCTCTGTGTGCCCTCTCCCTCTGTCTCCCTTCCTCTCCCTCCTTTCCCTCTCCACCTCCCTCCTCTCTCCCCATCTCTCTCTCCCACTGTCTCTCTCTCTGCCTTCCTCCCTCTCCCTATCTGCCTCCCTCCCTCTCCCTATCTGCCTCCCTCCCCCTCCCTATCTGTCTTCCTCCCTCTCCCTATCTGTCTTCCTCCCTCTCCCTATCTGCCTCCCTCCCTCTCCCTATCTGCCTGCCTCCCTCTCCCTATCTGCCTGCCTCCCTCTCCCTATCTGCCTCCCTCCCTCTCCCTATCTGTCTTCCTCCCTCTCCCAAAATGCCTTCCCCCATCTCCCTATCTGCCTTCCTCCCTCTCCCTATCTGCCTCCCTCCCTCTCCCTATCTGCCTCCCTCCCTCTCCCTATCTGCCTCCCTCCCTCTTCCTATCTGCCTTCCTCCCTCTCCCTATCTGTCTTCCTCCCACCTCTCCCTATCTGCCTTCCTCCCTCTCTAATGTTTTAGGACATTAGAAATCTTGTCAAAGTATAATGTATCTCTATGGAGAGGATCCTGGCTCCAAAAAACAGCATTATTTTTGATTATAGAATATATATATATATATATATATATATATATATATATATTATATATATATATATATATATATATATATATATATAAACAATCATAGAAATATGTATAATAACCAAACATAATACTTTATGTATAATAACCAAAACATAATATATCAATGTATATATATATTTTTGCTCAGTAACATATGAATCCCTATTTACTACAATACCATTCTCATAGCAAGAAACAAAACGGAACTACATTTCCCAGCATGCTGTCTTGCTTTTTATGTCATGTGATGTGTTAGTCATGTGACACGAAGATGGCTGCCCTGCAGGAGAGTGATTTCTCAGCTCTGGAGCTGTTGCTGAAGGTAAAACCCACCATGTCACATGACCAGAGAGGGCCCTAGTGTTTTAGGGATACGAGGCACTGTTAGTGTTACCTCCATTCTGTACAGTGTTATAGATACACTTACTAAGTGCATGATACTCCATACTGATATATATAGTGTGTAGAGCTGACCCTCCAGGCTTCTGTCAGTGCATATGGGGAAAGAGATATGTCTCCTCTGCATGTTACATCCTATAAGTGTGTCTATATAAGAGAGGGATGAGCAAGAGCGATGGAGGGGGGTTGAGAGAAGGAGGGATGGGAGAAAGGGCAGAGGGATGAAAGAGGCAGGGATGAGGGAGGGAGGGATGAGAGAGGGAGGGAGGGATGAGAGAGGGAGGGAGGGATGAGAGAGAGAGAGGGATGAGAGAGAGAGAGGGATGAGAGAGAGGGATGAGAGAGAGAGAGGGATGAGAGAGGGAGGGATGAGAGAGAGAGGGAGGGATGAGAGAGTGGGGGACGAGAGAGAGAGAGAGGGGGACGAGAGAGAGAGAGGGGGGGACGAGAGAGAGAGGGATGAGAGGGAGGGGAGAGAGAGTGATGAAAGAGAGAGGGAGCGATGAGAGAGAGAGAGGGAGCGATGAGAGAGAGAGAGGGAGCGATGAGAGAGAGAGAGGGAGCGATGAGAGAGAGAGAGGGAGCGATGAGAGAGAGAGAGGGAGCGATGAGAGAGAGAGAGGGAGCGATGAGAGAGAGAGAGAGAGGGAGCGATGAGAGAGGGAGCGATGAGAGAGAGGGAGCGATGAGAGAGAGGGAGCGATGAGAGAGAGGGAGCGATGAGAGAGAGAGAGAGGGAGCGATGAGAGAGAGGGAGCGATGAGAGAGAGGGAGCGATGAGAGAGAGGGAGCGATGAGAGAGAGAGAGGGAGGGAGCGATGAGAGAGAGAGAGGGAGGGAGCGATGAGAGAGAGAGAGGGAGGGAGCGATGAGAGAGAGAGAGGGAGGGAGCGATGAGAGAGAGAGAGGGAGGGATGAGAGAGAGAGAGGGAGGGATGAGAGAGAGAGAGGGAGGGAGCGATGAGAGAGAGAGAGGGAGGGAGCGATGAGAGAGAGAGAGGGAGGGAGCGATGAGAGAGAGAGAGGGAGGGAGCGATGAGAGAGAGAGAGGGAGGGAGCGATGAGAGAGAGAGAGGGAGCGATGAGAGAGAGGGAGGGAGCGATGAGAGAGAGGGAGGGAGCGATGAGAGAGGGAGGGAGTGATGAGAGAGAGAGAGAGGGGGAGGGAGTGATGAGAGAGAGAGAGAGGGGGAGGGAGGGATGAGAGAGAGAGGGAGGGATGAGAGAGAGAGGGAGGGATGAGAGAGAGAGGGAGGGATGAGAGAGAGAGGGAGGGATGAGAGAGTGGGGGACGAGAGAGGGGGACGAGAGAGAGAGAGAGAGAGAGGGGGACGAGAGAGAGAGAGGGGGGACGAGAGAGAGAGGGGGACGAGAGAGAGGGGCGAGAGAGGGACGAGAGAGGGACGAGAGAGGGATGAGAGGGAGGGGAGAGAGAGTGATGAAAGAGAGAGGGAGCGATGAGAGAGAGAGAGGGAGCGATGAGAGAGAGAGAGGGAGCGATGAGAGAGAGAGAGGGAGCGATGAGAGAGAGAGAGGGAGCGATGAGAGAGAGAGAGGGAGCGCTGAGAGAGAGAGAGGGAGCGATGAGAGAGAGAGAGGGAGCGATGAGAGAGAGAGAGGGAGCGATGAGAGAGAGAGAGGGAGCGATGAGAGAGAGAGAGGGAGCGATGAGAGAGAGAGAGGGAGCGATGAGAGAGAGAGAGGGAGCGATGAGAGAGAGAGAGGGAGCGATGAGAGAGAGAGAGGGAGCGATGGGAGAGGGAGCGATGGGAGAGGGAGCGATGAGAGAGGGAGCGATATGAGAGGGAGCGATGAGAGAGGGAGCGATGAGAGAGAGGGAGCGATGAGAGAGGGAGCGATGGGAGAGGGAGCGATGGGAGAGGGAGCGATGGGAGAGGGAGCGATGGGAGAGGGAGCGATGGGAGAGGGAGCGATGGGAGAGGGAGCGATGGGAGAGGGAGCGATGGGAGAGGGAGCGATGAGAGAGGGAGCGATATGAGAGGGAGCGATGAGAGAGGGAGCGATGAGAGAGAGGGAGTGATGAGAGAGAGAGAGGGAGGGAGTGATGAGAGAGAGAGAGAGGGAGTGATGAGAGAGAGAGAGAGGGAGTGATGAGAGAGAGAGAGGGAGCGATGAGAGAGGGAGCGATGAGAGAGGGAGCGATGAGAGAGGGAGCGATGAGAGAGGGAGCGATGAGAGAGGGAGCGATGAGAGAGGGAGCGATGAGAGAGGGAGCGATGAGAGAGGGAGCGATGAGAGAGAGAGCGATGAGAGAGAGAGAGGGAGCGATGGGAGAGGGAGCGATGGGAGAGGGAGCGATGGGAGAGGGAGCGATGGGAGAGGGAGCGATGGGAGAGGGAGCGATGGGAGAGGGAGCGATGGGAGAGGGAGCGATGAGAGAGGGAGCGATGAGAGAGGGAGCGATGAGAGAGAGGGAGCGATGAGAGAGAGGGAGCGATGAGAGAGAGAGAGGGAGGGAGTGATGAGAGAGAGAGAGAGGGAGTGATGAGAGAGAGAGAGAGGGAGCGATGAGAGAGAGAGAGAGGGAGCGATGAGAGAGGGAGCGATGAGAGAGGGAGCGATGAGAGAGGGAGCGATGAGAGAGAGAGCGATGAGAGAGAGAGAGCGATGAGAGAGAGAGAGGGAGCGATGAGAGAGAGAGAGGGAGCGATGAGAGAGAGAGAGGGAGCGATGAGAGAGAGAGAGGGAGCGATGAGAGAGAGAGAGGGAGCGATGAGAGAGAGAGAGGGAGCGATGAGAGAGAGAGAGGGAGTGATGAGAGAGAGAGAGGGAGTGATGAGAGAGAGAGAGGGAGTGATGAGAGAGAGAGAGGGAGCGATGAGAGAGAGAGAGGGAGCGATGAGAGAGAGAGAGGGAGCGATGAGAGAGAGAGAGGAAGCGATGAGAGAGAGGGAGCGATGAGGGAGCGATGAGAGAGAGGGAGCGATGAGAGAGCGATGAGAGAGAGGGAGCGATGAGAGAGAGAGAGGGGGAGGGAGTGATGAGAGAGAGAGAGGGGGAGGGAGTGATGAGGGAGTGATGAGTGAGAGAGAGGGAGGGAGTGATGAGAGAGAGAGAGGGAGGGAGTGATGAGAGAGAGAGAGGGAGGGAGTGATGAGAGAGAGAGGGAGGGAGTGATGAGAGAGAGAGAGGGAGTGATGAGAGAGAGTAGGGAGTGATGAGAGAGAGTAGGGAGTGATGAGAGAGAGAGGGAGGGAGTGATGAGAGAGAGAGGGAGGGAGTGATGAGAGAGAGAGGGAGGGAGTGATGAGAGAGAGAGGGAGGGAGTGATGAGAGAGAGAGGGAGGGAGTGATGAGAGAGAGAGGGAGGGAGTGATGAGAGAGAGAGGGAGGGAGTGATGAGAGAGGGAGGGAGGGAGGGATGAGAGAGAGGGAGGGAGGGAGAGAGAGAGGGATGAGAGAGAGGGAGAGAGGGATGAGAGAGAGAGAGAGGGATGAGAGAGAGGGAGAGAGGGATGAGAGAGAGAGGGAGGGATGAGAGAGAGGGAGGGATGAGAGAGAGGGAGGGATGAGAGAGAGGAAGGGATGAGAGAGAGGGAGGGATGAGAAGGAGGGAGGGATGAGAAGGAGGGAGGGATGAGAAGGAGGGAGGGATGAGAAGGAGGGAGAGAGAGGGAGGGAGGAGGGATGAGAGAGGGAGGAAGGAGGGATGAGAGAGGGAGGAAGGAGGGATGAGATGGAGGGAGGGATGAGAGAGAGTGAGAAAGCGAGAGGCAGGGAGAGAGACTTTCTAGGACCCCAGACAACTAAAAAACTTGTTGCTGGTTCCTAAATATGAAGGGCTTCCATACACGTTCCTACAAGAGGGCCTGTCTGGCTCCTAGAAAAGTGTTAGATGTTGTGGTTTTCTCTCTCTAGCTGTGTGTGTCATATGGACTCCTACTTCTGTGTCCACGTGTGTGTGACACTCACCGGGTCTTTATCCCTCAGGCTCCCTCCAAAGACGTGGTTGTGAAGCTTTGCAGAGACTCCTTCCCAAGGTCTGCGCTGGGCTCGGTGCAGCTGATAGACGGAGTGTCCGCCAGTCTGTCTGTTACCACTGAGGAGGCTGCTCAGGTGAGTGAGCATCCAGCAGATTACAGGGTGGTCTTAGGCGAGCTTCCTGCAGGCCTTACAATATTTAAAGGGACTCTGTCACCCTCAAAGGAAGTTGATTTAATTTTATTGTGCAAAGTGCTCATTTGCATATAAATACAGCAACAACGACATGGTATTTCCCAGGACTGATTCACTTGAAAAAGTAAACGGATAACACAACATATAGCCAGTTTTTCATGTTCTTAAAGAATAACCCCAAAAAAGACAACTTGATTTTGGGGTGACGGAGTCCCTTTAATATACAGTTTAAAATAGGCAACTTTTTAAACAATGGATGTAAGTGAGAAAATCTTTAATTTATTACCTTTTATTTATTTTGTACTACTGTGGATTCTATCATTATTTGTAGTGTAAAAAGACTTTACATATCAGCCACTTAATCCTGACATTGTTCAATCTAACTGCTATATTAACCTTTTCTGCAAGGACCAAAAGTCACAAGCACCCTGCAATGGCAAAATGTTTGAAAACAAGTAATTTTATAAATTTGACCACATAGTTTCTTTAACGGATTATTGACGGTTTATGGATGTCTACTATAATATCCCTGTGTAACTATTTACTTTTATATACTATATTTTATTAATAAGTGCTTATACAATCTGTTTTATTGCCTAAAATCAAACAAATAGTTCCTGTATGGTTCTGCCATCTGTAGCTCATGAAGACACAGACTCTGTAGGGCCGGATGTGTCTCATACTAATCAATCAGTGACCATCTTTCAGCAACATCCTGTGGAGACATGGTCACTGATGGGCTAGGACACTGCACATCCAGCTCTGCAGAAGGCAGGCCCACTCAGAGACTGTTTATTTTATTAAGACATGCTTATAAGCTTTGTTTTACTGCCTAAATCAAACAAATAGTCACTGTATGGGTCTGTCTTCTGCAGGGCTGGATGTGCAGTGTAGTATCCTAGCCTATCAGTGACCATGTTTCCGCAGGATGTTGCTGAGAGATGGTCCCTGATTGGTTAGTATGAGACACATCCAACTCTACAGAATCTGTGTCTTCATGAGCTGCAGAGGGCAGACCCATACATGATTTAGGCAGTAAAAACGGATCTTATAAACACTTCTTAATAAAATAAAGTACCTAAAAGTAAATGGTACACAGGGGTATTATAAACATAGTTGAATCTTCCATATCCCTTTTTAGATGTGTCCTGTGGTTCACTCTTGTAGGTTATATAGTGCTCTCACGTGAGTGAATGCCCAGCACTTTATGGGACACTCTCGGGTAAGCAATGTTCTAGCAGTACCCCCTCCCTGTGTCCATTCTTCTCTATATACATACATGTCCTCCTTCTCCTTCCTTTGCTCCTTCCCTGCAGGCAATTCTCTCCCTCCACACTCTCACCGCTCATGTTGTATATCAAGGACTCGCATCAGCCGAGGAAATCCTCTCCAGATTCCCTGAAAACTTCCATCAGAACCTGAAGAATCTGCTCACCAAAATTATTCTGGAAAACGTGTAAGTAATAAAATAGTGCTCCACAAAGAAGCAGCTGGTTAGAGGACCACAAGTATGTGTCAAACTAACAATATTAGTAGTAGCTATGTTTGAGTATAGGAATCCATTTTGTGCATCCTGAGAGCTGGATAATGGCTGAGTGTGTTTTTAGTTATCAGGCAACACGCAGAAGTCAAGAGCCTTTGTTTGATAACTGGATAAGATTGAATCTGACAACACAACCCTTCTCTCTCACTCTGCCAGATGCCGGTACGTTGCATCCTTCAATGCAACCATAACAGAAATGTAAACTCTCCCCCAACACACACACCAGTCCGTTAAATGATCACCATGTCCATACAATAGTCCCTTTAATTGCCCCTTGCTGATGTTCAAGGACCACCGGCTTCATACATTTAAAATATCCACTTGTGAAGAATATCACTTCAAAGTAGGCAATATGTTTTTAAAATGTAAAACAACACAAGGCAGCCTCAATTTTATTACTTTTTTTTATGAAATGATGCTGCTGAGGAAGCTGCCATTTTAGTTTCCGATGGTTTATTTCCTGAGGTATATACTAAACTAAATACAGAGAGGAAGCTCTATCTGCACAATAGGAATTAATCAGTAACCAGTGTCAGCGCTCTCATTAGTACTTGTGCATTGCTAGGTACTTTACACGGGCACATCCTGTTGAGACAGAACTTACCAGAAGCAGGCTCAGTAATAAAAACGGAACCCTGAAGTAAAGAATTGCATATAAAAGTGAAAAGTTGTTTTTAAAATATCATATAGAAGAAATTTGATCAATGTCGTCCGGTAATTTCTGATGTTACGGTAGGCTCTCTTCTTCATTGCCCTCACCTGATTACATTGTGCCATCTCCCAGCATTGGTGCATTGCCAACTCCTGCTGTGGCTCTCTCCTAACATTGCCCTCTACTGCCGCCACCCTCTATCACCCTGTAGCATTACCCATTCCTGCTGTGGCTCACTGTCCTAATATTGCCCCCCACAAATGCCACCCTCTATGACCCTGTAGCTTACCCACTCCTGCTGTGGCTCTCTCCTAACAATGCCCTCCACTGATGCCACCCTCTCCTGACGCTACCCTCTTTGGCCCTGTTGCATTACCCACTCCTGCTTTGGCTCTCTGTCCTACATTGCCCTCCACTGATGCCACCCTCTCCTGACGCTACCCTCTTTGGCCCTGTTGCATTATCCACTCGTGCTGTGGCTCTCTGTCCTACATTGCCCTCCACCGATACCACCCATTCCCGACGCTACCCTCTTTGGCCCTGTTGCATTATCCACTCCTCCTGTGGGTCTCTGTCCTACATTGCCCTCCACTGATGCCACCCTCTCCTGACGCTACCCTCTTTGGCCCTGTTGCATTACCAACTCCTGCTGTGGCTCTCTGTCCTACATTGCCCTCCATTGATACCAACCTCTCCTGACACTACCCTCTTTGACCTGTTTCGTTACCCACTCCTGCTTTGGCTCTCTGTCCTACATTGCCCTCCACTGATGCCACCCTCTCCTGACGCTACCCTCTTTGGCCCTGTTGCATTATCCACTCGTGCTGTGGCTCTCTGTCCTACATTGCCCTCCACCGATACCACCCATTCCCGACGCTACCCTCTTTGGCCCTGTTGCATTATCCACTCCTCCTGTGGGTCTCTGTCCTACATTGCCCTCCACTGATGCCACCCTCTCCTGACGCTACCCTCTTTGGCCCTATTGCATTGCCCTTTCCTGCTCTGTCTCTCTTCTAACAGTAACCTCTTTGCATTGTTGCATTGCCCACTCCTGCTGTGGCTCTCCTAACAGTGCCCTCTCCTGATGCCACCCTCTTTGCATTGTTGCATTGCCCTTTCCTGCTCTGACTCTCTTCTAACCGTAACCTCTTTGCATTGTTGCATTGCCCACTCCTGCTGTGGCTCTCCTAACAGTGCCCTCCACTGATGCCACCCTCTTTGCATTGTTGCATTGCCCTTTCCTGCTCTGACTCTCTTCTAACAGTAACCTCTTTGCATTGTTGCATTGCCCACTCCTGCTGTGGCTCTCCTAACAGTGCCCTCCACTGATGCCACCCTCTTTGCATTGTTGCATTGCCCACTCCTGCTGTGGCTCTCCTAACAGTGCCCTCCACTGATGCTGCCCCTCCCTCTTTGCACTGTTGCATTGCCTACTTATTGTGTTGTGCCCTCTTACCAGTAGACTTAGCTGGCATTGCTGTGTTGCCCTCCCCTCACATTTGTGTTTTTCTCTGCAGGTCTGCATGGAGAAGTGACGCTCAGAACTCTCACAGTAAGTGCTCTGTATCCCTCATGTGCTGTGACAATAAGATGTACACAATCTTCCTCAGCAAGGATACAAGATAATTATTATTTCATATTTTTTCAAACAAAAATGAAAAGTAAAACATTTTTTAAATACACTGTTATGTGAATTATATCAATATGCTGTAACAAGAGATCATGCTCTGACGTTTAAGACTAAAAGGCTCAGAATCAATGTGAGGAAGTAGAGCTTTATTGAAAGTATGGTGTATATAAGGTATATCTGCCCAACAGAAGAAGTACATGTTAGAGATTAGTAAAATAAGGTAATTCTGACATTTTTCGGACACAGATACAAGTTTTTAAACAAAAGCATTTGTTAAAAGGTGCTGTTGTTTCTCGGATGATATTAAAAAAAAGTTCTGTAAAAAGCCAAGATATTTCAGTCCTTAGATAATCCTTTAGTCCACCCAGTTGGTAGCTGCAGCTCTCAGTTCCTGCTGTGCTTCCAGATGACGTTAAACATTGATGACGTTAGACTTACTAATGAGACACGGTAGTTGCAACCACCGTGGTAATGCCTCTACGCGTTTCACCCACTATAGTGCTAGATGCTGCGTCTCCTTGGTTATGAGAACACTAATGTCATCATGTTGCAACACAACCTCATCTGGAAGCACAGCAGAAACTGAGAGCCGCAGCTACCAACTGGATGGATTAATGATTATCTAAGGACTGCCATAAATTTACTTTGTACAAAAGACAACAGCCCCTTTCAATATATGATTCTATTAAGGGACCGAAAGGCTGCAGGTAACTGACCGCTAAGTGTAACTACAATAAGGGCATAATACTGCTAAACATAATACTACAGTATTACTAGACAACTTGCTACTTATTTTGTGTGACCTGCCCCATGTCTCTTTAACCCCCTGTGTTTGTGCCCCTTCTCAGTCTCATTACCGCGTCTTGTTGATTTGAATTGGAGGGTTGATGTGAAGACCTCGTCGGACTCCATCCCCAGAATGGCCGTCCCCACCTGTCTGTTACAGATGAAGGTAAAAGGGGGAGTTGGGGTTTAAGGAGTTCTACGCATTTGGTCCCCTTCTGGGTCGCTACCTTGTCGTGATGAAGGGGCTTGTGTGTCTCAATGAAGCTGTGAGCTATACCATATAGAGCCACAAAAGATGGGCAGGCCACATCATATATATATGTACATGTCTGTGTGGGCTTATATACTGTGTGTTGGGATCTAGATATCAGTGTCTGTTTATATCATCGTGTGTTTGCAAGTCTCTGTACTTTTTTTTATTTAAACGTGCCTATATATTGTGCTTGGTTGTGGTAATCCATAAGGTTTTCTTGGCATAGATACTAGAGTGGGTGCCAGTTCCTTCTCTAGTGGACCGTGATTTGTCTAACCTCTCTGCTATGACCTGTCCATCTTTGGTGATCCTACCTGGTATAGCTAACAGCTTTATTGAGGCACACAAGCCCCTTCACTAAGAAAAGGTAGCAATCCAGAAGGATATATATATATATATATAGTGAAGTAGCCGTGAATGCCGTGAGGTAGCCGTAGACTTTCACTTTCCTTCTAGAATGGGCTAATCTTAGCGCCCTGCCACCACATATGTAATAGAGTACCCGTTTACTGCGTCCCCTCCAGCAATCATTCCTATATTCGTGATTACATTTACTCAAAGCCATTAGGGAGAGGTGCCACCTTTTGAATAATCTTAAAAAATAACTCCAGGTATGATATGGATATAACTGATTTTCTGATCATTAGCAGTGTATTGTACCATATTTTCTTTGTCAATAAGTTTTTCAAATGGAGTTATTTTTACTATTTTATCTCTGACATAGCTCTTTTTTTATTTTTTATTTTATTTCACTCAATGCAAAGAATTCGAGCCAAGATAGTCCATCTAGATGATATTTTCTAATCAGAGTTTTTTTTCCATTAATGTTTCGTTCAAAAATAATTGTCCTATTTTGATTATTCCTTTTCTCTTTAAGGTAAGAAATATCATATTCCCATACCATACAATTTATAAGCTCTATATACCCTTTCCGTACAGGGCACTGGCACGGTCACTGACCTCTTCCCTTTTTGTGCGGCTCCTCTAGATCCAGGAAGATGCTGAACTCTGTGGTTCTGAGTCTGCAACGTCCACACTAACCATGGAAATGAGCAAGGAGACCCTGGACACCATGTTGGATGGACTGCGCAGGATACGGGACCAGCTGTCTGCAGTTGCTAGCAAATAAGGCAAATCTGTAACAACAGAGCCTGGAGTCAGAAACAGCAAGAGCATGAAGATGGAAGGCGGGAAGATGCCATGTGCCCAGACACTGCCACCTGCCCACAAACCATCACGGATTATGGAATTTATCTGAATTAACCTGTAAATTCACAAAACCCCACCTTCCATTCCGGAATAGATAATACCATTTTTATAGCACACCTTCGCATGTGCCAAGACAGGAAACAACATGGAATCCCTCATGCACAAGCAGCATCTGCTAAAAATAAGATTTTCCATTAAGATGCTTTTACATTCTTGGGTACACAGCTACCAATGTAGTTACATACTTCACAAGCATATGACATGTTTCCAAAACTACAGTGGACCTTTAATGAGCCAGATGATCATATGTCAGGTCTACATTGTAAGAACTGTAGTCACTTCCGTGCTCACATGTATGTAATATGTAAATGCAACATTATTAACTCCCATCATCTAGGGATTCATAAGCATTGGATCATGTATATGTTTCCTCTATATTTGACCATTACATTGTCTTTCTTAATAATCCATTTTGTATCTGTTTCTTAGAATTCCTCTGTGGTATACTTTAGAGATTTTTATGATCCTTTTCTACAATCCTGTCTTTATGGAGAAACATTAAAAGTACATATATAAATAAAAATACCGGTAATTGCAATTGGTTGATATTACATTTTTTGAGTGGAAGTGTTACATATTTCTAATTGAATGTCTAAAAATAAGTTAATAAACTTATTTCCTGCTCAGGTTTCACAGAAGTACAGTCGTTGCACGGGGAAACTGGGTGTGGACATGCAAATGAGACTACAATACATCTCTCTCCTAAATCCAGTGCAACGACTGTATTTCTGGGAAACCTCAGCAGGAATTACATTTTATAACTTGTTTTTAGTGGGATTACAAATGTATTATTCATTTTCTGTACGCCATATGGTGGAGGCTTCTATGACTCTGCTGCTCACCATAAGTTAAATGATGTTGAAAATGATATATATTTAAGCCTAAATTACAGAAAACCTCTTTCTTTCCTGTAATCTTCCTTACCTAAGGTGATTAACTGGCACGGTGTGATTTTGATTTGAGCACCTTGATTTTTTTACCCACCACCTCTGCATGCTGTGGAGGCTGGGAGGGTTGTGGCCTTCATCCCCAGGCCCCCTTTGGGTAGAAGAGTCTGATGTCCTCGGCTAGAAGACTAAAGACTAAGAGCCCCTCTCTTGATTGGGATCAACCAAATAGTCCTCTTTATCCTTGTACTCTAGTAGCTACTGGTCGAGCCTTGGGAAGGACACCAAAGGGGCCTCTACACCCACAAGGCGTAGAGGCCCGAAGACTTCCCTGGCATTTGCCTTATCACCACCTTACTATGACCGTTAATTAATCAAAGCTAGCCTCAGAGAGAAATAGGGTATTTTCAGGTAATTTATGCTTTAAATACCCAACGTTAACCAGCACGACGTCCATTCATTATTTTTAATAATGACCAATTGCAATAATAATTATTTAGACATCGGCCTTGGGCGCTTGTGTTATTCGTTCGTACCACCAGCAGGGGGCAGTGCTTTGCCTGTTTTTGAAAAAACAAACCAAATTATGTGTCAAAACCGAAGCAGAAATATCCCGTATTTAACAAAGCAAATCCCCCCATTGTAACCCCTATTGCTTCATACATCTGGCATCAAGAATTTGTCCCAGTTTACTATTCAAAGCTGCAATATGTACCGAGCTCTGGAAAAGGTGTTTGTAACGATTAATAACCTGAAATATCTATTTTTAATTTGTTTGATCATTTTGGGGACGTGAATTGTATACAAATATTTGCATTTTATTTTATGGACCATAATCAGAATTTATTCTTTTGAAGAACTACACCTTAAAATAGACAGATTGTTGTTAGATTACTTTTTCCTAACAAGTATGCGCAATGTATCAGTTTGGTTTCTGCTAATACACTTCTTTAGTTGGCAGGTTTCACTTACAAAATGGCAGGAAATCTCTTTACAGGCAATGTTGATGTTCAGTCGTGTCCAACTCAACATGACCCTATGGACTACAGCATGCCAGGCCCATATGTGTCTGGTGATGCTTATACATAAGGTTTTCTTGGCAAAGATACTGGCGTAGGTTGTCCATTCCTTCTTCAGTGGACTGTGATTTGTCTGACCTCTCTGCTATGACCTGCCCATCTTGAGTGACCCTACATGGTATAGCTCACAGCTTCATTGAGCCCCTTCACCTCAACAAGGTAGTGATCCACAAGGGGCTACAATCAATAGTGAGATTCATACCAATAGCAGGAAAGCAGCAGTTTATTAAACATCTGGATGATGGGGGTGTATGATTATAGTTATCATTGGGGAGAGGGTGGGGTGGAAGGAACAGGCAGAAGTCCAGAGCCTTTGTGTGATAATAGGATAGGATTACAATTGACGCCACATCCCTTCGCCCTCATGCAACCACATCTCTAACACTCAACTTCCTACAAATATCATGGATCCCTCCAAGGTCCTGCATACTTTTTTTTTTTATTAAGCTGTATAACTTTTTTCCTACTTTCTGCTTTTAGTAAGACTTGGTTTCAAGCATATATTTTTGTTCATATTACAGTTGTCCTTTAAGAACACCTCATTAAATCCAAGCTTTTATGTAGATAGAATTGGCAGACTAGATGGGCCTGCTGTCAAAACTAAGGGCCACAATCAATTTGAAGCCCGCAACTCGATCGCAGATGGCTGAATATCTGCAGGTGTGTTGCGGGCTCCCGTTCGTCTCTGATTGTGATGCTAATCAATTGCTCAAGCCCGCAAGTTACTGTCCCAAAGCCGAAACCATAAACCATGCACTGGTTTGTAGCATTTCAGGGCGGGGACATGATCAATTAAGCAAGCCCGTAACCTCCCATTTGAAATCAGCCAATAGAAAAGGAGACTGTCATTATTACGGCAGTAAAACATGGAGGTTACATGTCAAGCAGTTAGGTTCGGAGTCTGATATGCGATGGCTCGCAAACCCGAAAAATACAGAATTATAAAAAAGGAATGCCAGTACTGGCCTGTAAATCGGAAGTCATTCCGAGCCCACAAAAAGAGTAGCTTGTGACCTCATTTACGGGCTACCAGAACTCCCGAAACCTCAATTGAATGGGGCCCTATGTTTCTATTTAAAGGGAGGGTACTATGAGTAAGCAATGAGTGGTGCAAGTAACGAAAGATAATGTTTTAATGAATTAATCTTTATAGGCCTAGACCCACAATGCCGAGGCCTAGGGCTGCACATCTTCGGGGGGGCAGCAAGCTGACTGAAATTCATGTCTGCAGGTATGCCTGACATTTTCTTTTCTTATATATAAATATACTTAACTACAAATTTGATTCAAGTCAGGGGACCAAGAGGTCACACCACCCTGAAGCCGAGCAGGTCAGTACTTGAATGGGAGAATACCAGGAGCTGTATGCAGTGGTCCACTGGAGATGGAACTGGCAACCCACTCCAGTATCTCTGCCATGAATACCAAGTGGATCAGCATGGAGAGTCGGAGACTGGGCAACGCAGTTTGGGGCTTGGAGGCACACATAACTTGGGGGGTGAAATAATCTAATTAGGCCTATAGCCGCATATAATCTAAATACTGTACGTCCATGTCTGAGAGCGTGTGAGCAGCACAGGATATAATGAGAGGCGCTTAGTGATTATGCGACGAGGACACTGGATGCGATGAGGAATTTATTACATGGTAAGTTAATTAGCTCTGAGTAAAAACCTATTCATGATTTGCTCATTAGTGTACAAGTGGATTTTATTCCCAAATTGTGTAAGAGATGAACTCACAAGGAGCGTGTGGGCTTATTACTAGCGGAGATGTACAATTAACACACTAATGATATGAAAAGAGTAGACATGTGGCTTAGTCCTCTATGATGCTGTTATGTCTGCTGATGGATGCTCTGGGTGTATGAGCAGATAGGAGCTGTGAGGGGTGAGAGGTTGGGTGTCAGGGGGGCGGCCTCTGGGGCTCTGATTCCTGAATTCCTCTGTCAGATTGATGTGTGTGACCTTCTGAAGGTCACGTGTGATCCTTTCATGTCAGCTGGACATGTTATGGGGATTATCTCCAGTCCTTTCATGCCCCCCTACAGATTATTTGGGTCTAGGCTGAGTTTACACAATCCCTGAGCTTTTAATGACCGTCTGTCCCAAACTGGCGTCTGCAGACTATCAAATGAAAACATGGGACGCTAATAATTACACACAGAGCACAACATGTGGAGCCGTTACTGTCACTATGTGTATATTGTGTTATATGATATAGGGCAGCCTATACATCACATCTCTAGTGTTGGATCGGTCACTCTATATTGTGTTATATGATACATTGTGGCCTGTACATCACAACTCTAGTGTATTGTGTTATATGATACATTGTGGCTTCTATTGTGTAGTTAGTGGCCTACACATATCATCTATTCTATTATTACTAGGAACTTGCCCGTCAAAAATGACGGGATTAAAATGGTAAGGCTGGCAATGCTGTTTGCCACACAATGTGAGGCTTTTGGTCCCCTGAGCACCTTCCGCGCTCATTGTGAGCCTTTCCTCTCGCCTATTGTACGAGACGCTCATTGCAGGTTTTGTTAACCTGCAAGCTTAGTCTTTCTCCTCTTTGTGTGTGCTGAATGTTTGCGTGGCGCACAGTGACTGCCTTCATTTCTTTCCTCGCTTAGGCGATTTTGGAGTGACGAAAAGCACCAAATATGGGCGTAATTCGCTTGTAATCTCACTCCCAGGCTTCCTGTGTCCCCCCCTGTGCTGTGTGTGAGTGTTTTATAATTTTTTGTTCATGTTTTTTTAGTTTTGTTAGGTTTTTAGAGTTACACGTTTGAACATTGCTGCGCCGCTGTTTTGCCTCGCTTCGCGACGCTCGCATGTGTGACGGCACCGCTGCTTCGCTTTGTTGCGTTACCAACATCGCAAATGCTACGAACAGCACAAAGTAGTTAGCAGCCTATACAGATCATCTCTTGTATTGTAACTTACTCTGTGTAGTTAGAGACCTATACATAGCATCTCTGGTATTGTACATTTTGCAGTTAGCAGTTCATACAGATCAGCTCTTGTATTGTAACTTGCACTGTGTAGTTTGCAGCCTAAACATATCATGTCTTGTACTATAACCGTTACTCTGTGTAGTTAGCAGCCTATACATAGCATTGCTTTTACGTAATATACTCTGTGTAGTTAGCGGCTTATACATAGCATCTATTGTATTGTAAGTTATGTAGTTAGCGGTCTATGCATGGCATCTCTTTTATTGTAACTTATGTAGTTAGCGACCTATACATAACATATCTTGTATTGTAACTTACAGCCTTATTAAATTGTAATTTGGCCAATTGAATAGGGCTCTATATCAGCACATAGCATATTTTTTTAAAGAAGTTTTTAGTTAGTGAACTTCTATCCAAAAGCAAGGTCTTCCCTAACTAAAAACTTCTGTAAAAAAATATGCTCTGTGCTTATATAGAGCCCTATTCAATTGGCCAAATCGCAATTTAATAAGGCTGTTAATCTGTGTAGTTAGCAGTCAATATATAACATCTCTTGTAACATCTCTAAATGACTCTGAGTAGTTAGTGGCTGTGACAAGGTACTTGCCCCCCTTGTTTCCGGCACTTTTAATGGAGGAATACCAAAAAAGGAGGCGTAAAAGCTTTTTCAAACATTGCTGTGTCTTTAGCCAGTTTTACAATAAAACAAATTTTAAGAAAAGAACAGGTCTAGCTTCCATTGAGGCACTACCTTTATTTTTAGATAAACCTCAATGTAGCAAAACAAAAAAAAACATCCAGTACTTTTAATATTCAAATACTGACCTTTCACTTTTAAGACCAAGTTTCCAGTCTGTGGCCTGCTCATCAGCTTCCAAACGGCAGTCTCTTTCTCTGGGTGTCTTTCTCCCGCTTCAGATACAGTATGGACATTCCTCTCTCGTGTCCCTTTTTACAGATCCAATACACCTCTCTGGGTCAATCTCTGTCGTTGTCTTGTCCCAGCTTTAGTAAACACCATTCTGGTATCTCTCTTGCATCTCTTATGAACATCATAAACAGTCCAGTGAGTCTGTATTTCTGCTTTAAGCAAACTTTCCCATTTACATACCCATTGCACGCTATAGGCCCCAAACACAGCCTGTCTCAATTACTACTTGCAACAGTCCATCAATGAGGGATCCTCGTCGCCAGGCTGCAGTCTATTAACTGGGCACATCTATCTCTGGCTTTCTATTTTAAAGTCTGTGCACAGATGTGCTAATTAAACTCATTCAGGAGTCAACTCTTTCACATCTTCTGGTGTAAACTCTGCTCCTGTAGTTAACTGTTTTACACATTCCTGGTCTCACTCTGTCACACGGCCTATACATTGCATCTCTTTTATTGTAACTTACTCTGTGTAGTTAGCGGCCTATACATAGCATCTTTTGTATTGTAACTTACTCTGTGTAGTTAGCGGCCTATACATAGCATCTTTTGTATTGTAACTTACTCTGTGTAGTTAGCGGCCTATAGATATGATCTCTTGTATTGTAACTTACTCTGTGTAGTTAGCGGCCTATACATAGCATCTCTTTTATTGTAACTTACTCTGTGTAGTTAGCGGCCTATACATAGCATCTTTTGTATTGTAACTTACTCTGTGTAGTTAGCGGCCTATAGATATCATGTCTTGTATTGTAACTTATTATGTTTAGTTAGTGGCCTATAGATATGATCTCTTGTATTGTAACTTACTCAATGTAGTTAGCAGCCTATACATAGCAGCTCTTGTATTGTAACTTACTCTGTGTAGTTAGCGGCCTATACATAGCATCTTTTGTATTGTAACTTACTCTGTGTATTTAGCGGTCTATAGATATCATGTCTTGTATTGTAACTTACTCTGTGTAGTTAGTGGCCTATACATATGATCTCTTGTATTGTAACTTACTCAATGTAGTTAGCAGCCTATAAATAGCATCTCTTGTATTGTAACTTACTCTATGTAGTTAGTGGCCTATACATAGCAGCTCTTGTATTGTAAATTACTCAATGTAGTTAGCTGACTATACATAGCAGCTCTTGTATTGTAACTTACTCAGTGTTGTTAGTGGCCCATACATAGCATCTCTTATATTGTAAATTACTCTGTGTAGTTAGTGGCCTATACATATCATCTCTTGTAATGTAACTTGCACTGTGTTGTTTGCTTCCTAAACATATCATGTTTTGTACTATAAATGTTACTCTGTGTCGTTCGCAGCCTATACATAGCATCTCTGTTATCGTAACTTACTCTGTGTAGTTAGAGGCATATACATAGTATTGCTTTTACGTAACTTACTTTGTGTAGTTAGTGGCTTATAAATAGCATCTCTTGTATTGTAATTTATGGAGTTAGCGGTCTATACACAGCATCTCTTTTATTGTAACTTATGTAGTTAGCGGCACATACATAACATCTCTTGTATTGTAACTTACTCTGAGTAGTTAGCGGCCAAAACATATCATGTCTTGTATTGTAACTTAATCTGTGTAGTTAGTGGTCTATACATAACATCTTGTTTAGGGCAACACATAGCATCCATTGAATTGTAACTTACTTATCGTTAGCTTTCTGTACATCACATTGCTGACATTGTAATTATTACATTGTGTAGTTCGTAGTCATATCTCTGACTATAATTGTGGGACAAATTAGTAAAAAGATTGCATTTATCCTATCAGCTCAACCATATAGGAGAAAAAAACAGTAGCCGTACGTTTCGTGAACCAAATATGAGGAAAATATTTTTTTTTACTCATTATTTACTTGTTATTTCTTAAATACAGTACCAAATATTTTTTTTTATATTTATTATTGCCATGATATATATATTTATTCTTGCTGCTCATTGGGATTAATTTATCATTTAAACCATATTTTGAGTAATATTTTATTTTACTACCCTTGTTCTCTACTAGGGTAATCTAGTGTTGTCAGAAAAATTAACAGTTGCAATTATTACACCAATCCATAAAACTATTTCTATTTTTATTTGTATATTCACTTAGGTAATTATAGGTAAGGTGCCATTTTTTTCCAAGCATGGTCTGTTCATCATTTTGCTGGGCTTTCCTCTCTACTGGACAAGTATAAGCCGTACAAGCCTTGACATTGTAGGCATTGATTATAATTCTGTATATTTTTAGTTCTTTAATATCCAAATTCATCTTTTTTTAGGAATAGCCTCAAACATGTTCTCTGTGGCCCTCAAGGGAATAAGCAATTTATTTAATGTAATACAGTAATTTCAAATATACATGGAAACCACTAGCTGTGCCGAGCTCTCCTGTTACTGTGGGAATTGTATGTTCAGTTGGCTAAACCGCCATATTACTTTTGGAAGTAAGAGTCCTTGATTAAGTATAAGGTAGACAGGAAATTGTCAGAACATTTTTTACATTGTTAGATAAAATCAGAATTTTTTAAGATTCCACCTTGTCTTTGTTGCATCACTCCCTGGGAGCTGGAACATGGGATGGCTTATTTTTTTATTTGTTAGTGGGTGATAAAGGTTATGTTTGGAGGATTTCTTGGATAATTGACACAACCACTCTGCCACTTACAAGCCCAAAAGCAGATGCTTGCATCAGTAGATCCAAGCCCTGCAAATTTTTCACACAAGCAACATCTACCAACGTGTCATGGAGTCCAGCAGAGGCATCAAAAATATTTTTAATGAAAAAATAGCTTTTTATGATTTTTTTTTCTGTTTATATATGCTCTTGGTCACGCTGAAAGTGTTTAAACATATATTTTTCTTTGTATATTGATCCCGTAATGAGCCTTACACAGAGTGGTTTCTAGTATGTTGATGGCATCAAGGCAAATGCTATACATTTATTATACACTAGCTACTTTCCCCTTCAAAAATGACGTCCT
The DNA here is from genome assembly GCA_027410445.1 of Discoglossus pictus. NCBI lineage: Eukaryota > Metazoa > Chordata > Amphibia > Anura > Alytidae > Discoglossus > Discoglossus pictus. Next base: position 55,955,040 of record CM050175.1, read on the forward strand.
TAAAATTTAAAGGCTGTCAATGCTGTTTGCCACACAATGTGAGCACCTTCAATGCTCATCGCGAGTCCCGCTAAGCGCCTTTGGCGCTCATTGCATGGCTCACAATGAGTGCCTTTGGTGCTTATTGCGAGCTTCTCCCCTTGTCTACTTTACAGGCCTCGCAATGATCACCTTCAGCGCTCATTGCGAGCCCCGCAATGAGCGGCGAACCCGCAACTTGCAACTTTTGTGGTTCTCGATGATCACCTTCGGCGCTCATCGCGAGCCCTGCAATGAGTGCTTTTGGCGGTATTTTGAGTTACGAACTTGAAACAATTTTGTCAGTTAAATTAGAAAACTGTGTGCCTTGCGATCAGCGGCAAAGTGATCGCAGCCATCGACATGAGCGCCTTCTGGGCTCATGTCTAGGCCGTTTTAAAGTCCTGCGGGCCTCACGATGAGTGCTCATCACGAGCCCTGCAATGAGCACCTAGCGATGTCACAGTACATGTTGGCATTCATGGTTCCTTCAATGAACTGTAGCTCCCGAGTGCCAGCAGCACTCATTCAGGCCCAGATCAAGACACTCCCCCACCAAAAGTATACATCTATACTGAGGAAAGTTATTTGAAACAATCCCTAAATGACAGATAAATGGATAAGGCACAAATAACACAAAAACACTGATACGAGATGAAACCCTCAGTTTGAATGTAAACAGTGATGCAGAGAGAGTGGAGGCAGCATCTGACATCATCAGGTAAATACATATAGGGGGAATCAATACAAAATATTATAGAAAACATATATACACATATTGACATATGTGTATATATGTTTGGTCTGGGCCTGCATGAGTGTTGCCGGCACTGGGGAGCTACGGTTCATTGAGGAAACCATGAATGCCAAAATGTATTGTGACATACTGAAGCAGAGCATAATCCCCTCCCTTTGGAGACTTGGCCGCAGGGCACTATTCCAACATGTTAACGACCCCAAACATACCTCCAAGACCTTAACATACCTCACCAGACCTTAACCGTATTGAGCATCTGTGGGGCATCCTCAAACGGAGAGTGGGGGAGTGCAAGATCTCTAACATCCACCAGCTCCATGATGTCATTATGGAGGAGTGGAAGAGGACTCCAGTGGCAACATGTGAAGCTCTGGTAAACTCCATGCCCATGAGGGTTAAGGTATTGCTGGAAAATAATGGTGGCCACACAATATTTTTACACTTTGGGTGCAATTTGAACATTTCCACTTAGGGGTGTACTCACTTTTGTTGCCAACGGTTTAGACATTAATGGCTGTGTGTTGAATTATTTTGAGGGAACAGCGCATTTACACTGTTATACAGGCTGTACACTTACTACTTTACATTGTAGCAGAGGGTCATTTCTTCAGTGTTGTCACATGAAAAGATATAATAAAATATTAACAAAAATGTGAGAACACTTTTGTGAGATACTGTATGTGATAAGGATATTAAAATGTGGCAAGTTCTTAAAGAGATGGGAGTAACAGATAATCTCATCCACCTCCTGAGATACCTGTATGTGGACCAATTATCCACAGTCAGAACTGAATATGGGACAACAGAATGGTTCAAGATCGACAAGGTTGTATATTGTCACCTTATGTATTCAACTTATACGCAGAGTACATCATGCATAAGGCCAGACTGGATGAATCCAAAGCCAGAATTAATAGTACTGGAAGAAATATCAACAACCTCAGATACGCCGATGATACTACTCTGATGGCTGAAAGTGAGGAGGAACTAAAGGACTTATTGATGAGAGTAAAAGAAAAGAGTGCTGCTCAGTATTAAAAAGAAGAGGATCGTGCCAGACAGCAATCTCAGTTCCTGCTTCTCTGCTTTACAACAAAGACACAAAAGATACAACCCCCACCATGGCTAATAGTTTCCTTCATACACCTCCTGATATTTCCATGACTGGTTTATCTGTAACTTGCAAGACTACCACCAAGACATAGATTTGACCACATACCTGACACAGGCTTTGGCGCACCCCACACAGTGTTGTTTGTGTTCTATGATTTGTTCATGCATTTTGTCTTTCCTTGTGTGTTGGAAAGTACTTGATTATCGTGCAGATCAATAAAGTATTGTAATATTAAAATATATACATTAAAGATGTTTATTAATATATTTTTTATTCTTGCTTTGGAGTTGGAATGTTTAATGTCCAGATTACCATTTATTTCTTCTAGCACAATATATTTCTCCAGCCCCAGTATGATATAGATAGCATTTTCCTCTAATACTGACAGGCGACAAACCTGGTTATTTTAGGAATAACTAATGTTTTGAGTTCCTTATTCCATATTCTGTGATGTTTATTTGTTTGATTTGCTTAGAAATTGACAAGCAAAGCCAAAAACTGTATAAATCATCTCACTTTGAGTTAAAGATCAATCATGAAACATTTGGAAAGAGATGAATGTTTTTGTAGAATAGGCACAATCATCAAGCCAGTAGAAATTTCAATTAATACTATGTTACGCTTCAATTAAGCCTGCAAAAAGACAAGGATTTAAGAAAAATTCAAGCTTTTCTGGAATAATTTTTAACGCAATGCAGGAACCAGTAATTATGAGTTGAGCCTAGAATGCTCAATGCTGAGTTTAGTCTGCCTTGCTGTTTAGTGTGAGCTTCCCAGCTGAGTTTAGCTTTCTATGCTGCACAGTATGAACCTGGAACACTCTGAGCTTAATGTTTATTACAAGTTTTGATTACACTGCCTTGCTGTATAGTTTGAGCCAGAAATTATTTCCATTTTATTTGTTGTTGCTCACTAGCCTAGAATGCTCTAAGACAAGTTTAGTCTGGCTTTTTGTGTAGTGTGAGCCTGGAAAGCTCTGAGTTGAGTCTAGTCTGGCTTGTTGTGTAGTGTGAGCCTGGAACGCTCTGAGTTGAGTCTAGTCTGGCTTGTTGTGTAGTGTGAGCCTGGAATGCTCTGAGTTGAGTTTAGTCTGGCTTTTTGTGTAGTGTGAGCCTGGAAGGCTCTGAGTTGAGTCTAGTCTGGCTTGTTGTGTAGTGTGAGCCTGGAATGCTCTGAGTTGAGTCTAGTCTGGCTTGTTGTGTAGTGTGAGCCTGGAATGCTCTGAGTTGAGTCTAGTCTGGCTTGTTGTGTAGTGTGAGCCTGGAATGCTCTGAGTTGAGTCTAGTCTGGCTTGTTGTGTAGTGTGAGCCTGGAATGCTCTGAGTTGAGTCTAGTCTGGCTTGTTGTGTAGTGTGAGCCTGGAACGCTCTGAGTTGAGTCTAGTCTGGCTTGTTGTGTAGTGTGAGCCTGGAATGCTCTGAGTTGAGTCTAGTCTGGCTTGTTGTGTAGTGTGAGCCTGGAACGCTCTGAGTTGAGTCTAGTCTGGCTTGTTGTGTAGTGTGAGCCTGGAATGCTCTGAGTTGAGTCTAGTCTGGCTTGTTGTGTAGTGTGAGCCTGGAACGCTCTGAGTTGAGTCTAGTCTGGCTTGTTGTGTAGTGTGAGCCTGGAATGCTCTGAGTTGAGTCTAGTCTGGCTTGTTGTGTAGTGTGAGCCTGGAATGCTCTGAGTTGAGTCTAGCCTGGCTTGTTGTGTAGTGTGAGCCTGGAACGCTCTGAGTTGAGTCTAGTCTGGCTTGTTGTGTAGTGTGAGCCTGGAATGCTCTGAGTTGAGTCTAGTCTGGCTTGTTGTGTAGTGTGAGCCTGGAACGCTCTGAGTTGAGTCTAGTCTGGCTTGTTGTGTAGTGTGAGCCTGGAATGCTCTGAGTTGAGTCTAGTCTGGCTTGTTGTGTAGTGTGAGCCTGGAATGCTCTGAGTTGAGTCTAGCCTGGCTTGTTGTGTAGTGTGAGCCTGGAACGCTCTGAGTTGAGTCTAGTCTGGCTTGTTGTGTAGTGTGAGCCTGGAATGCTCTGAGTTGAGTCTAGCCTGGCTTGTTGTGTAGTGTGAGCCTGGAATGCTCTGAGTTGAGTCTAGCCTGGCTTGTTGTGTAGTGTGAGCCTGGAATGCTCTGAGTTGAGTCTAGTCTGGCTTTTCTGGAATAATTTTTCACGCAATGCAGGAACCAGTAATTATGAGTTGAGCCTAGAATGCGCAGAGCTGAGTTTAGTCTGCCTTGCTGTTTAGTGTGAGCTTCCCAGCTGAGTTTAGCTTTCTATGCTGCACAGTATGAACCTGGAACACTCTGAGCTTATTGTTTATTACAAGTTTTGATTACACTGCCTTGCTGTATAGTTTGAGCAAGAAATTATTTCCATTTTATTTGTTGTTGCTCACTAGCCTAGAATGCTCTAAGACAAGTTTAGTCTGGCTTTTTGTGTAGTGTGAGCCTGGAAAGCTCTGAGTTGAGTCTAGTCTGGCTTGTTGTGTAGTGTGAGCCTGGAACGCTCTGAGTTGAGTCTAGTCTGGCTTGTTGTGTAGTGTGAGCCTGGAATGCTCTGAGTTGAGTTTAGTCTGGCTTTTTGTGTAGTGTGAGCCTGGAAGGCTCTGAGTTGAGTCTAGTCTGGCTTGTTGTGTAGTGTGAGCCTGGAATGCTCTGAGTTGAGTCTAGTCTGGCTTGTTGTGTAGTGTGAGCCTGGAATGCTCTGAGTTGAGTCTAGTCTGGCTTGTTGTGTAGTGTGAGCCTGGAATGCTCTGAGTTGAGTCTAGTCTGGCTTGTTGTGTAGTGTGAGCCTGGAATGCTCTGAGTTGAGTCTAGTCTGGCTTGTTGTGTAGTGTGAGCCTGGAACGCTCTGAGTTGAGTCTAGTCTGGCTTGTTGTGTAGTGTGAGCCTGGAATGCTCTGAGTTGAGTCTAGTCTGGCTTGTTGTGTAGTGTGAGCCTGGAACGCTCTGAGTTGAGTCTAGTCTGGCTTGTTGTGTAGTGTGAGCCTGGAATGCTCTGAGTTGAGTCTAGTCTGGCTTGTTGTGTAGTGTGAGCCTGGAACGCTCTGAGTTGAGTCTAGTCTGGCTTGTTGTGTAGTGTGAGCCTGGAATGCTCTGAGTTGAGTCTAGTCTGGCTTGTTGTGTAGTGTGAGCCTGGAATGCTCTGAGTTGAGTCTAGCCTGGCTTGTTGTGTAGTGTGAGCCTGGAACGCTCTGAGTTGAGTCTAGTCTGGCTTGTTGTGTAGTGTGAGCCTGGAATGCTCTGAGTTGAGTTTAGTCTGGCTTGTTGTGTAGTGTGAGCCTGGAACGCTCTGAGTTGAGTCTAGTCTGGCTAGTTGTGTAGTGTGAGCCTGGAATGCTCTGAGTTGAGTCTAGACTGGCTTGTTGTGTAGTGTGAGCCTGGAATGCTCTGAGTTGAGTCTAGCCTGGCTTGTTGTGTAGTGTGAGCCTGGAACGCTCTGAGTTGAGTCTAGTCTGGCTTGTTGTGTAGTGTGAGCCTGGAATGCTCTGAGTTGAGTCTAGCCTGGCTTGTTGTGTAGTGTGAGCCTGGAATGCTCTGAGTTGAGTCTAGCCTGGCTTGTTGTGTAGTGTGAGCCTGGAATGCTCTGAGTTGAGTCTAGTCTGGCTTTTCTGGAATAATTTTTCACGCAATGCAGGAACCAGTAATTATGAGTTGAGCCTAGAATGCGCAGAGCTGAGTTTAGTCTGCCTTGCTGTTTAGTGTGAGCTTCCCAGCTGAGTTTAGCTTTCTATGCTGCACAGTATGAACCTGGAACACTCTGAGCTTATTGTTTATTACAAGTTTTGATTACACTGCCTTGCTGTATAGTTTGAGCAAGAAATTATTTCCATTTTATTTGTTGTTGCTCACTAGCCTACAATGCTCTAAGCCGAGTTTAGTCTGGCTTTTTGTGTAGTGTGAGCCTGGAAAGCTCTGAGTTGAGTCTAGTCTGGCTTGTTGTGTAGTGTGAGCCTGGAACGCTCTGAGTTGAGTCTAGTCTGGCTTGTTGTGTAGTGTGAGCCTGGAATGCTCTGAGTTGAGTCTAGTCTGGCTTGTTGTGTAGTGTGAGCCTGGAACGCTCTGAGTTGAGTCTAGTCTGGCTTGTTGTGTAGTGTGAGCCTGGAATGCTCTGAGTTGAGTCTAGTCTGGCTTGTTGTGTAGTGTGAGCCTGGAACGCTCTGAGTTGAGTCTAGTCTGGCTTGTTGTGTAGTGTGAGCCTGGAATGCTCCGAGTTGAGTTTAGTCTGGCTTGTTGTGTAGTGTGAGCCTGGAATGCTCTGAGTTGAGTCTAGTCTGGCTTGTTGTGTAGTGTGAGCCTGGAACGCTCTGAGTTGAGTCTAGTCTGGCTTGTTGTGTAGTGTGAGCCTGGAACGCTCTGAGTTGAGTCTAGTCTGGCTTGTTGTGTAGTGTGAGCCTGGAACGCTCTGAGTTGAGTTTAGTCTGGCTTGTTGTGTAGTGTGAGCCTGGAATGCTCTGAGTTGAGTCTAGTCTGGCTTGTTGTATAGTGTGAGCCTGGAACGCTCTGCATTGAGCTTAATCTGGCTTGTTGTATATTGTGAGCCTGGAAAGCTCTGAGTCGAGTGTAGTCTGGCTTATTGTGTAGTGTGATCCTGGAAAGCTCAGAGTTGAATTTAGTCTGAATTGTTGTGTAGTGTGAGCCTGGAACGCTCTTAATTGAGCTTAATCTGGCTTGCTGTGTAGTGTGAGCCTGGAAAGCTCTGAGTTGAGTTTAGTTTGGCTTGTTGTGTATTGTGAGTCTGGAAAGCTCTGGGTTGAGTTTAGTCTGGCTTGTTGTGTAGTGTGAGCCTGGAAAGTTCTGAGTTGAGTTTAGTCTGGATTGCTGTGTAGTGTGAGCCTATAACACTCTGAGTTGAGTTTAGTCTGGCTTGTTATGTAGAGTGAGTCTGGAACGTTCAAAGCTGAGTTTAGTCTGGCTTGTTGTGTTGTGTGATCCTGGAAAGCTCTGAATTGAGCTTAATCTGGCTTGTTGTGTATTGTGATTCTGGAAAGCTCTGGGTTGAGTTTAGTCTGGATTGTTGTGTAGTGTGAGCCTGGGAAGCTCTGAGTTGAGTTTAGTCTGGATTGTTGTGTAGTGTGAGCCTGGAAAGCTCTGAATTGAGCTTAATCTGGCTTGTTGTGTATTGTGATTCTGGAAAGCTCTGGGTTGAGTTTAGTCTGGCTTGTTGTGTAGTATGAGCCTGGGAAGCTCTGAGTTGAGTTTAGTCTGGATTGTTGTGTAGTGTGAGCCTGGGAAGCTCTGAGTTGAGTTTAGTGTGACTCGCTGTGTAGTGTGAGTCTGAAAAGCTCTGGGTTGAGTTTAGTCTGGCTTGTTATGTAATGTGAGTCTGGAACGTTCAAAGCTGAGTTGAATCTAGTCTGGCTTCATGTGTCTTGTGAGCCAGGAACACCTCAATCTGATTTTTCTCTACCTTGCTGTGCAATGAGCGTCAGTAACACTCTAAGCTTAGTTTTTCCTCTTTTACAGGATTATGTGAGCATGGAACGTTCAAAGCTGAGTCTAGTCTGGCTTGTTGTGTATTGTGAGCCTGGGAAGTTCTGAGTTGAGTCTAGCCTGGCTTGTTGTGTAGTGTGAGCCTGGAATGCTCTGAGTTGAGTCTAGTCTGGCTTTTCTGGAATAATTTTTCACGCAATGCAGGAACCAGTAATTATGAGTTGAGCCTAGAATGCGCAGAGCTGAGTTTAGTCTGCCTTGCTGTTTAGTGTGAGCTTCCCAGCTGAGTTTAGCTTTCTATGCTGCACAGTATGAACCTGGAACACTCTGAGCTTATTGTTTATTACAAGTTTTGATTACACTGCCTTGCTGTATAGTTTGAGCAAGAAATTATTTCCATTTTATTTGTTGTTGCTCACTAGCCTACAATGCTCTAAGCCGAGTTTAGTCTGGCTTTTTGTGTAGTGTGAGCCTGGAAAGCTCTGAGTTGAGTCTAGTCTGGCTTGTTGTGTAGTGTGAGCCTGGAACGCTCTGAGTTGAGTCTAGTCTGGCTTGTTGTGTAGTGTGAGCCTGGAATGCTCTGAGTTGAAACTAGTCTGGCTTGTTGTGTAGTGTGAGCCTGGAACGCTCTGAGTTGAGTCTAGTCTGGCTTGTTGTGTAGTGTGAGCCTGGAATGCTCTGAGTTGAGTCTAGTCTGGCTTGTTGTGTAGTGTGAGCCTGGAACGCTCTGAGTTGAGTCTAGTCTGGCTTGTTGTGTAGTGTGAGCCTGGAATGCTCCGAGTTGAGTTTAGTCTGGCTTGTTGTATAGTGTGAGCCTGGAATGCTCTGAGTTGAGTCTAGTCTGGCTTGTTGTGTAGTGTGAGCCTGGAACGCTCTGAGTTGAGTCTAGTCTGGCTTGTTGTGTAGTGTGAGCCTGGAACGCTCTGAGTTGAGTCTAGTCTGGCTTGTTGTGTAGTGTGAGCCTGGAACGCTCTGAGTTGAGTTTAGTCTGGCTTGTTGTGTAGTGTGAGCCTGGAATGCTCTGAGTTGAGTCTAGTCTGGCTTGTTGTATAGTGTGAGCCTGGAACGCTCTGCATTGAGCTTAATCTGGCTTGTTGTATATTGTGAGCCTGGAAAGCTCTGAGTCGAGTGTAGTCTGGCTTATTGTGTAGTGTGATCCTGGAAAGCTCAGAGTTGAATTTAGTCTGAATTGTTGTGTAGTGTGAGCCTGGAACGCTCTTAATTGAGCTTAATCTGGCTTGCTGTGTAGTGTGAGCCTGGAAAGCTCTGAGTTGAGTTTAGTTTGGCTTGTTGTGTATTGTGAGTCTGGAAAGCTCTGGGTTGAGTTTAGTCTGGCTTGTTGTGTAGTGTGAGCCTGGAAAGTTCTGAGTTGAGTTTAGTCTGGATTGCTGTGTAGTGTGAGCCTATAACACTCTGAGTTGAGTTTAGTCTGGCTTGTTATGTAGAGTGAGTCTGGAACGTTCAAAGCTGAGTTTAGTCTGGCTTGTTGTGTTGTGTGATCCTGGAAAGCTCTGAGTTGAGTTTAGTCTGGATTGTTGTGTAGTGTGAGCCTGGAAAGCTCTGAATTGAGCTTAATCTGGCTTGTTGTGTATTGTGATTCTGGAAAGCTCTGGGTTGAGTTTAGTCTGGCTTGTTGTGTAGTATGAGCCTGGGAAGCTCTGAGTTGAGTTTAGTCTGGATTGTTGTGTAGTGTGAGCCTGGGAAGCTCTGAGTTGAGTTTAGTCTGACTCGCTGTGTAGTGTGAGTCTGAAAAGCTCTGGGTTGAGTTTAGTCTGGCTTGTTATGTAATGTGAGTCTGGAACGTTCAAAGCTGAGTTGAATCTAGTCTGGCTTCATGTGTCTTGTGAGCCAGGAACACCTCAATCTGATTTTTCTCTACCTTGCTGTGCAATGAGCGTCAGTAACACTCTAAGCTTAGTTTTTCCTCTTTTACAGGATTATGTGAGCATGGAACGTTCAAAGCTGAGTCTAGTCTGGCTTGTTGTGTATTGTGAGCCTGGGAAGTTCTGAGTTGAGTTTAGTCTGGCTTGTTGTGTAGTGTCAGCCTGGGAAGTTCTGAGTTGAGTTTAGTCTGGCTTGTTGTGTAGTGTGAGCCTGGAACACTCTTAGTTGAGCTTAATCTGGCTTGTTGTGTATTGTGAGCCTGGGAAGCTCTGAGTTGAGTTTAGTCTGGCTTGTTGTGTAGTGTGAATCTGGAACGTTCAAAGCTGAGTTTAGTCTGGCTTGTTGTGCAGTGTGATCCTGGAAAGATCTGAGTTGAATTTAGTCTGGATTGTTGTGTATTGTGAGCCTGGGAAGCTCTGAGTTGAGTTTAGTCTGGCTTGTTGTGTAGTGTGAGTCTGGTAAGTTCAAGCTGAGTTTAGTCTGGATTGTTGTGTAGTGTGAGCCTGGAACGCTCTGAGTTGAGTTTAGTCTGGCTTGTTGTGTAGTGTGAGCCAGGAACACCTCAATCTGAGTTTGCTCTACCTTGCTGTGCAATGAGCGTCAGTAACACTCTAAGCTTAGTTTTTCCTCTTTTACAGGATTATGTGAGCATGGAACTTTCTGAGTTGAGTTTAGCCTGGCTCGTTGTTCAGTGTTATTGACGTAGCCCAGGCACAAGAAAATAGGCTTACTGCCCCACTGTTTCCGATAAAATTTCAGGACAGAGGAGAGAAAAATTATTCTGCATTACCTATATTTAATTTATTTATTTTACATAGTAGATCAGATATTTCTCATACAGAAATAAACCTTTTGCAATGTTTAAAAGACCACTGTAGCGTAATTTCAAGTAAAGCTCATATATATGTTTCTTGAAGTTTAAAATAAATGATGTTTGTTGAAGTTTAAAATAAATGAAAGTTAATATTTTTTCTCACTTTCAAAATTATGTTTTCTCCTCACTGCTTTCTCTACCTCCCTGTCGAGGTGGCCATGATGGAGCTTGGAAGCAGGGCGGGCTATGATGTCCTGCTACATCTGGTGACATAATTAGCTCCACCCCAATGGCCTACACAGAGGTAATAGCTGTATTGTAACCATATTAATTTGTACTATAGGCCCCACCTAGTGACAGTGCATGGGCCATAATAGCCGTGCCCCCATTTACTGAGCATGCTCAGTCTGAAACAGAGTCAGACTGCTTTTCATCCAGCTTCCAGGCAAAACTGTATACTTTTTTTTAATTGTCTCTGCCCCACAAACAAACATATAAGCTTTACTTGTAAATGCCCTACAGTGGTCATTTAATTTAAATGCAAAGATTGCAAAAAGTTTAGATATAGCACTTTGAATTGAACTGAAAGTGGTAAAAACCAAGAGCATCAAAACTAAAATTACAACAAGCACTGGCCAAGGGGGAATTCATTTTTCAATTTTGGATTACATATTGGCAGCACAATATAGGAAGATAATAGTTTGGATAAAACGGATAGATTTTATACCCTGGTGGATTTGGATTAATTAATATTTTATACCTGACATGTACCTTTCTGCATTTTTACATCAAAAAACATAAGAAATACCTAAGCACATAAAGGAAAAGCCTTTACTGTGTTGCGCTTACAAAATTGGCATAGGGTTCAAAGGAAAAATCATTCAAATCAAAACTATTCTTTAGTTATTTAATTCATTGTCTAATTCTGACAGCAGGGTACCTCATTTTATCCAACATTTTGAATGGTAAATTCAAAGAAGAAAAAAGGCTTTTATTAATCCTTTGGCAACAGAATATTTTGCAATAGATTAAAACAAATTTCCTGCCTTATTTTCAGAGCTTTCAATTAAAAAACTAACATTTTATAGCGATACCAAAATATCTTAAAATGCAGTTCATATAGAGATATGATGTTCAAGATATTGTATTATGGGAAGTGCAGGAACAGCTGCCCATAACTAGCTACAGCAAGGGAACATATCACATATATAGTTGTGAGCAGCAGAAAATGTTGCTAACGCTGACATCATAAAGGGGGCGTGGCTATGATGTAAGTGGGGGTGGGCCTAACAACTGATTTTAACAGAAGCGTGGCGGCCATTTGCATTTCAGAGAAAGACAGCAAAGTGAGAGAGGGAGACAGGTACAGAGAGAGAGGGAGACAGCTACAGAGAGAGAAGAAGACAGGTACAGAGAGAGAGGGAGACAGGTACAGAGAGAGAGGGAGACAGGTACAGAGAGAGAGGGAGACAGGTACAGAGAGAGAGGGAGACAGCTACAGAGAGAGAAGGAGACAGGTACAGAGAGAGAGGGAGACAGGTACAGAGATGGAGACAGGTACAGAGAGGGAGAGAGACAGGTACAGAGAGAGAGGGAGACAGGTACAGAGAGAGAGGGAGACAGGTACAGAGATGGAGACAGGTACAGAGAGGGAGAGAGACAGGTACAGAGAGAGAGGGAGTCAGGTACAGAGAGAGAGGGAGACATAAAGAGAATTACAGAGCAAGAGCACACACAGACAGTGAGGGAGCACAAAGACAGCGCAGAGAGAGTTCACAGATAGAGCGCACAGAGAGTGCAGAGAGATTGACAAAGAGAGTGAGGGGTACAGAGACAGAGATTGCACACAGACAGCAGTGCACATAGGGTGCAGATAGAGAAAGCGTACACGCAGAGAGCATGCCCAGCCGGTACATCTACACATTGTATAGTAATAATAATAATAATAATGCACAAGTTGTGAGTGTACGAGTTGTTGCTAACGCTGCGGGCTCGCGCAGCGAGCCAAGGCCCTCGCAAAGCGAGGGCACTGGGCGAGGGTCTCAGTTGCTGGCATGGAGCGCCGAAGGTGCTCCATGCCAGCAACTGAGACCCTCGCCCAGTGCCCTCGCAAAGCGAGGGCCGCGGGCTCGCTACGCGAGTCACGGCCCTCGCATAGCGAGGGCCTTGGCTCGCACAGCGAGCCAAGGCCCTCGCAAAGCGAGGGCACTGGGCGAAGGTCTCAGTTGCTGGCATGGTGCACCGAAGGTGCTCCTTGCCAGCAACTGAGGACCCTCGCGAAGCGAGGGCCTCAGTTGCTGGCATGGAGCGCCGTAGGCCCTCCATGCCAGCACCTGAGGACCTCGCAATGCGAGGGTCGCAGTTGCTGGCATGGAGCGCCTTCGGCGCTCCATGCCAGCAACTGCGGCCCTCGCTAAGTTCACGTCGCAACCCAAAGAGCACGACACACACATTACGGCCTCGCAACACTCGGACGCAACTCGCGAACATTACAAAATGTAAAACCCAATACATACACACAGCACATACATAAAAACCTTACCTACACCAAGAGGGAGCACCCAGGACCTCAAAAATGCCACTTAGACCTTCATTTTACTCGAAATAAAAGAGTTTAGAGACTAAAAAAAACTGTAAGCGAGAGAAAAAATGGCCGCCGAACAAAACGAAAACGAGGCTACAGCACTCTAAACTCGCAAAACAACACAAGAAACTCGCAAAACGCCACAAACGACCTACAGATATTCATACCACACAGTGCACACATTCAGCATGCTTACACAGCAGCTCCACACCACTAATGCTCCAGCAACATCAACACAGATTGGCAGCTCTTCAACACAATGCTTCAAAATAGGTAAAGTATATTCATTTAGTAATCTATTACATATTTCAGTATTATACACCAAACAGCATTAGCTACCTTACAATTTCATTGCCGTCATTTTTTGACGGGCAATATTCTAGTATATATATATTTACTGTATATAGTTGTGTGCAAGCGGGTCGTTGCTAACGCTGCAGGCTCACGAAGCCAGGGCCTCAGTTGCTGGCATGGAGCGCCAAAGGCGCTCCTTGCCAGAAACTGCGGACCTTGCAAAATTTACGGACTTACGAGAAACAAATACGAGACGCAGAACTAAGAAAAAAAAACATTACAACCTTGCAAAAATACGACTTTACCGCCCGAAACCCGCGCACATGAAAACATTAAAAACACAATAAATACACACAACAAATACATAAAGCTTACCTACAGCAAGGGGGGGCACCCAGGACCTCGAAAACTGAAGTTACACCTCAATTTCACTCGAGTTTAGACACCCGAAAATCCCCTAAGCGAGAGAAAAAATGGGCGCCGAAAAAAACGAAAACGAGGCTACAGGACTCTAAAAGACACAAAACAGCAACAAACACCTACGGATTTTCCGAAAAAGACGGACGCGATCCAAGAACAAGGACGCCAAATCATCCACAGACGCGTACCACACCGTTTTACAACACTAACTTACACAATGCGGAAGTACACAGCTACCCTAACGGATTTCCCTGCGCACGCAGCCTATTTACACTACACACTGCACACATTACTGACACTTACACAGCAGCTCCACAGCCCTCAAAACACACATTGTATACTACAGCAACATGAAAACAGATTGCCAGCTCTTCTGCAGAATGCTTCCTGCAGATATTACTTTAAAATAGGTAAAGTATATTCATGTATTATTTTATTAATTATTTCATTAGCATTAGCAAAAAAAAAAACAACCAACAGCCTCGCAATGATCTTGGAACACCAACAAAATTCATGTTGCAAACAAACACCATTACCTGCCTTACACTCTTCTTGCCATCATTTTTTGATGGGCAAGCTGCTAGTATATATATATATATATATATATATATATATATATATATATATATAGAGTACAGTAATTGTTTTTCGTTTATTAATATATTTTGATATTAAAAAGACAAGACAATTGTATTTATAGCTTCAATAAATAAAATGTGTTTGTTTTTTGTTAAAATATAATATAGTTATAGACAATGCATTAAAGTGTTTCTTCCTAGGCTTGCTTGCTGTTTAGTGTGAGCATGGGACGCTCCAAGCTTAGTCTTGCTTGCTGTTTTGTGTGAGCCTGGGATGCTCCAAGCTTAGTCTTGCTTGCTGTTTTGCGTGAGTCTGGGATGCTCCAAGCTTAGTCTTGCTTGCTGTTTAGTGTGAGCATGGGATGCTCCAAGGTTAGTCTTGCTTGCTGTTTAGTGTGAGCCTGGGATGCTCCAAGCTTAGTCTTGCTTGCTGTTTTGTGCGAGCCTGAGACGCTCCAAGCTTAGTCTTGCTTACTGTTTAGTGTGAGCATGGGATGCTCCAGGCTTAGTCTTGCTTGCTCTTTAGTGTGAGATTGGAATGCTCCAAGGTTAGTCTTGCTTGCTGTTTAGTGTGAGCATGGGATGCTCCAAGGTTAGTCTTGCTTGCTGTTTTGTGTGAGCCTGGGACGCTCCAAGCTTAGTCTTGCTTACTGTTTTGTGTGAGCCTGGGACACTCCAAGCTTAGTCTTGCTTGCTGTTTGGCGTTAGCCTGGGATGCTCCAGGCTTAGTCTTGCTTGCTCTTTAGTGTGAGATTGGAATGCTCTCACTCTTGTTTAGGCTATCTTGCCATGAATTGTGAGCCAGGAATACTTTAAACTGAGTTTAGTCTGTCTTGCTGTGCAGAGTGCATCAGTAACACTCTAAGCTGAGTTTTTCCTCTCCTACTAGATAGTTTAAACCGGGAATTTTCTAAACTGGGTTTGATCTGGCTTGTTGTGTAGCATACCTCTGGAATACTCTACACTGAGTTTCACCTGACGTCTTGTGCAGTGTTATTCTGGTAGCCAAAACATATGAAACTAATCTTGTCAGCCATGTCAACTCTGCTTGGTTGGCATCTTTGACTCCTTTCCTGTTTCTCTGCTTTACAACAAAGACAAAAAAGTTACAACCCCCACCATGGCTAATGGTTTCCTTCATACACCTCCTGATATTTCGATGCTTGGGTTATCTGTAAATTACAGTTCTACCACCAGGACATAGAGCTGACCACACCCCACACAGTGTTATTTATGTTCTATGTTCTGTTAATGCATTTTGACTTTGCTGGTGTGTTGAAAAGTATGTGTTTTAATCTTTGTAGCAATTAATTATCGAGCAGAAAAGTAAAGTGAATGTAATTTGTTTTATGTTTAGCAGTTGGAACCTTAAAAGGGCCACTTAATTCAGCACAATTTGGAGCACACCACTGTAAAGATCTCCTGAAAGCATGTTGAAATACTTGTTGAAATACTTTTTGAATTTTTGAAACTCGTGCATTTTCACAGATAAATGAATAAATTAAATCTCTGTTTACATGGATCACTGGCTGCCCCCAGACAGACCACAGCAACAGCTCTGTGTAGTGAGCAAAAGTAAAAAAAAAAAAGAAAAAAAAAAAGAGTTAACCCTTCACAAATACATCTGTGCAAAGAATGGAATGCTGAAATCAGCTAATATCTCCTGCTGCATTCATTAATTCAGGGAAAAACTATAAATCTTTGTTTCACCAAGCATATGTTATTAATCATGGAACAGTCAGCGGGCAGGACACAGTGTGTTTATAAACAGAACTAATACTTTAGATTTTGTAGGTGTTATTAGTGTAATTACAAAAAAAAAATAGATCCGTTTTAACATACAATCTTCTGCTCTTTCACACCATGAAGAGCATTTACAGTGACTTGAATGGCCCTTTAATGGTCACTGTAATGCAAAACTTTCTCTCATGCATTTAAAAGAGCATTCTTAAACATTAGAAATGTATTTCCCATGCAAAATAAATTACATTAATTTTATGAGACCCGATTATGTATTTTTATTATCTGATTTACATTAAAACAATGACAAAAAAAAACCCCAATATGTTGCAGTTCAGACTTCCACAAGACTCACTGCGCCACTGTCCTGATATGTTACAGGAAAAAGAGGAGGAAAAAAACTCTTTATTTAATATAATTTCTTCTACAATATATATCAACAATTTCTCATACAAAAAAAAATTATTACAGTGCATGCTAGCAATTTTTTTACTACTTTGGCCCTTTAATGTCAAGATTATTATTTAACTTTCTAGCACCGAAATACTCTGTGACTTATTGCTTTTATCCTGTATCTATAATGATTAAATGATTAAATTTTCCTCCAATATGGGCATATGGTTACGGTAAACAGGTTTTGCATTACATTATAAATTACTAATATTATGAGTTCCTTATTCTTTATTGTGTGCTGCTAAATTTGCCTGATTTTCCTTAGAATGTGAAAGGCACTTGAGAAGTCTTTTGTCAGCAAAAATCTGTTTAAATCATCTCGCTCTCGTTTAAAGATCAATTGTAATACATCTGGAAAGAGATGAATGCTTTCACAATGTAGGCACAGACCGTTTTTAAAACAGTAGAAATATCAATTAATAAAATGTTATGCTTCAATTAAAAATGAAAAACAAAAGGATTTAACAAAATATAGAATTCTTTCTAGTGTACGGCTCAAATAATGCAGGAATTAAGCTGCTGTCCAGTTTGAGACTTATATATTGTGATCTGAGTTTAGTCTGGCATGCTGTGCAATGCTTGCTAGCTGAGATTAGCTTTTTATGCTGCACAGAGTGAATGTGGGATACTCTGAGCTTACTCTTGCTTGCTGTTTACGCATAGAGCGTCCCAAGCTCACACTAAACAGCAAGCAAGACTAAGCACAGACCGTTTTGTGCTCACACTAAACAGCAAGCAAGACTAAGCACAGAGCGTCCCGTACTCACACTGAACAGCAAGCAAGACTAAGCACAGACCGTCCCGTGCTCACACTGAACAGCAAGCAAGACTAAGCACAGAGCGTACCGTGCTTACACAAAACAACAAGCAAGACTAAGCACAGACCGTCCCGTGCTCACACTAAACAGCAAGCAAGACTAAGCACAGAGAGTCCCATACTCACACTAAACAGCAAGCAAGACTAAGCACAGAGCGTCTGTGCTCACACTAAACAGCAAGCAAGACTAAGCACAGACCGTCCCGTGCTCACACTAAACAGCAAGCAAGACTAAGCACAGAGCGTCCCGTGCTCACACTAAACAGCAAGCAAGACTAAGCACAGACCGTCCCGTGCTCACACTGAACAACAAGCAAGACTAAGCACAGAGCGTCCCGTGCTCACACTAAACAGCAAGCAAGACTAAGCACAGACTGTCTCGTGCTCACACTGAACAGCAAGCAAGACTAAGCACAGAGCGTCCCGTGCTCACACTAAACAGCAAGCAAGACTAAGCACAGACCGTCCCGTGCTCACACTAAACAGCAAGCAAGACTAAGCACAGACCGTTTTGTGCTCACACTAAACAGCAAGCAAGACTAAGCACAGAGCGTCCCGTGCTCACACTAAACAGCAAGCAAGACTAAGCACAGAGCGTCCCGTGCTCACACTAAACAGCAAGCAAGACTAAGCACAGACTGTCCCGTGCTCAAACTAAACAGCAAGCAAGACTAAGCACAGACTGTCTCGTGCTCACACTGAAGAGCAAGCAAGACTAAGCACAGAGCGTCCCGTGCTCACACTAAACAGCAAGCAAGACTAAGCACAGACCGTCCGTGCTCACACTGAACAGCAAGCAAGACTAAGCACAGAGTGTCCCGTGCTCACACTAAACAGCAAGCAAGACTAAGCACAGAGCGTCCCGTGCTCACACTAAACAGCAAGCAAGACTAAGCACAGACCGTCCCGTGCTCAAACTAAACAGCAAGCAAGACTAAGCACAGAGCGTCCCGTGCTCACACTAAACAGCAAGCAAGACTAAGCACAGAGCGTCCCGTGCTCACACTAAACAGCAAGCAAGACTAAGCACAGACCGTCCCGTGCTCACACTAAACAGCAAGCAAGACTAAGCACAGAGCATCCCGTGCTCACACTAAACAGCAAGCAAGACTAAGCACAGAGCGTCCCGTGCTCACACTAAACAGCAAGCAAGACTAAGCACAGAGCGTCCCGTGCTCACACTAAACAGCAAGCAAGACTAAGCACAGATCGTCTTGTGCTCACACTAAACAGCAAGCAAGACTAAGCACAGACCGTCCCGTGCTCACACTAAACAGCAAGCAAGACTAAGCACAGAGCGTCCCGTGCTCACACTAAACAGCAAGCAAGACTAAGCACAGAGCGTCCCGTACTCACACTGAACAGCAAGCAAGACTAAGCACAGAGAGTCCCATACTCACACTAAACAGCAAGCAAGACTAAGCACAGAGAGTCCGTGCTCACACTAAACAGCAAGCAAGACTAAGCACAGACCGTCCCGTGCTCACACTAAACAGCAAGCAAGACTAAGCACAGAGCGTCCCGTGCTCACACTGAACAGCAAGCAAGACTAAGCACAGAGCGTCCCGTGCTCACTCTAAACAACAAGCAAGACTAAGCACAGAGCGTCCCGTGCTCACACTAAACAGCAAGCAAGACTAAGCACAGAGCGTCCCATACTCACACTAAACAGCAAGCAAGACTAAGCACAGACCGTTTTGTGCTCACACTAAACAGCAAGCAAGACTAAGCACAGAGCGTCCCGTACTCACACTGAACAGCAAGCAAGACTAAGCACAGACCGTCCCGTGCTCACACTGAACAGCAAGCAAGACTAAGCACAGAGCGTACCGTGCTCACACTGAACAGCAAGCAAGACTAAGCACAGAGAGTCCCATACTCACACTAAACAGCAAGCAAGACTAAGCACAGAGCGTCCGTGCTCACACTAAACAGCAAGCAAGACTAAGCACAGACCGTCCCGTGCTCACACTAAACAGCAAGCAAGACTAAGCACAGAGCGTCTCGTGCTCACACTGAACAGCAAGCAAGACTAAGCACAGAGCGTCCCGTGCTCACACTGAACAGCAAGCAAGACTAAGCACAGAGAGTCCCATACTCACACTAAACAGCAAGCAAGACTAAGCACAGAGCGTCCGTGCTCACACTAAACAGCAAGCAAGACTAAGCACAGACCGTCCCGTGCTCACACTAAACAGCAAGCAAGACTAAGCACAGAGCGTCTCGTGCTCACACTGAACAGCAAGCAAGACTAAGCACAGAGCGTCCCGTGCTCACTCTAAACAACAAGCAAGACTAAGCACAGAGCGTCCCGTGCTCACACTAAACAGCAAGCAAGACTAAGCACAGACTGTCTCGTGCTCACACTGAACAGCAAGCAAGACTAAGGACAGAGCATCCCGTGCTCACACTAAACAGCAAGCAAGACTAAGCACAGACCGTTTTGTGCTCACACTAAACAGCAAGCAAGACTAAGCACAGAGCGTCCCGTGCTCACAGTAAACAGCAAGCAAGACTAAGCACAGAGCGTCCCGTGCTCACACTGAACAGCAAGCAAGACTAAGCACAGACCGTCCGTGCTCACACTGAACAGCAAGCAAGACTAAGCACAGAGTGTCCCGTGCTCACACTAAACAGCAAGCAAGACTAAGCACAGACCGTCCCGTGCTCAAGCTAAACAGCAAGCAAGACTAAGCACAGACCGTCCCGTGCTCACACTGAACAGCAAGCAAGACTAAGCACAGAGCGTCCCAAGCTCAAACTAAACAGCAAGCAAGACTAAGCACAGACCGTCCCGTGCTCAAACTAAACAGCAAGCAAGACTAAGCACAGAGCGTCCCTTGCTCACACTAAACAGCAAGCAAGACTAAGCACAGAGCGTCCCGTGCTCACACTAAACAGCAAGCAAGACTAAGCACAGACCGTCCCGTGCTCACACTAAACAGCAAGCAAGACTAAGCACAGAGCGTCCCGTGCTCACACTAAACAGCAAGCAAGACTAAGCACAGAGCGTCCCGTGCTCACACTAAACAGCAAGCAAGACTAAGCACAGAGCGTCCCGTGCTCACACTAAACAGCAAGCAAGACTAAGCACAGATCGTCTTGTGCTCACACTAAACAGCAAGCAAGACTAAGCACAGACCGTCCCATGCTCACACTAAACAGCAAGCAAGACTAAGCACAGAGCGTCCCGTGCTCACACTAAACAGCAAGCAAGACTAAGCACAGAGCGTCCCGTACTCACACTGAACAGCAAGCAAGACTAAGCACAGACCGTCCCGTGCTCACACTGAACAGCAAGCAAGACTAAGCACAGAGCGTACCGTGCTCACACAAAACAACAAGCAAGACTAAGCACAGACCGTCCCGTGCTCACACTGAACAGCAAGCAAGACTAAGCACAGAGAGTCCCATACTCACACTAAACAGCAAGCAAGACTAAGCACAGACCGTCCCGTGCTCACACTGAACAGCAAGCAAGACTAAGCACAGAGCGTCCGTGCTCACACTAAACAGCAAGCAAGACTAAGCACAGACCGTCCCGTGCTCACACTAAACAGCAAGCAAGACTAAGCAGAGACCGTTTTGTGCTCACACTAAACAGCAAGCAAGACTAAGCACAGAGCGTCCCGTACTCACACTGAACAGCAAGCAAGACTAAGCACAGAGCGTCCCGTGCTCACACTAAACAGCAAGCAAGACTAAGCACAGACCATCCGTGCTCACACTAAACAGCAAGCAAGACTAAGCACAGATCGTCTTGTGCTCACACTAAACAGCAAGCAAGACTAAGCACAGACCGTCCCGTGCTCACACTGAACAGCAAGCAAGACTAAGCACAGAGCGTCCCGTGCTCAAACTAAACAGCAAGCAAGACTAAGCACAGAGCGTCCCGTGCTTACACTAAACAGCAAGCAAGACTAAGCACAGAGCGTCCCGTGCTCACACTAAACAGCAAGCAAGACTAAGCACAGATCGTCTTGTGCTCACACTAAACAGCAAGCAAGACTAAGCACAGAGCGTCCCGTGCTCACACTGAACAGCAAGCAAGACTAAGCACAGAGCGTCCGTGCTCACACTGAACAGCAAGCAAGACTAAGCACAGACCGTTTTGTGCTCACACTAAACAGCAAGCAAGACTAAGCACAGAGCGTCCCGTGCTTACACTAAACAGCAAGCAAGACTAAGCACAGACCGTCTTGTGCTCACACTAAACAGCAAGCAAGACTAAGCACAGAGCGTCCCGTGCTCACACTAAACAGCAAGCAAGACTAAGCACAGACCGTCTTGTGCTCACACTAAACAACAAGCAAGACTAAGCACAGAGCGTCCCGTGCTCACACTAAACAGCAAGCAAGACTAAGCACAGACTGTCTCGTGCTCACACTGAAGAGCAAGCAAGACTAAGCACAGAGCGTCCCGTGCTCACACTAAACAGTAAGCAAGACTAAGCACAGAGCGTCCCGTGCTCACACTGAACAGCAAGCAAGACTAAGCACAGACCGTCCGTGCTCACACTGAACAGCAAGCAAGACTAAGCACAGAGTGTCCCGTGCTCACACTAAACAGCAAGCAAGACTAAGGACAGACCGTCCGTGCTCACACTGAACAGCAAGCAAGACTAAGGACAGACCGTCCCGTGCTCACACTGAACAGCAAGCAAGACTAAGCACAGACCGTCCGTGCTCGCACTAAACAGCAAGCAAGACTAAGCACAGACCATCCGTGCTCACACTAAACAGCAAGCAAGACTAAGTACAGAGCGTCCTGTGCTCAAACTAAACAGCAAGCAAGACTAAGCACAGAGCGTCCCGTGCTCACACTAAACAGCAAGCAAGACTAAGCACAGAGCGTCCCGTGCTCACACTGAACAGCAAGCAAAACTAAGCACAGAGCGTCCCGTGCTCAAACTAAACAGCAAGCAAGACTAAGTACAGAGCGTCCCGTGCTCAAACTAAACAGCAAGCAAGACTAAGCACAGAGCGTCCCGTGCTCACACTAAACAGCAAGCAAGACTAAGCACAGAGCGTCCCGTGCTCACACTGAACAGCAAGCAAGACTAAGCACAGACCGTCCGTGCTCACACTGAACAGCAAGCAAGACTAAGCACAGAGTGTCCCGTGCTCACACTAAACAGCAAGCAAGACTAAGGACAGACCGTCCGTGCTCACACTGAACAGCAAGCAAGACTAAGGACAGACCGTCCCATGCTCACACTGAACAGCAAGCAAGACTAAGCACAGACCGTCCGTGCTCGCACTAAACAGCAAGCAAGACTAAGCACAGACCATCCGTGCTCACACTAAACAGCAAGCAAGACTAAGTACAGAGCGTCCCGTGCTCAAACTAAACAGCAAGCAAGACTAAGCACAGAGCGTCCCGTGCTCACACTAAACAGCAAGCAAGACTAAGCACAGAGCGTCCCGTGCTCACACTGAACAGCAAGCAAAACTAAGCACAGAGCGTCCCGTGCTCAAACTAAACAGCAAGCAAGACTAAGTACAGAGCGTCCCGTGCTCAAACTAAACAGCAAGCAAGACTAAGCACAGAGCGTCCCGTGCTCACACTGAACAGCAAGCAAGACTAAGCACAGACCGTCCCGTGCTCACACTGAACAGCAAGCAAGACTAAGCACAGACCGTCCCGTGCTCACACTAAACAGCAAGCAAGACTAAGCACAGACCGTCCCGTGCTCACACTAAACAGCAAGCAAGACTAAGCACAGACCGTCCCGTGCTCACACTAAACAGCAAGCAAGACTAAGCACAGACCGTCCCGTGCTCACACTGAACAGCAAGCAAGACTAAGCACAGACCGTCCCGTGCTCACACTAAACAGCAAGCAAGACTAAGCACAGACCGTCCCGTGCTCACACTAAACAGCAAGCAAGACTAAGCACAGACCGTCCCGTGCTCACACTAAACAGCAAGCAAGACTAAGCACAGACCGTCCCGTGCTCACACTGAACAGCAAGCAAGACTAAGCACAGACCGTCCCGTGCTCACACTAAACAGCAAGCAAGACTAAGCACAGAGCGTCCCGTGCTCACACTGAACAGCAAGCAAGACTAAGCACAGACCGTCCGTGCTCACACTGAACAGCAAGCAAGACTAAGCACAGAGTGTCCCGTGCTCACACTAAACAGCAAGCAAGACTAAGGACAGACCGTCCGTGCTCACACTAAACAGCAAGCAAGACTAAGGACAGACCGTCCCATGCTCACACTGAACAGCAAGCAAGACTAAGCACAGACCGTCCGTGCTCGCACTAAACAGCAAGCAAGACTAAGCACAGACCATCCGTGCTCACACTAAACAGCAAGCAAGACTAAGTACAGAGCGTCCTGTGCTCAAACTAAACAGCAAGCAAGACTAAGCACAGAGCGTCCCGTGCTCACACTAAACAGCAAGCAAGACTAAGCACAGAGCGTCCCGTGCTCACACTAAACAGCAAGCAAGAGTAAGCACAGAGCGTCCCGTGCTCAAACTAAACAGCAAGCAAGAGTAAGCACAGAGCGTCCCGTGCTCACACTAAACAGCAAGCAAGACTAAGCACAGAGCGTCCCGTGCTCACACTAAACAGCAAGCAAAACTAAGCACAGAGCGTCCCGTGCTCAAACTAAACAGCAAGCAAGACTAAGCACAGAGCGTCCCGTGCTCAAACTAAACAGCAAGCAAGACTAAGCACAGACCGTCCCGTGCTCACACTAAACAGCAAGCAAGACTAAGCACAGACCGTCCCGTGCTCACACTAAACAGCAAGCAAGACTAAGCACAGAGCGTCCCGTGCTCACACTGAACAGCAAGCAAGACTAAGCACAGACCGTCCCGTGCTCACACTAAACAGCAAGCAAGACTAAGCACAGAGCGTCCCGTGCTCACACTAAACAGCAAGCAAGACTAAGCACAGAGCGTCCCGTGCTCACACTAAACAGCAAGCAAGACTAAGCACAGACCGTCCCGTGCTCACACTAAACAGCAAGCAAGACTAAGCACAGAGCGTCTGTGCTCACACTGAACAGCAAGCAAGACTAAGCACAGACCGTCCCGTGCTCACACTAAACAGCAAGCAAGAGTAAGCACAGAGCGTCCCATGCTCACACTAGGCTTGCTTGCTGTTTTTACTGTGAGCCGTGTAGTTTTGTTTAGTCTGTGATGCTGTGTAGTGTGAGCTGGGATTAATCTGCTCTGTGTGGCCTGGCTTGCAGTGTTATTGAGGTAACACATGAAACTAATCCTATAAGCCATGCCCACTTTGCTTGGTTGGCAGCGCCAGCTGCTTTCCTGCTTCTCAACAAATAATAGGTACAATCCCAGCCTGGCTGATGGTTTCCTTTGTGCACCTCCTGATATTTCCATCCTTGGGTTATCTAATTGCCGCCGTATCTCACCACCAGGACACGGCTATGTACGTGATACTAGTTCTAGCCTATTCTTCAAGTAGGAGAAACATTAGACTTATAATGAGAGTCGGACTCAATATTCCAGTTCTTTTCATGAATAAGGAATTTTACCTGGATACTGCAGCTATTTCCACATCGACCCCACAGAAAGTATTCACCGTAAATCAGTGGGGACATAAAAATTATATTTTCAAAAAATATCTTAGCTTTTTTTCCAATCGCTTTACTTACCCTGAGCCTTAGTAGAACGGGGCTGCATTTATTGTGCTTAAAGGGACAAGCTCTCGGGTCTTGAAGGGACTATAAATTATAAACTCCCTTTCAATTCTCTCTTCACGGCAGTAATACATGCCAGCTTTTAGTTTCCATTTGGATTTGCAGAAACCAAGGGGGAAAAGCAGAATTTGGTGTCGCAGCAAACAGTGTGATTGCATTCAATTTGTGAATCTGCAGAAACAAATAATCAGCATATTGCAGCAATGGAGAGCAAATTCCGGTTTAAGCTGAAAATCACTAAAGAAGCAAAGTTGACTTTTTTCCCCCCAGCAAATACAGTATATTATATTTGAGTGTGATATTTAGCCGTTGCAAAATCTTCACACAATTTATATTAGGGGTTAATGAAAGCTTTTTTGTTTGTTTGTTTTTGTTAATGAAAGCTTGAAAGAGTGAAATATGCATCAATTTAAAACAAATCTAAAAGGTGTAGATTTCAGTACTGTTTGTTGCTATAGAGCACTATTGATAAATGTGATGTCTCTTTAAAGGGCCACTGCATTTCAAGAAAAAAGGCACTTTTTGTCAAGTACACCAAACTAACAATATCAACAGCAGCTGTGTAAGCCGTGGCATAACCATTTTATGGGAAAATCTGAATTTCTGAAGACTTCATTTATGTGTATAGGAATCCATTTTGTGTTTGTTACATCAGTTCCTCAGAGCTGAATCATGAGAATGCGTGTTTTGGCTATCGGTGGGTGGGAAAGAAGGGAACAGAGAGCTTTTATTAAGATAAATGAATAAGTTTGGAATTAGCACCACATCCCTCACCCTGTAGCTCTCCAAAAAAGTAAATGCCCCTTTCACACACTCACACACACAGCTTCCACCAATGTATCATGGATTCCCCCAGGGCCAAACAGAGGAATCACAATTTATTTTTTTTAAATGAAAATCTAGCTGCTTATTTATGTTATTGGACTCATTCATTGAGTAGTGTTCCTTTAATTAGAGCTTGTCAATAATTATAAGTCTTGAGGACTTTTCTCGGGCTGCCCCTATTCTCTGGAACTCCTTGCCTCGCTCCACCAGATTATCTCCCTGCCTCAAAGCCTTGAAAACCTCACTCAAACGTATCTGTTCCACCTAAACACGCACAACACTCCTATCACCCTCCTGTACCACACCCAAACCATTTATAAAGTAAGTCTGTGAGTTTTACTCTTGCACCGTGCTTTGGTGAAAGCACTTTGGACAATGGATACTAAGCTCAAAGACAGGGCCCTCCATCTTTGCAATGTGATAATATTGTTATTGTTCTCTCCTTGATCGTAACCCTTGTATAGTGCTACGGAATATGTTAGCGCCTTACAAATAAACAATAATAATAAGATAATAATACATCACCATTCTGTACTGCAATGTAGCATATGTTGGATCTTTAATAATAAATTAATTGCAGCCTCTCCTGAATGAGTTAATCGTGCAACCTCAAATCTTGGCAATGTACAATATTGCCTTCGCTACGGTTTTCCATTCCATCCCCCAGAATTCATTGGGAAGAGGCCTTTATTATGAAATCCATATTTAATTAGAGGTTCTTGGACGGAAACCAGTTTAGTTTGTATGACACTCCATTTGATTTAATAGGGCTTCTTGCAGAGTTTGGAGAAGGAGCGTGGGAAGTTTGAAAAGCTATTGGAATAAACATAGTATTTTTCTTTATCCTATTAAAACGACTTTCATTTCGCCCTGGCACCAAGGAGCTGAATATTGAAAGCGGTTTATATCTCTATTTCTTTGCCATAGGATCTCATTGTGCCTCTCTCCCTTATTGCGCCGGCTCAGGTGGTTCCGGTGTTGAGTGCTGCAAGAACGCCTCTATTGTCTGCCAAGAATTAAAATGTAAATGACTTTGCAGGCGCCTCGATGCCCACAATACAATCTCGCGTGCAGCCAGGCCCTGCGCTTTCACCAACTTCATTTGTTTGCCTTTTGAGAATTTCCTTCTGATTAAAAGCGAGAGCGCACAGAATGTCTTCGCTCACATCTGCTCCCTCGTATTAGAGTCAAAAACACCGCACACCAAGGGAGGTGTGCAACAAAAAGCAGACATCACTTATTCTGAATAAAAAGACAATTAATTATTTCTTTTAGACCGTGACTAAACGCTCACTGCCATATTTAAAAGGTGTTTTATTTTGAGGAGTGGGATTGAGTAATATCCCTTTTTTCATTTATTATCTATTACTGTATATACTCGAGTATAAGCCGAGGCACCTATTTTACCACAAAATACTGGGTAAAATGAGTGACTTGAGTATAAGCCGAGGGTGGGAAATGTGCTGCCCCCTATGTCCCTCTTGTGCCCTCTGTGTCCCCCCTCTCTCTCCCATGTCTCTTTCCCCCTCTCCCTTCCCTGTGTCTCTTCCCCCCTTCCTTATCACCCTCCTCAACCCCACTCCTCATCCTCCCTCCTCAACCCCCCCATCCTCAACCACCCCCTCCTCAACCTCAACCCCCTTCCTCATCCTCAACCCCCCTCCTCATCCTCAACCTCCCTCCTCATCTTCAACCCCCTTCTCAACCTCCCTCCTTATCCTCAACCTCCCTCCTCATCCTTAGCCCCCCCATCCTCAACCTCCCTCCTCATCCCCCCCCCACCGCGGGGGGTTAGAGAGACACGGGGGGGGGGGGGAGGGGGGGGGAGTGACTCGGGTATAAGCCAAGGGGGCCCTTTTAGCCTTAAAAAAAGGGCTGAAAAGCTCGGCTTATACTCTAGTATATACGGTAAATACTGTTTGTAAAACCTTCACAGTATTCTTAAGATGTTGATCGATTTATTTTTATATGGTAAGTAAAATAACAAATTTGATAATGGCAAAATGATTTTAGAAAGCAAAGAAATATGAGCAGTCTTTAGGATTTTCCTTTTCTATGCAATTATTTTTACCCGAGATTACTATCAACAAAGGTCTGCGTAGTTAGAACTATGGTGTTCCCAATAGTAACATACATATGTGAGCGCTGGACCATAAAGAAGTCGCCGGAGAATTGATGCTTTAGACTTGTGGTGTTGGCGGAAACTAGTCAGAGTCCCTTGGACTACAAGAAAATCCAATCAATCAATACTACAGGAAATCAAGACAAACTGTTCACTAGAAGGTTCGATCATGAGGCTGAGGCTCAAATACTTTGGCCACCTCATGAGATGGTAGGATTTCCTAGAAAAGACTCTAATGCTGGTAAAGGTTCAAGACATACGAAGAAGAGGACGACAGAGGCGGAGATGGATAGACGAGGTTACTGAAGCAATGACATGAGCTTGAGAGAGCTCACTGGGCAGTGGCTCAAAGATGTGATGGTCACTGAGGGTCGAACACAACTGAACAACAATTTTTAATGTAGTTTTATTCAAAGCTGATTTTGTATGAAGTTGTATAAACTAATGAGCTATCTGGTACATAAAATATTTCAAGAATGCCATATAATTGCTTTAACATAATTACCTTTAAATATCAAATTATTAGATATAATTATTATCGGTAAGGTAATATAACCTGCATATTAATTAGAGAAGTCTATGTTGATTGGTTTGAGCCCAGGACACGGATTGAGGTAGGCAAGGAGGGCAGGAGCGGCCATTATTTGGGAGGAAATGTGTTTCTAAATTAGATCTTCTGGCCATAGCCTTTTTTTGCTACTGTTGGCACATGTATTTTAATGTTATTTAACAGTGAACTAAAAATTAGATTTAACTTGAAGATGTCTCTGACTGTAAGTAATAATTTAGGAATATGAATAGAGATTCATAAGGTGGAGATTCTTAATGAAGTTGTTTATAAAATCTACCATATGGTGGGTTATTTCTTGGCATTCAGTAGTCAGTTTTCCATTTTATATTTAACTAGTCGTTTAACCGTCATAAATGACGGTATAATATTACATGTGTCTCCCCCCCATCTCTGTCCCCCCTCTGTGTCTCTTTCCCCTTTCCTTCCTCTTTGTCTCTTTCCCCCCTCTCCCTCCTCTTTGTCTCCCCCCCCTTTCCCTTCCCTGTGTATCTTTCCCCCTACGTCCGTCCCCTGTGTTTCTTCCCTCCTCTTCTATGTCTTTTTCCCCCCTCTGGCGCCGCGCTGTGCTCATGCGCCACTCTGTGCGCATGCTCGGCTAATGCCGTGAATGTGCACTGTGGCATGTACAGAATCCATACTAATAGTTTCTAAAGTGCGCATGCGCTCCCACTGGAACATTGCGCACTCTTTTGAAACTATATTAGTGATTTTAAGGATGGTTGAGGTATCTTATCCTTGATTTGAGGAGTTATGCCAGCATTTTGCCAGTTTTGTCACTGTGCTTACTAGTTCTGATGGGTATAATTTGTGGTTCTGCTTCATTAATGTATACTTTGGAAGGGTTTAGCTTGTTTTGTTTGTGGGTCTGGGACAGTAGTTTGCTCGCTGTGTATTGATTTTGATTTTTTCATGAATATTGGCAAGTTGAGCTGTGTTTGAACCTCTCAGGATACTGGGTTGGAGAAGTCACTGTTGGGCAGCCATTGGGAAGGGAAACACCATCTTAAAGGGTATTTGTTAAAGTTATCCAGCACTAATTTGAGGGTTATGAGGGCGTGTCAGGAGTATACCACATTTTGGATATCTGGGTTCACAGGGTGAATAGAGAGATTTTGTGAGAGAAGAAAGAAGTTTATGAAAGATACTGAGTTATCGGTTTTTGAAAGATCGGTATAATCCTTGGCTTCGGGATGGCGATGTCCGATTAAAATACAAATATAAATTTGAAAACTCTGAGTGTGACTAAGCATAAATAAGTCGTAAAGATAGTTTTTAATTAGACAAAAAAAACAACAACACATTTTCCTACCTCTGCAAGACCCTGGAGGGATCCATGATATGTGTGTCTATGAGCTGTGATTGTATCTAGTGATGCAACTTCCTGCTTCTGAGCCATTGAGGCAGAAGGGTGTGGTGTTAATTTCAGTCTTATCCTATTATCTCTAAAAGACTCTGGATGTCTCCCTCCCTCACCCCTTTCTCTAATGATAGCTACAAAGACACATTGTCATGATCCAGCTCTCAGGGTGTGACATAATAAACACAAAATAGATTCCTGGTGGTCCAGCGGTTAGGATTTGGTGCTTTCACTGCAACCTGGGTTCGATTCCAGTCAGGGAAACAAGAGGCCACACCACCTTGAAGCAGAGCAGGGTTGGGTGTGGTCGTACTTGGATGGGAGACCACCTAGCAACCCACTCCAATATTTCTGCCATGAAAACCAAGTGGATCAGCATGACCATGGTGTGTTAAGGTCCATGAAGTCACGGAAAGTAGAAAATGACTAAACAATGCAAATAAAATCCAAAAAACCTCATGGACAGAAAATGTTACCACTCTGCATTCAGAAGTATTATCTAGTTCTTACATAAATGACAACAAGTAGTTAAATGTATTTCTAGGGACGGTGCATTCCTTCTTCGCTGAATACTGCAATTTATTTTGGGATATTACAAGTAATTATATCGCAGCTCAAGGACGTTACATATAACATTCTGGGACAGTCAGCATTTTAATGTATAACACAACGATTGCTAATTGTTTTCTATCATGCATAATTATTCTGGAAAGTTCTTTGCATTGGGCTATACAAAGTGTGAGCAGAGGGGGATTACTTTTAGCCGTGGCTAGGACTGCTTGTGCCTGGACTCCATGCTGTGCAAACATCAGGCATTTCCCCTTGTGACAGATGGAGTGATGATGGACGGGGTTCCCCTGACCTGTCTTCATCTTACTCTGTATTGTGAACTAGTAGTAGAAGTTCCAGTCAGGGAACCAAGAGGTCACACCAGTCTGAAGCCAAGCAGGGTTGGGCCTGGTCAGTACTTGGATGGGAGACCATCTAGGAATACCAGGAGCTGTATGCTGGAGAATGAACTGGCAACTAGTATTTCTGCCATGAATACCAAGTGGATCAGCATTGTGTGTTGCGGTCCATGAGGCCACTGAGAGTCTGGCACGACTCAAGGACGCAAACACACATATCCATAGTTCAAGAATCCCTTCTGGATCGCTACCTTGTGGTGGTGAATGGGCTTGTGTACCTCAATGAAGCGGAGTTTCTAAACCATGTAGGGTCCACTGGAGAAGAAACTAGCATCCAGTATCTTTGCCATGAAAACCTTATGGATAAGCACAAGATGTGCCTGGGGTCCTAAGGTCAATAGGGTCACTGAGAGTCGGACACAACTGAACGACTAAACAAGATAAAACCAATTTACGTTTGGGGCGACCGTGTCAGACAAATCATGTCCCACTGGAGAAGGAACTGGCAACCCACCCACTTTTGAATACAAAGTGGTTTAGCAAGGTGTGTTGCGGTTTATGAGGACGCAGAGAGTCAGGCACGACTGAATGCCACAAACACAATAGAAGTGAAGTTAATTTATTTTTTGCCAGACTGCAGTTGAGCGGCCAGGATTCAGTTCTAGTAGTGCGTTTAGTATTTGAATTGAAGTATCATTGTAATACATTTGGCATAGTTGGCAGGATACTTTCATATCATCTCACGACCCCCTACTTTTTTTTCTTAGTCTGGCGTGTTCCTCTTTTGAGGGGTGAGTCTCTTCTAGTAGTGATTGGTCAGTTTAAATGTATTGAGGTCATTACAAAACCCTTTCACCTCCCATTAACACTGTGCTTTTGTCTGATTCTCCATGACCTTGTGGACTGCACTGGCTATGGGTTTCCATAGGCTATCTTGGCAAAGGCCCTGGATTGGGTTGCCAGCTCCTTCTCCACTGGATCATTTTTGTCTGACCTCTGTGCCATGACCTGTCCATCTTGGGTCACCCCACGTGAGAAGGCTCATAGAATCGTTGAAGGACACAAACTCCTTCACCACGACACGGTAGCAATCTAGAAGAACGACGGTTATCTGACTTAACCTCACATAAAATCCAAACAATGTGTCATCACCACCTTTCTGAGAAGAATGAATCTCTCGGGTAAGAAATGTGAATTGTTTTTGAAACTGTAGACGACCAAGCCAAATGTGACCAGATACAGAACATTCCTTAAGTGGCTTAAGATTCCAAAGTGGAACAAAGCAAGTGATTGGTGTGTAATGAATAGTGCTGAGTGGTGTTGGGTCTACACCAACATCATACAGTGTCATTATCTGAAACTGTATCGTATAACCTTGTGCTATTCAATAGTGTGGATCAGTCGGGCAGGTTTCTACACTTGGATAGAATAACATGGCGTTGAGGGGCATTTTGTAATATGATATATTACATCCCTAGAGAAATGAAACTGTCAAACGTAATGAGTCCTAAGTCAATAAGAGAGAGAGCAATGAAACAGGTGAGACGGAGAAAGGCGGACAATGGCGAGATGAATCCGGCACAAAGCCAGACAGAAAGCAGATCAGGAGAGAGAAGGATGCCCAGTGTGACAGATCAGATGAACACAGGAGAGGTGGAAGGTCAGAGACAGACACATGGAATATATAGAAGACAGAGATTGTTGAGAGATGGGAATCATTTAGAAAGAAAAGACAGCACCATATAATAATAGTGCGGCTCTCGCTCGCTTTCATCAACACTTCTAGAATTTACGATTCATCAATATGTCCACTTTTGCAATAGTAGGAAAGCTTTATTAAAGAACTACTTTAATGGTCTAATAAATGGCTCTCTAAAGAATTGTTTGGTAGGTCTTGGTAAGGAAAAAACCTTAGTAAACGTTTATGGTGCATTTAAACAAGTACTTACTATATTTTAATGAGCCTCCACCCCCTAAATTAAGTATTTGGGATGGAATGTAGCTGCCCAGGGGGAAGTGATATCTATATTGGTATTTGACATGATGGTAGTGACCGGTGTGTGCAGAGAGAATGATTTGCAAATTGGCACTACCCAATGGCTGGGTCCACTCCACCCCCAAATTATAATAAAGAGTGGAGAGAACCAAAGGTAATTCAGTCTGGGGAGATCATGAAAATATATTTAATGCATAATGTTTAAAAAGCGGTGTTCAATTGTCAGGCCTTACTTGTTACTTTTTTTGGCGTTGTTCGGTTGTTTCTGACTCTCTGTGACCACATGGACTGTAACACACCAGGCGCATCTTTATGTCTCTGGTCATGCTGATCCACTTGGTTTTGATGGCAGAGATACTGGAGTGGGTTGGCAGCTCCTGGTATTTCTAGGTGGTATCCCATCCAATTACTGACCAGGGCCAACCCAGCTTGGCTTCAGGGTGGTGTGACCTCTTGTTTTTCTGACTGGAATTGAACCCGGGTTGCAGCTGTGAAAGCACCAAATCCTAATCACTGGTTCCTTACAGAGATCTTTATAAACAGGAACCACGGACATGAGATTCTAAATATTGTAAAACTATCGGTAAAAAGTATTTTATTAATTGCATTTCGTACAGTAAACTTACATTGAACTTCAATGTATTAATCTAATTAGCCCTGGTGTTACGGCTTTAGAGTGAATGCAAAAGATTCAGAAACCCAGGGAGTAATTTGCAGGGATGTGCTCATTATAAATATACTAGAATATTGCCCGTCAAAAAATGCTGGCAATGAAATTGTAAGTGAGCTAATGCTGTTTGGTGTATAATAATAAAATAAATAATACATTAATAAATTGATATACTATACCTATTTTGAAGTAATATATGCAGGAAGCGTTGTGCAGAAGAGCTGACAATCTGTTTTCATGTTGCTGCAGCATACAATGTGTGTTTTCAGTGCTGTGGAGCTGCTGTGTAAGCGTCAGGAAGTGTGCAGTGTGTAGTGTAAATAGGCTGCATGCGCAAGGAAAATCCATTAGGCTAGCTGTGTACTTCCGGATTGTGTAAGTTAGTGTTGTAAAATGGCGCCTAATGTGTGGTACGCAGCTGTGGCTGATTTTGCGTCCTTGTTCTTGGATCACGTCCGTCTTTTTCGGAAAATCTGTATGTGTTTGGTGGTGTTTTGCGTCTTTAGAGTCCTGTAGCCTCGTTTTCATTTTTTTCGCGGCCATTTTTTCTCTCGCTTGGGTGATTTTCGGGTGTCTAAATTCTTGTATTTCGACTTAAATTGAGGTGTAACTTCAGTTCCGAGGTTCTGGGTGCCTCCCCTTGCTGTGGGTAAGCTTTTTATGTATTTATTGTGTTTTTAATGTTTTCATGTGCGCGGGTTTTGGGCGGTAAGGTCGTATTTTTGCGAGGTCGTAACGTTTTTTTTTTCTAAGTCCCGCGTCTTGTATTTGTTTGTCGTAAGTCCGTAAATTTTGCAAAGTCTGCAGTTACTGGCATGGAGCGCCAAAGGCGCTCCTTGCCAGCAACTGCGGACCTTGCAACATTTACGGACTTACGACAAACAAATACAAGGGAAAGTGGTGGGGTGATTTGACTGGCACCTGGATAATCATGCCAGGCTTTGCCAATTGTCATTTCTACATCTTCAAAATTAGTTTTTTAATTGGATAATTAGCGTTCGACCTTCCATGACCCTATGGACCCACAGCACTCCAAGCACATCTATCAACCACTGCCCCTCTGAGCTCCCTTAAGCTCATGTTTATTACTTCAATTGCCTTTATATATTCCATACTCTAAATATGGAGATCTGATTTAATCTTGTATTGTGTTCAATTGTGTTAATGTTCAATTGTCTGTGTTGTCTCTCTCTGTGTGCTCTGCCTCCCTCCCTTTCTCTCTCCCTCTCTCTGTTCCCCTCCCTCCCTCTCCTCCCCCTTCTCTCTCCACTCCCCCCCCCAGCAACGCGCGCAAACCCCGCATCTGTGTATGCTCCGTTTGCAACATTCCCATTGTGCAGCTAGAAGCTTTCTCACCAAATCTCCTCCCACGTCACGTTGATCTCTAGAAACCTAAATGGGAGATTCCACTGCAGTATAATTGCATATAAAAACATGACATAAGGGTGGATGAATTTCTTCAAAAACATTTATTTTTAAACATTTGATCAAGAGGCATTTTTTTTTTAAATAGAAAGTAAGCGTCTGACTCTCCTGCAAGCCATTGCTGAGGTTTGTTATAAGGCAGAGCTAATCTTCAATTGAAAATCTTGCACAAGATCTGCAATAAATTGTATTATTTTCTAGTGTGAGCAAAACCCGGATTTCCATATGGTTAATGACCTCCATAGATACAGCCCCACTTTCCTATTGGAGAGCCCCCTATCTCATTGTTTTGAACTACTGTTATATTTAAATGCACTGAATAAGTTACAGATCCACTAATCTGCATATATCAGCCTACTTATATCTCATTATAAAGAGGATCTTCGGTAAATGTAATCTAAGCAAATTAATTACAATAAATAACTACAAGACATGGAATTGTAGAGAGTTTATCTAAATGCCACTGGGGCAATTTCCATATTCAAAATAATTAGCAGAAATACAGATAAGAGTTTGGGAGCGAACTGCTGCCGATCTCGTTATAGTGTATCGAGGCACTTTGAGTTGATTATCTGGAGAAACACATAGGAAGATGAATTTGTAAGTGCAGTCACTGTGTATCCAAATACAATCTGATCTCCCAAAACATAAGAAATGTGTTAGAAGGATCACACTTAAAAAAACAATGGTTTTAACAAGAAGAGAGAAACAAACAAACTATAATGTTACATGAAATTTTCAGGTCATAATGCCAAACTGCAGTTTTTTGTAAAAGGCACAGAGGCTCGAACGGGTCCTCGGTCCACCACACAGGTGTTTCAATCCTAAATGATCTGAATGGAAATCATTTTCCTTTTCAATGGGAAACAAAATGGCAGAAGGAACTACTTCTGTGTATCCTACAAATATGATACATAAAAAGTGGTGCCAGAATGCACCAATATCCATCCACAAGTTGGTCTGGTAGCACTTGTTACCATGTTGTGGCTTAAGGGAAACGTTAAGAAAATATTAAAAAAAGGTCAAGTAGGAAAGGCACGGGTAATAATACTTTGGAAGCTTTGACACCGAGGTCTTATTGTCCCAGATGGGATAGTTGGGTGTTTAAAACTGAGCCCGATGAAAATCTCCAGTTGCTCTTCACCAGACGTTCAACTCCTGGGTGAAATAAGGCATATTTCAGGTAAGTTCACAATGGTATTGTGGTATATTTTATTGCATTT
This sequence comes from Discoglossus pictus, assembly GCA_027410445.1. NCBI lineage: Eukaryota > Metazoa > Chordata > Amphibia > Anura > Alytidae > Discoglossus > Discoglossus pictus. The sequence continues at coordinate 55,990,694 of CM050175.1, forward strand.
AAGGCTCTGATGTGCTGCTGTTTTACTTGTTCCACACCGATACTGGCTCCCACTGGCAGGTAATGATCCTCCACTATAATATTTAACATTTCTATTTTTTACCTGGGGCTATTGTTTTCAGTATTGTGATAACATCATATGGCTGGTCTCTTTCCACATCATTTGTATACGCCTGGAGATTCTGAGAAACAAACAGATCCAAAACGGCATTGAGTTTATCACACACGACATGAGACAGAGGATACCATCAGCTTATCGGCGCTGCAGATGAGAACAGTTAATGGTCTGTGATCTTTAAAGGTCTCTATGCCCCGTAGGGTTCAATCCTTTCTTTCCACATGGCGGGATTAATGGTGTGCTATACAAACAGCTTTTCTATTCCCAGAACATCTTTATACAGAGATAGTGTAAGTGCCTTATTGCTTGAAAAATTGCATATTTTTTTCTTCATGTCTGGGAGAGGAAATTCCAATATTAAAAAAAATCTAACAAAATAAGAAAAGACTGCAAGCTACAAAAATATACCTCTGGAATCTATAAAAATATACAAAATATTACGCTGGTAACAAAATGCAGCAGACCAACCCATGATAAATATGTACATTACAGGGTCTAGGATTCCGGAGGTGGTGCTGTAGATTCTTGTGTTTCTGAACGGATATCAGGGGCTCCCCCATGGCAAAGTGTACCAAGTGTGGTATCTGTAATGCCCGCACTTGTTAAACTGCCAGTCCGGGAGCGATAGGGAGGCAGCTCATTCTGGCTGCTGGATTCTATATCGGAGGGGTAAGGAGGAGGAGGCAGATCAAACCAAGGAGGCCGGGTGCTGAAAGAAAAAATATATAATAATGGTGTCACCCAGAGATGTAAATGTCACTCTATGGCAGATCAAAGAGATTTCATTAGAGTACATATTGTGAATTAGTCACTGCAATAAAGTGTAATTATGTGGGCATCTATTATGAAGACGTTGTGTGTTATAAGTGGCGGAGAAAGAGCATAAGGAGAAGGTAAAAGGTATTTATATCTGATTATAAAAAGGTAAATAAGCAGATCTATTACAATAAATAACAACAACAATACACTGGGGCAAATCCCACATTTAAATTAACTGGCAGAAATACAGATAGAAACTGGTGAAAGGTGTGTATCCAACATAGGTCCTGGTGTCTGTGTATTAGGATGTGGTGAAAGCAACAGATCAAATAGTTGTATACTGGTCGGCAAGACATACATGGCCTGATGTCTATACATTAGGAGGTGTTGTGAGGTACATGTTTTGATGTGTGTGCATTGGGAGGAGGTGAGAGGGATGTATCCTGATGTCTATGTATTAGTCGGAAGTGAGAGGTTCACTTCTCATATTTGTGCATTTTTATGTAATGAGAGATACATGTCAAGATGTCCGTGTGTGTAGAGGTGAGCGATGTGTGGCCTGTTTGCCTATTACAAGGAGATGCTAATTACATGTCTTAATGTCTATATTGTGAGATGGTGAGATTAGGGTGCCCTGATGCCTCTATATTGTGAGGAGATGTTAGATTGGTGTCTTGATGCCTCTGTATAGTAAAAAGTGAAGATGTGAGAGTTATGTGTCCTAATGCCTCTGTATTGTGAGGAGGTGTGTGATGGGTGTCCTGATGCCTCCGCATTGTGAGGAAGTGAGAGTTGTGTTTCCTAATGCTTCTTTATTGTAGGAAGGTGAGAGATGGGTGTCCTGATGCTTCCGCATAATGAGGAGGTATGAGATGGGTGTGCTGATGCCTCTGTATTGTGATGAGGTATTAGATGTGTGTGCTGATGCCTCTGTATTGTGATGAGGTATGAGATGGGTGTTCTGATGCCTCTGTATTGTAAGAAGGTGTGAGATGAGTGTCCTGATGCCTCTGTATTGTGAGGAAGTGAGAGCTGTGTGTCCTAATGTGTCTTTATTGTAGGAAGGTGAGAGCTGTGTGTCCTAATGCTTCTGCATAATGAGGAGGTGTGAGATGGGTGTGCTGATGACTCTGTATTGTGATGTGGTGTGAGATGTGTGTCCTGATGCCTCTGTATTTTGAGGTGGTGTGAGGTGGGTGTCCTGATGCCTCTGTAGTGTGAGGTGGGTGTCCTGATGCCTCTGTAGTGTGAGGTGGGTGTCCTGATGCCTCTGTAGTGTGAGGTGGGTGTCCTGATGCCTCTGTAGTGTGTGGTGGGTGTCCTGATGCCTCTGTAGTGTGAGGTGGGTGTCCTGATGCCTCCGCATTGTGAGGAAGTGAGAGTTGTGTTTCCTAATGCTTCTTTATTGTAGGAAGGTGAGAGATGGGTGTCCTGATGCTTCCGCATAATGAGGAGGTATGAGATGGGTGTGCTGATGCCTCTGTATTGTGATGAGGTATTAGATGTGTGTGCTGATGCCTCTGTATTGTGATGAGGTATGAGATGGGTGTTCTGATGCCTCTGTATTGTAAGAAGGTGTGAGATGAGTGTCCTGATGCCTCTGTATTGTGAGGAAGTGAGAGCTGTGTGTCCTAATGTGTCTTTATTGTAGGAAGGTGAGAGATGGGTGTCCTAATGCTTCTGCATAATGAGGAGGTGTGAGATGGGTGTGCTGATGACTCTGTATTGTGATGTGGTGTGAGATGTGTGTCCTGATGCCTCTGTATTTTGAGGTGGTGTGAGGTGGGTGTCCTGATGCCTCTGTAGTGTGAGGTGGGTGTCCTGATGCCTCTGTAGTGTGAGGTGGGTGTCCTGATGCCTCTGTAGTGTGAGGTGGGTGTCCTGATGCCTCTGTAGTGTGAGGTGGGTGTCCTGATGCCTCTGTAGTGTGAGGTGGGTGTCCTGATGCCTCTGTATTGTGAGGTGGGTGTCCTGATGCCTCTGTATTGTGAGGTGGTGTGAGATGTGTGTCCTGATGCCTCTGTATTGTGAGGTGGTGTGAGGTGGGTGTCCTGATGCCTCTGTAGTGTGAGATGTGTGTCCAGATGCCTCTGTATTGTGAGGTGGTGTGAGTTGGGTATCCTGATGCCTCTGTATTGTGAGGTGGTGTGAGGTGGGTGTCCTGATGCCTCTGTATTGTGAGGTGGTGTGAGATGTGTGTCCTGATGCCTCTGTATTGTGAGGTGGTGTGAGTTGGGTGTCCTGATGCCTCTGTATTGTGAGGTGGTGTGAGATGTGTGTCCTGATGCCTCTCTATTGTGAGGTGGTGTGAGGTGGGTGTCCTGATGCCTCTGTATATTGAGGTGGTGTGATATGGGTGTCCTGATGCCTCTGTATTGTGAGGTGGTGTGAGATGTGTGTCCTGATGCCTCTGTATTGTGAGGTGGTGTGAGGTGGGTGTCCAGATGCCTCTGTAGTGTGAGATGTGTGTCCTGATGCCTCTGTATTGTGAGGTGGTGTGAGATGTGTGTCCTGATGCCTCTGTATTGTGAGGTGGTGTGAGGTGGGTGTCCTGATGCCTCTGTAGTGTGAGGTGGGTGTCCTGATGCCTCTGTAGTGTGAGGTGGGTGTCCTGATGCCTCTGTAGTGTGAGGTGGGTGTCTTGATGCCTCTGAAGTGTGAGGTGGGTGTCCTGATGCCTCTGTATTGTGAGTTGGGTGTCCTGATGCCTCTGTATTGTGAGGTGGTGTGAGATGTGTGTCCTGATGCCTCTGTATTGTGAGGTGGTGTGAGGTGGGTGTCCTGATGCCTCTGTATTGTGAGGTGGTGTGAGATGTGTGTCCTGATGCCTCTCTATTGTGAGGTGGTGTGAGGTGGGTGTCCTGATGCCTCTGTATATTGAGGTGGTGTGATATGGGTGTCCTGATGCCTCTGTATTGTGAGGTGGTGTGAGATGGGTGTCCTGATGCCTCTGTATTGTGAGGTGGTGTGAGATGTGTGCCCTGATGCCTCTGTATTGTGAGGTGGTGTGAGATGTGTGTCCTGATGCCTCTGTATTGTGAGGTGGTGTGAGGTGGGTGTCCTGATGCCTCTGTAGTGTGAGATGTGTGTCCTGATGCCTCTGTATTGTGAGGTGGTGTGAGATGTGTGTCCTGATGCCTCTGTATTGTGAGGTGGTGTGAGGTGGGTGTCCTGATGCCTCTGTATTGTGAGGTGGTGTGAGATGTGTGTCCTGATGCCTCTCTATTGTGAGGTGGTGTGAGATGTGTGCCCTGATGCCTCTGTATTGTGAGGTGGTGTGAGGTGGGTGTCCTGATGCCTCTGTATTGTGAGGTGGTGTGAGATGTGTGTCCTGATGCCTCTCTATTGTGAGGTGGTGTGAGATGTGTGTCCTGATGCCTCTGTATTGTGAGGTGGTGTGAGGTGGGTGTCCTGATGCCTCTGTATTGTGAGGTGGTGTGAGATGTGTGTCCTGATGCCTCTCTATTGTGAGGTGGTGTGAGGTGGGTGTCCTGATGCCTCTGTATATTGAGGTGGTGTGATATGGGTGTCCTGATGCCTCTGTATTGTGAGGTGGTGTGATATGTGTGACCTGATGCCTCTGTATTGTGAGGTGGTGTGAGATGTGTGTCCTGATGCCTCTGCATTGCGAGGTGGTGTGAGTTGGTTGTCCTGATGCCTCTGTATTGTGAGGTGGTGTGTGATGGGTGTCCTGATGCCTCTGTATTGTGAGGTGGTGTGAGTTGGGTATCCTGATGCCTCTGTATTGTGAGGTGGTGTGAGGTGGGTGTCCTGATGCCTCTGTATTGTGAGGTGGTGTGAGATGTGTGTCCTGATGCCTCTGTATTGTGAGGTGGTGTGAGGTGGGTGTCCTGATGCCTCTGTATTGTGAGGTGGTGTGAGATGTGTGTCCTGATGCCTCTGTATTGTGAGGTGGTGTGATATGGGTGTCCAGATGCCTCTGTATTGTGAGGTGGTGTGATATGGGTGTCCTGATGCCTCTGTATTGTGAGGTGGTGTGAGGTGGGTGTCCTGATGCCTCTGTATTGTGAGGTGGTGTGAGATGTGTGTCCTGATGCCTCTCTATTGTGAGGTGGTGTGAGGTGGGTGTCCTGATGCCTCTGTATATTGAGGTGGTGTGATATGGGTGTCCTGATGCCTCTGTATTGTGAGGTGGTGTGAGATGGGTGTCCTGATGCCTCTGTATTGTGAGGTGGTGTGAGATGTGTGTCCTGATGCCTCTGTATTGCAAGGTGGTGTGAGTTGGGTGTCCTGATGCCTCTGTATTGTGAGGTGGTGTGTGATGGGTGTCCTGATGCCTCTGTATTGTGAGGTGGTGTGAGTTGGGTATCCTGATGCCTCTGTATTGTGAGGTGGTGTGAGGTGGGTGTCCTGATGCCTCTGTATTGTGAGGTGGTGTGAGATGTGTGTCCTGATGCCTCTGTATTGTGAGGTGGTGTGAGGTGGGTGTCCTGATGCCTCTGTATTGTGAGGTGGTGTGAGATGTGTGTCCTGATGCCTCTGTATTGTGAGGTGGTGTGATATGGGTGTCCAGATGCCTCTGTATTGTGAGGTGGTGTGATATGGGTGTCCTGATGCCTCTGTATTGTGAGGTGGTGTGAGATGGGTGTCCTGATGCCTCTGTATTGTGAGGTGGTGTGAGATGGGTGTCCTGATGCCTCTGTTTTGTGAGGTGGTGTGAGATGGGTGTCCTGATGCCTCTGTATTGTGAGGAGGTGCGATATGGGCGTCCTCATCTTTATATATTAGGAGGTGAGAGGTATGTCTCAAGATGTCTGTGTATGCGGAGGAGGTGAGAGCAGAATGTCTAATGCCTGTATTTTAACTGAAAGTGAAACATTTGTGCCTGATATCTGTGTATTAGGTCTTATTTATTAGGAGGTGATGAGATGTGTGTGTCTGCTGTCTGTATTAGGATTTGGTAAGATGCATGTGTCTCATGTCTGTACATGAGGACATGCTGATGTCTGTGTCTTACAGTGATGACTATTTTGGAATGCTCTGTACACTACACCCCACGTAACATTCCAGAAATAATACCCCCATATAAATAGACACATGTGACGTACCTGTGGTCCAGCACAGCCTCGGTATAGGACGGTGGAGACTCTATGCTTGTTGGCTGCTGGTAGCCTTGTGATGACATGTATTGGATGCCATTGTTGACATTGTATGTGACCCTGCAGTGATGTGGGTGATCGAGAACCACAAGCCGGGACAGGAGCAGCGGGTGCTGGAGACGGTGCACCGGGAGACTCATCAGGTTGGTGCGTTTCCTCTGATGATGAAGGACTAGTGCCAGCAGTGCCACCACAAGGACAAAGATGACCGAGCTACCAATGATGGTGTACGTGATGCTGGGGTAGTAAAGCAGCTGATTCTCGGAGGACACATACTCCTGCTCACTGTCCACCTCTGTAGAGAGAAAGAACAAGCAATGGGTATATCTACAGGAGAGAGGATCAACTTTGTTCATTATGTACAACAAATGATCTAGAGAATTAAAGGGACAGTAAATCATCCATTTAATGAAGAAATGAAGCATACATATGAAAAATTAAACATAATTACAACTAGTAATTACTAATTCAAAGAGGAGATGCCTTAAAATTGATATGGAAGTGAGATCCACCCTTTGAGGTAATCATTTTAACAAAAGAAATTAAGAGTGTGGGTAATAAAGATACGTATGTATAATAACAGACTTAATTAAAGGCCTCAGTCACTACTGTCATCTTTTCAACTGGACATGCTTGAATTATTTATCACCCCCACTACTAATCTTAATTAATTGCTTTTAAAAACAATTTATAAGGGGATGAATTGTTTAGTAAATTCATACATAACAATCTTATGTTGATGTCACATTTAGGACACTTACAACTGCATATAGTTGCAATTAAAACTTCTGGTTAATTGTATGCATACTTGTTCTTGATTAAACAGGACCTTTTCTGAGTTACTTTAAAAGTACATGGAGTTAATAAATGCTGTTTTATATTATCAAACATCAATGAAAGACAAGTGAAAAAAAAAAGAAAAAAAAATAGTGATATAATTTACAAAATATGCGCTAAGTTTATTATGAATGATGGTTTTACAAGAATCTACAATCACAAGCACCCTACAAGGGTCCAGCACTCAGCATTTTCATTTGAATACTCCAGGTATACTAACCCCAAGGGAAATAGTATTGCAGTGAACATAGTACATAAGCACTTGTAACTTTTGGTGCCCTTAAGGATCCAGAGAGCTTCCTCAAGTTTTCTCCGCACCGGCAGAGGTAATGAAAGCTTGTAAGATAAATGGGATAAAAGAAGAGGGAGAGGGAAGGTAGCTTGGTAAATAACTGGATCTTCTAGAATTTGACACCTACTCGTTACCTGCAAATGCCCAGGAGCAGGCAGCTTACAAAAATAAATGCAAGCACTGATTTCTAGAAATGTAAACACCCATCTCGTGCACACACACATTTGTTCAAAGTATTATGGATGCCTCCATGCACCAGCAGAGGCTTCATCATTTTAATTATAATTAAAAACTAGCCTTATGGCTTTTCCCGTCCTAGCTATGTCAGAGTTTATATTTATATTTAATATTTATATATTAATTTTGCCGTGATGCTTTAAACTGCAATTGAATAGAAGCACTCAGACCATGCAACTATTGTGCATTTTTATGTAACCTCCTATTAATGCCCCTTTGCATTCAATCCAAGCCAATAATCTGCAGTGGAGACAGTGGGTCTTTGTGGCCTAGCACTGCTAGGAGGAAGCTCTTCTATTTCCCAACAATCTGACAGCCGGCTCTTTCTATCTTCCATAAGTAAAGATGTGACAGTCGCTGTGGAGCCGGCGCTGGAGACTTCCCTGAGGAAGGAAGACATCTGCTTGGTGACATTTGTTCAGCTGTTAGATTTGACAGAAAGAGATTGACTCGCAGAGCCTGGCAGATGAGGTGCGATGTGGGCAAAGGCTCCACTACAACATGGAGAGCAACGGCTCAATGTCAGATATGCTCACTGTGAGGAAAATAGGAGGAAATATCTGTACCATAAATACCTAATAATATATAACTGACTGTGTAGTAACCATCCCATTAATACTATCATAATGCCCCATTGGCTCTGTTACTCAGTATCTGGGCAGACACTTCTATATGCTCCATCACACCGCCATTACCTTGCCGGATAGAGTCTTGAGCACCCTACAAACTCATCTGTATGCCTATAGACCGTCTCAGTGTGTCTGTCACCACTTCGTACCCTTGAAGAACTTGATTAAAAAAGCATCATTTATTTAAAAACAGACGCTGCAATGTTCATTATATATTAACCAGCAACTTGCCTGTCAAAAAATGACGGCAAGAAAATTGTAAGCCAGGGAATGCTGTATGCCACCAAATATAAGGCTTTTGGTCCTCTGAGTACCTTTGGCGCTCATTGCGAGCCTCTCCCCTGGTATAGTTTTGCTGGTCTGAGCACCTTTGGAGCTCATTGCAAGCCCCGCGCTGAGCAACTTCTTCGCTCATTGCAAGGCTCGCCCCTTGTGTACTTTTGGTTCTTTGCGCATCCTGTGCGTTTATTGTGAGCCCCGTGCTGAGCGTCTTCTGCAGCGCTCATTGCGAGGCTCTCTTCTGCTATTTGTATTTTTTTTATATATATTTTTTTATAATATTTAATGAAATAATTAATTAATAAATGAATGTACCTATTTGTCATTAATATTTCCAGCAATGAATATCCTGAAGAGCTAACAATCCCTTTTGATGTTGGTGCAGCATACAATGTACATTTGGACTGTTGGTGAGCTGAGGTGTAAGTGTCAGCAATGTGTCAAGCGTGCAGTGTAAATAGGCTGCGTGCGCAAGGGGAAACCGTTTGTTTAGTTGTGTAAATTTTAATAGGAATGTTATTAGTTTGAAGTTATTGTTGTAAAATGGCAGCGATTGTCTATGTGTTACGTGGGTCAGGATCATTTTCCGTCCTTCCTAATAGTGTATTTTGTACCTCGTACGTTCCTGGTTAAAAGTCGTATGTGCTTGGCGGTGTTTTGCGTGGTTAGGGGTCATGTAGCCTCGTGGCGAAACTCTTCAAACTCTACTTAAATTTGCGTGCAACCTCACTTCCAGACGTCTTGGCTGTCCCCCCGTGCTGTGTGTGATGTTTTTTGTGTTTTTGGATGTGCGCGGTTCGGCCGTTAACTTTGTATTTTCTGTACCTCGCATTATCTTTTTTTTCAAAGTGCCGCGAGTCTTATTTTTTTTGTTCTAAGTGTGGCTTTCCCTTGCAAAGTGTTACGGGCCGTAATTTTTGTAGCCGATTTTTACAAAGTGCTACGGGTGTCGCACTCTGAATTGTGTAATTGAGCGTTGTGTTGATCTGTAGTCCCACGGTTCGTAGGTATGATGCTTAAGTCCTGTGTGGGGTCGTAGGGATGAGCGCCTACGGTATTCATCTCCACCAGCGCAGTGAGCGCCTTTGGCGCTCCCTGCCCAAGTCCTACAGGGCTCATCTCCACCACCGCAGTGAGCTCCTTCGGGGCGCCCTGCCTAAGTCGTACAGGGTCGTAGGGATGAGCGCCTATGGCGCTCATCTCCACCAGCGCAAGTACCTCCTTGCCTGGCCGCAAACACGGCCCGCAACTGCGGCCCTCATTTTGCAGCGAGCCTGCAGTTTTAACATTGCTTTACCAAAGAATTTTGGCAAGTGCGCGCTGCTGGGAGCTATATATGGGATTCCATGATTAAAATAATGGTATAGCCAATATATGGTTTAAAAAAGGCACCAAACCACCCCAGAAGAAGAAAAAAAAAAAACCTAATTATTCAAACTAAAATAACAAAAAATGAAACATAGGTGTGCTTATAAATAATATGTTTACATATATGTTAATTATATATTAACTTATGGTTTTTGAATCAAAAAGAAATTCAAGTGTTTATACAAGTGTTTATACACTTAGTTTTTGTTTGAATGGTGGGTATCCAAATAAATGTAAAGACCACTTGGTACCCTGACACACTGTATTATGGGATCTATCACCCCTTCAGTACCCTGTCAGACCCCCCACCACCTATATGAGCGCTATCATTCTTCCAGTATCCTGACAGACTCTCCCTTGCCACTATATGCTCCAATCCCCCTTCGGTACTGTCAGACCCTTCACCACCTATATGAGCGCTATCATTCTTCCAGTATCCTGACAGACTCTCCCTTGCCACTATATGCTCCAATCCCCCTTCGGTACTGTCAGACCCTTCACCACCTATATGAGCGCTATCATTCTTCCAGTAACCTGACAGACTCTCCCTTACCACTGTAGGCTTTTATCCCCTCTTCGGTACACAGACAGATCCGCTAACCCTACTATGGGCTCTGTCACCCACCACAGTACCCAGATAAACCCTCCACCATCTACCTATATGAGTGCTATCATCCCTCCTGACTAAGATGGGTTCTAATCCCCCCCTCCATTACACTGACAGACCTGCTACGGGCTCTATCACCCACCTCAGTACCCTGATAAACCCTGACAGACTCTCCCTTACCACTACAGGCTCTTATCACCCCTGCTAGAATATGGCAGGCCCTCCGTGCTTTATCACCCTCTCAGACCTTCCAGCAGTTCAGACCCTCAAGTGTCTCTACAGTCTCTTGATCCATCCATACCCTGAGATAGTCAGCACTAGCCCTACAAGATCTGTGACATCATCTGTAGCCGGAGGGTATTTGTCCTCTGCAGCTGATGAAACTTCCCACCTCTCTGGATGTCTCCAGCACTAACCCACCCAAATCCCAGTGGCAGTCTCTAGAGCAGGTCATTAGTATTCATCCCAGAATGCTGTGTGCTCACCCTGAGAATCCTCACCGGCAGTCCCATTCAATCTTATGGGAAAACTCTTACTGGAATTCTAATTTATCAGAATGTTTGGCATTTAATTACTTTGTATAAATCTTCCACTTTAAAAACTTTCAAGAAAGTAAATTTTTGGCTATTCTCACTGCAGGTTTTCTTCTTTTTCAGAATCAGTTTTTTCACTGTAAACAGGACCCTGCCAATTTTGCTTTTCAAAGGGCCACTGCAGTTCAAGGGAAAAAAAAAAAAGACACTTGTTTGTCAAGAATGTACCAAAGTAACAATATTAGCAGCTGTGTAAGCCATGAGCATAAAACATTTTTGGGGAAATCTGAATTTTTGCAGACTCTGTACAAAAATCCATTTTTTTGATTGATACATCATATCCTCAGAGTGTAATCATGAGGGTGTGTTTTGTTTATTAGTGGAGAGATGGTGGGGAAGGAGGGAACAGAGAGCCATTGTAAAGATAATTGGATAAGACCAAAATAGACACAACACCTATTCCCCTTCACTAGCCCAGAAGCAGACCCCTTGCATCATTCACTGCAACCACCGCTCTCCAGAAAAGTCACACACTCGTATTTGTGTCTACTTTAAGAACTTTTACCACCAATTTTTCCAGATTAATTATTCTAAGTTTTCAAACAAATATATATATATTTTCATGGTGCAATGGTATATTACAATGTGTTGCAAAACTAATTTAGACCCAAGAACATCTGTCTAATTTTGTCTTAATGAGCATAGAAGGCTCCACTGGAAGATCAACTGAACCTGAATGTCCAAAAAGCCTGAAATATCTGGGGGTAGATGGTTCCCCTTTCTGGATCACTACCTTGTTGTGGTGACAGGGCTTTTGTACTTCAATGAAGCTGTGAGCTATACCATGTGGGGTTACCCAAGATGGGCAGATCACAGCAGAGAGGTCAGCCACTGGAGAAGGAACTGGCAACCCACTGCAGCAGTATCTTTAACAAGAAAACCATATGGATAAAAACAGATGGTAAGCTCTTTAGACCACTGTGCTTATCACAGCACTGTGATCAGATTGTTTTCTATGTAGTCTTTCATGTAACTACTCGCTTCTTCTTCATTCAAAGTGTCCTTTAACCTCAAGATGTTGATAAGCAGAAACCAAAACAGTAGATTCCACTGCAACATAATTAAATATAAAAAGGTAATTAAATAAAGTTTGTATTTTTTTATATTGAAAAACACGGTTGTAGTTCTGTATAACAATATGCAAGGTGTAGTATTGGTCTCGCCCGACATTGGCACCGCTGCCATCACACAGACTGCACCGCGTGACATGCCTTCCTCATTATCCTTGCCACAAAGGACCCTTGGACCGTCCTCAAGTCTCCGCAGACTTCATGTGGATGCGGATAATTTTTTTAATTCATTTGAGAAATACAAATTTTCAACAGTTCCCTTAAACTGTACTTTTTAAATTATTTTTTTGGTTCTATGCCACTTGTTTTTGTTAATCGTTTTTTCTGTGAGCTGAACAGCGCCAGAGGCGGGGGTACAAGTCACACTCTTAGATAACACAGGTAATTGATCTTTATTCACCCAAGATCTGAGCCAGCCAGTTGTTTTTAGTCTGTAACTGGCGGATGCTCGGACGTCCTCTGATATTGAAGATTCCTGGTTTTTAATATTAAAATAACATACCTAAGTAACTTTCTACAGAGCTTAATATCACTTTTATTGGCAAGTGCTTAAAAGCTCTGTTTTTACTCACTAAAACCTTTCAAACAATCACTGCAAAGGTCTGTCCCTACAGCTCATATACACAGTGTTTCTATTGGTAAGATATGTACTAGCCACTAACCGCCTTCCTGGATAGCTACTTTGTTGTGGTGAAGGGGCTTGTGTACCTCAAAGAAGCTGTGAGCTATACCATGTAAGGTCACCCAAGATGGGCAGGTCATAGAGAGGTCAGACAAATTGCAGTCCGCTGGCGAAGGAACTGGCAACCCACTCCAATATCTTTGCCATGAAAAACATATGGATAAGCACAGCCAGACAAGATGTACTAGACGTTCTACGGTCCATAGGGTCACAGAGAGTTAGACATGACTTAACGACTAAACAAAAGCCACTTACAGACTGTTTCTCAACAGCCTGTTCTGAAATGCTGCTAAGAGATAGTCTGTGATTGGTTGATTCTGGGAACTAATAAAATGATGCTCTGTACACATTAAATATATTACAGCTGCCATATTGGTGGGCTCCATGAGAGGCGCACTAAGCAACATGGCTTGATTGTCCATGTTCCACTAACATGGGCTTCTTATCAGTATAAAGTCTCCAAACCAGGGGTGGGCAAGTTCAATCCCGGAGGGACACACACAGGCCTGGATTTGAGGATTTCCTTTCTGTGCATAGGTGAGTCAATCAGGGTAACTGAAGAAGCGATAGTCTAGATTGTATGCAGCAGGAATATCCTCAGATGCAGGCCCGTGTGTGACCCCTGCTTCAAACAGATTCCTTCTTTCATTATTATCTTCTTCGAGGACCTTGGTGGTCCGGATATAGGGCTTTTACTGCTGCGACCTGGATTTGGTTCCAGTCAGGGAACCACGAGGTCACAGCACCCTGAAGCCAAACAGGGTTAGGCCTGATCAGTACTTGGATGGGAGACCACCTAGGAATACTAGTAGCTGTATGCTGTGGTCCATTGGAGAAAAATCTGGCAACCTACCCCAGTATCTCTGCCATGAATACCAAGTGGATCAGCATGTCCAAGGACATAAAGATGTCCTGGTGTGTTACGGTCATGGAAAGTCAGAAACAACTTAATGACTCAAAAAGAAAAGGACTGGAAAACAGGCAACATGCTTTTATAAAGTACGAAAAATAATACAGCCTCTAATTTATTACTATTTTAATAATGCTGCAGTGGAATCAACCATGTTGCTTTCTGCTGATCATCTTCCTAAACTGGCAGGGGACTTTGAATGCAGAGGTAGATTCTATCTTCCCAAATGGGAATGTAAAACGTGCATTGTCTAATATATTAGCTTTTACATGCAATTGCTGCAAGACGATCTCCTAGTTTGCTTTCCGAGATGGGAGGAGAAGTTTGTCAGCACAACATAACTAATGGAAAATGTATTAATTCACAGGCGCTACTGAGAAAGAAGCAGCAGAATCATCTGGGAGAAGAAAACGGACCACTGCATTAAAGAATAAATGCATATAAAAGATTAACAATATAAAGGCTACATTTGCCTATTATAAACTTTAATAATTATTAAAAAAAAATGACCACAGTGGCCTGTCAAGTATCCAATGGGGTGAACAGTGTCTCCTTTTTGCAGTTCTGTGCCATCTATGTTCCGATCAGGATTTATTTGGATTTTGGTTAGGTACCATACTATAGTAGACCTTACTGTTGTGCTGAAACATCTTAAAGTCTGTGCAACAACCCCCTACCAAGTGTAGAGTGGGAGGACATGGAGCCCACTCTGACATCAATAAGGAGCACGGCAGGGACCAGCTGGATGTTGTGTAGTGGGACTAACAGGCGGCAGTGGCACAACATATAATTACCGCTTGGATACAGGCGCACAAACTGCTGCCAAAGACACTTGAAGGACAGTTCTACAGGATGAAAGCTGATTAGCCTCTTCTCGATTCAAGAAAATATTACAATCATCTCACAACGTGCCACCTCTGGGGTGGAATCTGGACGCAACTCCTGGACGTTCATTCCACACAGATGGCTGAAGAAAAGACAATAAAATAAGGATACATCTATAGCTCTCATTACACAGAGTGATTGCTTGGACCCTGGTGTGGCTGAAGGAGTGGGGGGCTAGAGGAACCAATCTGACTGGCGTTTTGCATAACTGTTTCACCCTATGAAACATCTTATAAAATTAAGGAGAAATCAAGCTGAAGACCTGCTTGGCCATTACGATCCATACTCTGACTATACCATTAATTCACTACCCTTTCCTGGAACGCCAGAGAATGAAAGCCAAGACCTTCTAGAATTGGCTTTTACAATTTCTGTACTTTCTACAAATTTTGGGATGTTCCTGTTAAAGCACCAGGGGGTTAATACAATTACTAGTCTATTGACTTATGCACCTGCGCTCTATCTTACAAAAATATTTCAAGATTTGCACCTCCATAACGGCTATCTGAGCAATGCCTAGAATGTCAGCCCACCCCCACAAAAAAAAACATACATGGGATTAGGGATTCTGCACAGAGCCAATGAGGGCAACACATGTCCACAGTTCTTGTGTGCAAGAATATGGAGAGACGTGGGTGTGTACTATGATATTTGTTGTTTAGTCATTCAGTTGTGTCCGACTCTCCATGGCACACAGAACGCCAGGCCCATCTTGTGTCTGCTCATGCTTATCCATAAGGTTTTCATGGCAGAGGTGCTGGAGTGGGTTACCAGTTTCTTCTCTAATGTACCGTGATTTGTCAGACCTCTCTGCTATGGCCGGCCCATCTTGGGTCACCCTACATGATATAGCTCACAGCTTCACTGAGGTACACAAGCCACTTCACCATGACAATGCAGCGATCCAGAAGTGGATCAAGGACATAAGAGGGCAAATTAGAAGTAGTAAAAGGAGTATGGGGGAGCAAAATACAATTGTGCCTTGGAGAGTATAAAACCTTACTACAACGCTGGCACTCGCCAATATTCTATTATTGAGTATTTCTACTGTAAATGTGACTTTTATAAATTAAATTTACATTGATTACAGTTTTCAGTTATTACAGCCAGGTAATTCCGTATATTAGAAGAATATAACAGTTACGTTGTAAAATACAAATAATGATAAAATATACTGGGGAGCGGCTAAATGTTTGTTTTTCTCTTTTTAATTGAAGGTATCTGTACTGAGACAAGATACCCCAATTATTTGGTGTCCCAATAACAGATTCTGGACAAAAAGGTATTACTTACTTGTTTAGTCCTTCAGCCATGTCCAACTGTCGGTGACCCTATGGACCACAGCACATCTTGGGTCTGGTTGTGCTTATCCATATGGTTTTTATGGCAAGGATACTGGAGTGGGTTGCCAGTGGACCAAGATTTGTCTCCCATCTTTGCTATGACCTGCTCATCTTGGGTGATTCTATATAGTATAGCTCACAGCTTCATTGAGGTACACAAACCCCGTCACCATGACAAGGTAGCGATTCAGAAGGGAATGACTTACTACCCGGGTGAGGGATTAGTTATTGTGCTCCATATAAGTACAGGCAGGAAACTTGTGCTGTGATACTCTATATATCAGTAACTTAAGGAAACATACTTAATAAAATAAAAAATAAAAAACTATTCCAAAGACTGCAATGTTGCTAAAGGAAAAGGAGACCCAAGTTCTGTCCAAACATTTACCACTAATGTGGGGCGCCATCAAGGATGTAGAGTCGTCCCTCCCTACTACAAGATCAGATTTGCCAATATATTATTATCTACTAATTACATTATAAATGAATCTGCATTTATGGCTAGATTCTTGGATGCAAAATCTCAGTTACCTGAAACTTGTTTGATAGAAAGTGCAATATAAATGGATATAAATAAAAGATGGGAGAGGTGATGGAACGAGCTGTGCAGTTATCTATCTATCCCAGGCGAGTCTGCTTTATGTACAGAACACAATACAGATGATATAATTGTATAAGTGAGAACATCCAGCTCAGCAGCTCCACATATTACTCTGTCACATTTGAAGTTTTCAACACTGCAGAAAAAAGGATGTTCTGTTCAGAAGATGCACAGATTAGTAACGAATGGAGAAGAGGACCCTGGGAATCTGCAAAATACCTATCTATAAAAAGGAATATAGCAGATACTCGCCCACGCGTTTTATCATCTCATGAACTGCCTCGTTCATGACGCGTTTCATAGCTCCTATCTCAGAAGGAGTTAAGCATTTGAGGAAAGATGCAATTAAGAAAGAAAAAAAAAATCCAACTAGCTTCACGGTGCAAAATGAAACAACTTCAATTAATTTCTCCAGTAATTATATGAAGATTCTGGGCATGCAAAAATAGGTCTGAGTGTGGCATAATTAGCAGGGTTTTTTCTTGTTTTTTTTTTAACGAGTGTAATTATGATGAATATGCATGAAGCAGGCAGGACACAGCAAGCAATTGTGTTTAATTAAACTTTTTGCTGCTTTGGCTTTTAAAATGGATTTTGTTCGAGATGTACTCAGGATGATGTAGACCTTGCACACCAGACAGAGCTTCCTGGTGTCTGCACATCTACATAAGAAGAAAGAAAGAAATCTCAAGACAGCATGGTCAATGGGATGTTCACTATACCAAATGTAGGGAATTGGTAAGGCCACATACTCTGATTAAACAATACAAATACTGAATAATTACATGTTAAGATTACTTTTAACACATAGAATTTAATCCCAAGATTGGCATGTGTTCTAATATGTGAGTGAAAGAGATAAATCGTTAATGACTGCCCAAAAATCTGCAAGATCACCCGATAATAAGTGAGACTAGTCATAAATGACTAAGACCGAGAACTTAATTAAGTCACCAACAGCGCACCTAATTAGTGATAATACCTGCCGATGTGTGATTGTACCCTACAATACGTGATAATCATGCTTCGTGTAGTGAGTGAATTAATTTTCTAACAGTTAAAAGCATTCTCTTTTGAGTGATAGGCTCCCTCTAATCTTAAAACTAGAGCCAGTGCTCTCTAACAAGAGATAATACTGCCTCTCCATATGAATAGCATAACGTTCAAATGAGTGGCACGCACGGCCTTCCAGGGAGTGGCTCGGCTATCCAACGAGTGGCACGGCTATCCAACGAGTGGCACGGCTATCCAACGAGTGGCACGGCTATCCAACGAGTGGCACTGCCTTCCAACGAGTGCCACTGCCTTCCAACAAGTGCCACGGCCTTCCAACAAGTGCCACGGCCTTCCAACAAGTGCCACGGCCTTCCAACAAGTGCCACGGCCTTCCGAGTGCCACGGCCTTCCAAGTGCCACGGCCTTCCGAGTGCCACGGCTTTTCTTCCAATTTCCACGGCCTTCCAACGAGTGCCACGGCCTTCCAATAAGTAAGCACCCCTTGAGAACTGCTTTTCCATCAGCCACCCCACCCACTGAAAATGTTTGATTTCCCAAGGCTACCAACTTTATGAACAAAATTAGCCAACAGTATATTTCATGAAGCACATGTTCTCCAATATATGAGTGCCTTCTTGACTCAGCATTTCTGGGAACCTCAGTCTTTACTGAACACTTTTACTTTTCAAACTTGTAGATCAGCAGAGTTGGCTCCGAGCCCCATTTCCCATCGATGATATTGTTTCTGTAATATAGGGTTGTCATACTCCAGTTATTGAGCTGCTACCAAACCAGAATCTCTCCAAGTCCAGAGGGCTCAGTTTAAATGTGTGTTCAGCTTGTTTGTAGCCCTTGTATGTTGGAGTTGGACTTCCTAGACATAATCCACACAACAACTGCTTAGAGGTTGTGAA
Source organism: Discoglossus pictus (assembly GCA_027410445.1). NCBI lineage: Eukaryota > Metazoa > Chordata > Amphibia > Anura > Alytidae > Discoglossus > Discoglossus pictus. The sequence goes on from CM050175.1 coordinate 56,008,933, forward strand.
TAGTTGATTCCCCAGTTAAGCTGCTGTTCTCCTAACACAAGGATCTTCTAAGCAGAGGCTGCTTCTCAATGATGTACATTATCTTAGTCTCCCAGGTACAAATCTCTGAGTTCCTGACCGACCATAAAAGATCATTATAGAAGCTTTTAGCCGTGTTTAAATCCCTTATTTATGACCAGGTCTGTGCTCGGAGACAAAGCCCTCACTCTCTCTTATTAAAGTGAAGTATTTCTGTCCGGATCATAATGCTGCAATAAAACAATGTGTTTAATCATAATCTGAGATAGTGTCAGGGTTCGCTATAAACGGTATTGATGGTTCTGCCTGCACCGCTGCCCACAAACATCTAAACACATTCAGATAATGATGTATATGTTTCTACAGCAGGAGGCTGGGAGGGGGAGATCACACGTTTACCCCTCATCCTGGAAACGCCAACCGCTTATTTAGAGCAACAGATTGGTACAATTTCTGAGTATAGCTGTTCCGCACTCAGAGAATCTGCTTATAATTAAAAGCGGCCATGCTAATCTATTCATAATGTGTTAGTACATGGATTATATATGTGAGAAAAACATGTTATATGAGATCCAGATGACAAAGTAATGATTGGACCCAGACAATAGAGATACATGTAGCTATAAACAAGAGTGGACGACCATGTATCTCGTATTCCTACAACTACGTTATCACTTCTAATTAAAAATATAAAAAAATAAAAGGACATGATATAGCAAGAAAAGGCTCAGGGAAAAAAATTATAGTAAGGGGAATAGATGGAGTAAAATATGAACAGAGGTTAGACCAGGAGTGGGCAAGTTCATTGCTGGAGGGCCACATATGCTTGGATTTGAAGATATCCCTTCTGTGCACAGGTGAGTCAATCGGGATGACTGAAGAAGCGATTGACTCACGTGTGCGCAGCAGGGATATCTTCAAATCCTGGTATGTGTGTGGCCCTCCAGGACCGAACTTGCCCACCCCTGGGGTAGAGAAATTAAAGAGGTGTGTATGAGTTGATACTATAATCTTATATTAATGCAAAGAGGATTAGTATAAGTCATGAGACTCCTTGAGGTTAAAGGAAAGGGAAAAAAAATCACCTTAAAGGTCTGCTATGGTGATATTTTTATATGTACTATTTGAAGAACAAATAATAGAACTATAATCTATTGGACTTTTAAAGAAAGAAACAGATTCTTCACAGCGAGAGCAGTTATCATTTAGAAATCACTACTGAAATAAGGGTTGTGACAGCAGATTCAATAGATCATTTTTGGATATATTTTTGAATCCCCTTCTGGACTGCTACCTTGTCATGGTGGAAGGGGCTTGTGTACCTCAATGAAGCTGTGAGCTATATCATGCAGGATCACCCAAGGTGGGCAGGTCATAGCAGAAAGGTCAGACAAATTGCAATGGAAACCCACTCCAGTATCTTTGCCAAGGTAATCTTATGGATACGCACAACCCGAGACATAATAATGTACCTGGCGTCCTGCGGTCCATAGGGTCATGACTGAACAACAAATTATTTTTGAATAAAAAGGTCATACAAGGTTATCTCGGATAACGAGCAGAGGCTTTGTATTGATTCATGGAATAATGCAACTGCCAGATTTTGGGAACCGGAAGGAATTTTTCTCTAATGAGACAATTTACAAAATGTCAGTTGTTTTTCTTGTTTGCTTGCCTCTGGGTCAATGAACAGGTCACATAATACAAGCATAAGGTTAGAGCTAATAAACGTTATATTGAGGCACTAAGAGCCCCATTCAATTGAGGTTTTGGGCGATCCGTAGCCCGTAAGTGAAGTCGCAAGTTAATTTGCTTTTCAATTTGAGTCTTTTTGCGGGCTCCAAACGGGTTACAAGTTACGGCCTAGAAAAAATTGCGATAGTTAAACCCGTATCTTACAGCCTCCCGAAGCCTTTGATATTTCACTTTCGCAAGAGTTACGATCGCTAAAATCGCAAATCGCTATTCAATTGCTCAATTTCCCCAAGCCCCCAAATGTTTGCTGTAAACGGTATATGTAGGTGAAAATCCTACGAATGCTAGCGAGGACCCGCAAGGGGGTTAAACACCTTTTCGTAGCACTGTAAATGCAAATAAAAAATCAGTATTGCACTGTAAATAACGGGGAAAGCGATGATAGACATTAGAATTAATTGCACGACAGTCTCAAGCTCGCAAATAGGCAGAATATAACATTTATTTTTCTGTTTCATTTCAGGGGTAAATCGATCTCGGGTAGCAATGAGTTAATACATATCAGGCCGCCCATATGGACTAGAACAGTATTGGCATTTATTTCCATAATTCTTTACTTTGAGGGTTTGCGAGTCTGATCACATACCGGACCCCGAACCTAATTGATTGACACGTGACCTCCATGTTTTATTGCCGTAATGATGGCGGCCTCATTTTTTATTGGCTGAAACGAAATGGGAGGTTACGGTCTTGCTTAAATGATCATGTTCCCGCCCTGAACTGCTACGAACATGGAGGTTACGTGTCAATCAATTAGGTTCGGGGTCCGGTATGTGATCAGACTCGCAAACCCTCAAAGTAAAGAATTATGGAAATAAATGCCAATACTGTTCTAGTCCATATGGGCGGCCTGATATGTAGTAACTCATTCGTAGTGCATGGTTTACGGTTTCGGCTTTGTGCCAGTAACTTGCAGGCTTGAGCAATTGAATAGCATCGTAATTGGAGATGAACGGAAGTCCGCAACTCACCCGCAGACATTCGACCTACTACAATTGAGTTGCGGGCTTGGAATTGAATGTGGATCTAAGTCTTTTAGCAACATTGATTGTCATGTCATCCCTTCTTGCACCACTCTCAAGGAGACTAGCTCCCTGCTATACATTACTTTAAAGAGCAATAAGACTTAGCAGCTACAAAGACGACTCAACACGACACTGGGACCTAGCTCACTGCCATTCCCACAACTAGTTCTTCATCATTTGGCATCCATGCCCATCCAACAACCATTGTGCTGCCATCCCATTCACACAACTACTAAGCATCATGGCTATTCATTCAGTGCCACTGCCAAGGGCCAAAATATCAAGCAATCGTTCTAAAACTACCCATGCCCATGGCAAAGAAACCTAGTCGTTGGAACCAAGGGTGATTTACCAACCCGGTCACACTACAGCCATTCTGTAGGGCAATTATACATCCACTTGGAAAGAAATGATAGCAAGTCTGCCAATCCTACACAGATCCAGGGCAACATCCAGCAAGATATCAACAAGCAAAATGTTGGATATTCCACGGTCTTCATTAAAAATACACATAACCATGGAATGTGCTCAGACCCCCTACCCACACCCCACCCCTCTCTCCTACAGTCTTGTACATTACCACCTGCTGTAAAACCGCAGACACAATCTGATATATTGTGTTTCACTAATGTCTGAATTCTTTGCTGTTTTGGCCTCAGACACCTGTACTGGTAAACCATTCCATGAAGCCACTGCATACATTTATTTTCATTCAAAACATTATTTCTTAAATTTCTAGTTCATTTGCTGCATGCTCTCTTCAGATACTCCTGTTACTTTAAGAAGACAATATTAGCATTTTCCCTAATGTTTCATATCATATCTTTCTCAAAATTCTTCCTGGTTTTATTTTGTAGTGATTAAACAAACAGGTCTCCAAGGTGGGCTTTGTCTAGGATCGTGTTTCCCAAACCTCTCCTTAAGGACCCCAGATAGATCATGATTTAGGTCGAACACTGTATGATCACAGGAGAGGTAGTTAGTATTAGTAAAGCCACTAATTGCCCCAAAACTTGAGCCTGACTTGGGGGCCTAGAGGAAGGTTTGGGAATCACTTATCAAGGAGGTCTTAAAGGAAGCATGTAGAAGGAGAGAGAGTAATTAGAGAGAACTGGAAAGAAAGAGAACGAAAGAGAAAGCGAGAAAGAGAGATGAAGATAGAGAGAAAGAAAGTGATCTAGAAAGAACTGGAGAGAGAGAGTGATGTAGAGAGAACAGGAAAGAAAGAGAGAAAGCAAGATAATGACATTGAGAGAGCGAGAGAGAGTGATGTAGTGAGAACTGTAGAGAGGGCAAGAACTGGGGGGAGAGAGAGAGAGAGTGATGTAGACAGAGAGAGTGATGTAGAGAGAACTGGAAAAAAAGAGAGAGAGAGAGCAAGAGAATGACATTGAGAGAGCGAGAGAGAGTGATGTAGAGAGAACTGTAGATAGGGCAAGAACTGGGGGGAGAGAGAGAGAGAGAGATGTAGACAGAGAGAGAGTGATGGAGAGAAAACTGGAAGGATAGAGATAGAGCACGAGAGAATGATGTAGACAGAGAGAGAGAGAGATGTAGAGAGAACGGGAAAGAAAGAGAAAAAGAGTGAGAGAGAGCAAGATGATGTTGTAGAGAGAGAGTGTGTGATGTAGAGAGAGAGAGAGATGTAGAGAGAGAGATAGTGATGTAGAGAGAACTGGAGATAGGGCAAGAACTGGAGATAGAGACAGAGAGAGAGAGAGAAAGAAAGAAAGAAAGAGAGAGATGTAGAGAGAGAGATAGTGATGTAGAGAGAAATGGAGATAGGGCAAGAACTGGAGATAGATAGAGAGAGAGAGAGAGAGAGAGAGAGAGAGAGAGAGAGAAAGAAAGAGAGATGTAGAAAGAGATAGAGAGAAAACTGGAGAGAGAGAGAGTGATATAGAGAGAACTGGAAAGAGAGCGGGGGAACTGGAAAGAGAGCGGGGGAACTGGAAAGAGAGCGGGGGAACTGGAAAGAGAGCGGGGAAACTGGAAAGAGAGCGGGGAAACTGGAAAGAGAGCGGGGAAACTGGAAAGAGAGCGGGGAAACTGGAAAGAGAGCGGGGAAACTGGAAAGAGAGCGGGGGAACTGGAAAGAGAGCGGGGGAACTGGAAAGAGAGCGGGGAAACTGGAAAGAGAGCGGGGGCACTGGAAAGAGAGCGGGGAAACTGGAAAGAGAGCGGGGGCACTGGAAAGAAAGCGGGAGAACTAGAAAGAGAGCGAGAGAACTGGAAAGAGAGCGAGAGCGGGGGAACTGGAAAGAGAGCGAGAGAACTGGAAAGAGAGCGAGAGAACTGGAAAGAGAGCGAGAGAGCTGGAAAGAGAGCGAGAGAGCTGGAAAGAGAGCGGGGGAACTGGAAAGAGAGCGGGAGAACTGGAAAGAAAGCGGGAGAACTTGAAAGAGAGCGAGAGAACTGGAAAGAGAGAGGGAGAACTGGAAAGAGAGAGGGAGAACTGGAAAGAGAGAGGGAGAACTGGAAATAGAGAGGGAGAACTGGAAAGAGACAGAGATATAGAGAGAACTGGAAAGAGCAAGAGTGCATGAAGTAGAGAGAACTGGAAAGAGAGAGAGAGTGTGTGATGTAGAGAGAACTGGAAAGAGAGAGAGAGTGCGTGATGTAGAGAGAACTGGAAAGAGAGAGAGAGAACTGGAAAGAGAGTGTGTGTGATGTAGAGAGAGCTGGAAAGAGAGAGTGTGTGATGTAGAGAGAACTGGAAAGAGAGCGAGAGAACTGGAAAGAGAGCGAGAGAACTGGAAAGAGAGCGAGAGAACTGGAAAGAGAGCGAGAGAACTGGAAAGAGAGCGAGAGAGCTGGAAAGAGAGCGGGGGAACTGGAAAGAGAGCGGGAGAACTGGAAAGAAAGCGGGAGAACTTGAAAGAGAGCGAGTGAACTGGAAAGAGAGAGGGAGAACTGGAAAGAGAGAGGGAGAACTGGAAAGAGAGAGGGAGAACTGGAAAGAGAGAGGGAGAACTGGAAAGAGAGAGGGAGAACTGGAAAGAGACAGAGATATAGAGAGAACTGGAAAGAGCAAGAGTGCATGAAGTAGAGAGAACTGGAAAGAGAGAGAGAGTGTGTGATGTAGAGAGAACTGGAAAGAGAGAGAGAGTGCGTGATGTAGAGAGAACTGGAAAGAGAGAGAGAGAACTGGAAAGAGAGTGTGTGTGATGTAGAGAGAGCTGGAAAGAGAGAGTGTGTGATGTAGAGAGAACTGGAAAGAGAGAGAGAGAACTGGAAAGAGAGTGTGTGTGATGTAGAGAGAACTGTAAAGAGAGAGGGAGTGTGTGATGTAGAGAGAACTGGAAAGAGAGAGAGAGGGATAAGAGATATGAAGAAGGGAGAGAAAAAGGCATGAGAAAAAAATAAGATCATAAGAAGAATATGGATGACAATTTCACTAGGACATAACACACAAAATATCTCCACCCTACTGTACACCAGTCTGGCTTCTCCGTCCATCTATGAAAGACTGGACACTGGATATTCTTAACTTAATTATTTATTTCTGGAGATACTGTCTCTAGAATGGTGAGTCAAGAGAGATAGCAGGCAAGAAGGAAGAAAGAGGAGGAGCGGGAGAGAGAAGGGTGTTAAGGACATATAATACTAGGTGAATACTAGTGATCTATTAAGTAGAAGGGACCAGCTCTCATTTCTTATGCTAATATAACATCCTAGACATAGAGATCTAAGAGACTCCAACCTCATCAAGGCCGTCACGTAGAAGAAAACCATCCGAGTCAGACCAGAAGGAGTTAAACTGCATCCTATTTCTAGAACTCGTCAGACAATGGAAATTAAGCCTGTCGAGAAAGCGGAGGCTCTGAGCAGCTTTTCTGCTTTTACTGCTGTATTTAATTACACTATTAATTATCTGAGCGATGCTTTCTGTATAGAGCTTGGATCCCACCACGCCTCATAAAAACCATTCCTCTCCGGGTGATATTGCAAAGCAAATGTTATCTAATGGCAGAGATGAGCCAGATTGGAGAGGGGAGGGCTGCAGGGCTCTGCAGAGCATTGCGACCAGGGAGAATGCAATAATGTAAGCTTAGTAACTGAATCAGCAATCACACACTGTTAACGGACCACTGTAGTTCAAGAAAAAGTCCACATTTGTGAAGTGTGTAACAAACTAACAGCTGTGGACATGGACATAAAACATTTTTAAAGAAAATCAGAATTTTTTTAAAGACTCTTTAGGTATAGAAGATGCCAGCTTGTCTTTTTAGCCATTGCTTCCTCATAGCCAAGACAGATGGAGTCTTTTTTTATCTATCAGTGCAGAGAGGCTGGGGAAGTAGGGAAGAGAAAGAGATGAGCAGGATTTATTAGATAATTAGAACACACTGAATTTGACACCTACCCATTTCCCCCACACATCTAGGAGCTGGCAGCTTGCATCAATAACTGCAAGCCCTGCTTTCTAATAATGGAAATTTCCATCACACACTACTTTAGCAAAGCTTCACGGATGCCCCCGAGTGTAGCAAAGGCATCAACAGTATTTTTTTATTAATTAAAAATTAGCTTTCTATACCTGACTATGTTCCTGGAATTATTAAATTTAAAAGTTCAAACAAAAACTTTATTGTGAGTTGCCTAAACCCGGCTTACTCATAGATTAAAAAGAAGTTAAAAATAAAAGTATAGAGAAGAAGCCCTGTTGTTGGATATGATGAGAGGAAATCCTAACTAAACTACCAAAAAGACTATACTCTAAAAAGTACAATGAGATAGGGACTAATGAAAATAAATAGGGGATGGGAGTGATGAATAGGTAACGAAACCGGTCAGGCGACAGCCATATCATTTTGTGGACAATCAGGCACAAGTACAAGGACCTAGAGGCTTCATGCATCCTAGTGCAGTAAGTAACAGCCTTTTGGCTTTATTATATATTTTTTTACTTAGACTTATCTAAAGATCCGTATAAGAGTATATACACCTGTATCTTCTTGGTCCCCTTATTAGGGTAAACCCCCAGATCCATTTTGTATCACTATATAAGTGGGATCTAAGGGGGTATATTAAGACCTTCAGAGATCAAGTGATTGGTATACCTATAATCTGGTCAGTATCCCCTATTTGCACAGGAGCATTTATAAGCCCTCTATAATATTGGTCTCCTTTTAGACCATAAATCCTTTGAGCCTGGATTACCACTATTTTAAATTTTATAAAAGTTTTTTAAGTAGCTCTGGGTAATTTGTACCATTCATTTTTTGTTTATCCTATGATTTACAATTTTTTTGTGCATATGAGGATAAACTCCTTTCTCTACTACCTCTTCCATCACTATCTTGTCATTTATTCCTGCTCTCACCACTATTTTTCACTTACCTCCTTTTGTTCAGTGCTATACACTATAACAAGTGTTTACACATAGCTACCATTCTAGTTTCAGTATCACTACCAGTGGCAGTCTCCTCTTTTTTCTGTCCACTGCATAACTATTGGTCACTGCACATCATATGTTCTATTCATCACTCCCATCCCCTATTTATTTTCATTAGTCCCTATCTCATTGTACTTTTTAGAGTATAGTCTTTTTGGTAGTTTAGTTAGGATTTCCTCTCATCATATCCAACAACGGGGCTTCTTCTCTATACTTTTATTTTTAACTTCTTTTTAATCTATGAGTAAGCCGGGTTTAGGCAACTCACAATAAAGTTTTTGTTTGAACTTTTAAATTTAATAATTCCAGGAACATAATTGATCAGGTGTCAAGCACCAACTCTTACAAATTGTATAATCTAAGTGTTTTTTATACCTGACTATGCCTTTAGTCTCAAAGTTATCAGCCAATGTGTTTTGTTTCATTGTACAGTTGTCCTTTAAAAGGAAAATGATAGAAGAAAAAAAAGTCAAATTGTATCTATTTCAGGCAGGAAGGGTAAAAACAGAAAAAAATGTGTCTGAGAGCATAATTAGGCAATACATATGTGCTGAAACTAGTTTCTATTTAGAAAATAATAATGTGTTGCCTCAGTGTCCATGATACTTTGCTGATGGCTGAGTATGTATGAGAGGGCTGTTTACATTCCTGCAGGATATGGCTTGCATTTATTTTTATGGGCTGTGCTTCTGAGCATGCAAGGGTGAAGAAATATGTGTCAAATGCTGTAATTATGTAACAAATCTTAAAGCCTTCTCCCTTTTCTGTTTTACCTCGATTCACCTCTAGTGGTCAGTAGACATGAATTGTCCCAACCTCAAAGTTCTCAGGAAGTAGTCAAGTCACACAAGATGGAAACTTTCTACACACAAACAGAATCTTTAAACATTTCTGTATATATATATATATATATATATATATATATATATATATATATTAATAATGAATATTGCAGTATAATAAGATACGATATCTTTTGTACAGGACAAATGCCTTATTTACATTGACGGGCTCTTGTGAGGTTTAACTTCTCTTTATCAAGTCTGAAGGTTAAAGTATTGCTTCAGACTTGACAAAGAGAGGTCAAACCTCTCAAAAGCTTGTCAATATAAATAAGGCATTTGTCCTGTATACAAGGTATCATAATATACTGCAATATTCATTATTAATCTAGATCGATAGATAGATAGCTAGAGATAGATAATTACTTCACTCTTGAATTATTTATATATATATATATCTTTGAATATTATCAAAAAATATGTTGTTATATTCATGGCTTACACAACTGCTAATGGTCTTATCTTATTTTTCAAAAAAAAAATAGTTCCTTAAAAGCTTCACAGAGGCAGAAGAAGCTGCCGGAGAGATGTTATAATTTAACTGATCAATTCCTGGCTGAGCTCCTGTCTCATGACTCTCAATTATATTAATATATTAAGAAGGTACTATAATATTCATAAAAATGCTAAATTTCACATCTCTAGATTCTTGTAGTAATGAGAATTTGCATATAAAAAAATATTTTTAATTGGGTTTCAACTTTAATTGAGTCCAAATTAAAGCCTTTCTGAAGAGCTGCAGAAAATTAAAAACCAACAGAGAGTAGAACTGCATTGTTACTTCAATGGGTATTAATTATTATTATAATTCAATAATAAATCTCCATTATTAGCTGTAATGCTGGGGAGTAATTGAAGCACAAATAGCTAGGACTATAATTCCCAAGAGACCAACAAAGTACAGTTCTAGGGAGGCATAAAATGTAAGGAAGGCAGCAAAAGAACTCTCAATTCTGTTTTACTCCCACCCCTTTCTCTCTATTAACTCATGTTTTCAATCTTTTTTCCACAATTACCATCTCTCACACTCCTCTCTCTCTTCCTTATACCATCCCTTGATTCTCTCTCTCTCTCTAGGCGATGCTTTTGGCCACAAAAAGCAAATTAAATTCAGTCCTGCAAACAGCATGCCGAGAACAACAGATTCGGAAAGCCTCCAAAGCAATTTTGCAATTTATCCGATTCCCCATGAATGGAAATGATCTGACCTTTAACAAAAACACATTACCTCACATACAGCTAGTAAAAGAAGAAATTAACAGAAATGTAATTTAGTCAAATCTACTTAATAATTTAGTTCTTGCAATCATTAGATTGAAGAAAAACAAAACATCAGTGTGGTCTGGCATATACGGGTATGAGACACACAGCAACTAAAATGAACAAAAAACTGGGCGAGTTTCAGGAATTCATTTTTAATCTAAATATGTGCACACTACAATATATATATATATATATATATATATATATATATATATATATATATATATATATATGTGTGTGTGTGTGTGTGTGTGTGTGTGTGTGTGTGTGTATTTATATAGATTAATTTAAATAACCACATTGTCAAATCCTATCCCCTTCCTGGGAGCTATGCTGGTGTAATGACATAGTTCAAGCTTGATTACATCACTCATGCACTTAAAGGACCACTGTAGATTGACAAAAGCGAAGTACAATCATGGAGGAGTAACTGACAAACCAAGCAAGTTCCAAAACATTTATATAGATTGCTAATCTTCTCCTAAAGTGATCTTTAATATAAAAGAATCCTCAGTTTAGTTTAATCTTGACCTTTAAAGGGACATGGATTGACAAGGAATATAATATACCAATGTATCTATTAACTTCACTTTATTAAGAAGTGCGTGGATGTTCTGCTTTTATCTGCCTAAAATCATATAAAGTATTTTCGATTAAGTCAACCCTCTGCAGCTCATGAATGTACAGACTCTGCAGTGCAGTGTTTCAAATTAGCCAATCAGTGGCCATCTCTCAGCAGTATGTTACAGAATGTTGCAGAGACATGGTCACTGATTGGCTAATATACTGTTTCTTCATGAGGCATACCCAAGTAGGTACCATTTGTATAATTTTAGATGGACAAAACAGAGCTTTTAAGTGGTTCTTAATAAAAACCGGAGCCAAGTTTTAGATAGACAACATGGGCAAACTATATGAGCCTTTTGGCTATTATCTGCCATCAAATCTGTGTTGTGAAGTCCTAGTAAAAAGCCCCCTCACTCAAAGATCCCCACACAGGACGGACATTGTCACCAAACTGCTCCCTATACCAACTGCACATTACTGTAATTAAGTTGTGATGCTGCTGCATCAATTTGGACGGTCAGCCCATTTCACTCAAAGCATTATGGCAAAAATTGCTGTAGGAAATGGGTTTATCTATCAATCACGAAATCCAGACACCTTCCATATGCCTTTACCTAAGCCAAGTGTTAGATAGACAAAATAGGCAAACTAGATGGGCCATTTGGCTCTTATCTGCCATCAATTATATCTATATCTTTTTATTTATATATTTCTCTATTTATATCTCTTTATCTATATCCATCTCTATCTGTATCCATCTGTGGCTACCTATCAGCGCCTATCTAGCTGTATGTGCATGTGTTATCGCTATGCCAATTTCCCTATTTTAAACATAATCTTGGTTTGGTAATTATAGACTGTCTATATCACACACTGAATCATCTGTATGTTGCTATAAACAACTAATGGTACAGGGTTTATTGCTGTTTTTCAAAGCAATTTTCTGAGCCATAAACACTGAACCAGTCAGAAAATTATTATGAGGACAGAGGTTTCTATAGGAAATGCGGAGTAAGGTACTGGGAAAGTATCTGGACCTTTACAAGCACCGCTGTAGTGTGTTTCATTTGTAGTTGGGTTATTTACAGGGCCACAAAATTCTCGTATATGAGCTGTGCAGCATTTGATAGAGGATTTAACTTTTAAAACTGGTGGTGAATCCATGTATTTATGATCAATTAAAGTCGGGCTATTTCACAGTGTTGCATCTGCCTGAATGAGTAATGAGCTCTGTACCACGCAGAACAATGAATATAGAATCAGATGTAGAAGGTTTCAATTAAGCAGTGACCAAGTCATTGTAACTACTTCATTACATTATAACAGCTTATGAAACAGCTGAGCCTGGGCACACAGCTAGTATTCCTAATTTTGAAGGTGATGTTACTGGGTTCAAGTCCCACCAAGAATATTTTTTTCTTTACTATTAAAAAAAAAAAAAAAGATCTGAAATATGTTCTTTAGTTTATATCATAAAGTCTCATATGTCAATAGGAAGTAACAGTCTTTTTTATTTAAAAATAAATTCAACAGTTCTAAAAAAATACACACATATATATTAAATAACCTGTTCACATAATTTATATATATATATATATATATTTAGTTATAAAGAGCTGCTCAAGACCTGATAAAGAGAAGTCAATTATCAAAAGCTTGTAAATTAATATGTTTGTTCAATAAAAAAAAGTATCCATGTATACTGCATTACTCTGATATTCTCTCTCAATATATATATATATATATTAATAATTATAAAAAAACAAGTGGGAGGCAGGGGAATCTAAACTGTTACTTACTGATGGAAAAGAAATCACCACCATAGTCTGCTTATAAAGTAACTATAAATCCATAATATATACATGTATAACATTTACAAAGTCCAGCATTATTATTTATTTAGGTTCTTGTGGGACGGCTTAAATGGCTAAACTAAACTGACAATATATGATCAATTTTAAAAATGTAAACACATTTTCCAACATGATTTCCACCCTCTAAATGATGGTGCAGAGCACATATGGCAACTTCTCTTGTCCTTTAATAACAGTTAAGGAATAAAGGTAGTATGTTAAGAAAAAACAAATCTATGTGGCTCTTGTGAGTTACATTTGAACTTTAGCAGTGCAGATTCCAGCAGAGCTGCTGCTCTCCAACCATCCTTAGCTGCGATGCTGTGGGAGCAGATCGTCCCAGGACCACCGTGCCCCTTTTGTTTTTTGATACAATATTCACAGGTATACTGACCCAAGGCACTGGCATCATATATGTACAAGTCACCCCCAGCACAGACCATTCCGGTGAAAACCATTGTCAGCAATCCACAAAATACCTCTGTACAAGTCCTAATTGGCTGAACATTTAGGCATAAAAACAGAGCTTATATGTATACAGTTCATAATAAAATAAAAGTACATACAAGTAAATTAATAGACAAGTATATTATATTCCTGTATTTCCTGGTGGTCCAATGGTTAGGATTCAGTGCTTTCACTGCTGCAACCTGGGTTTGATTCCATTCAGGGAACCAAGAGGTTCCCAAAAGCATTAATATAAGTTTATATATTAAAAGAAAATATAGCTTTTACATATTATGTTTGATCTTGATTTTAAGCCTTAAGCAGTTATGTTTCTCTCTATCTCCATAAGGTATCCAGGGGGTGAGAAAGGATCTGCCCAGGAGGCAGGTAGGGGTTTTTAATCGGCCTCCTTTTTTATCTGTGGTTTGCTAAATTATGGTGCTGTGGAACTGGCATTTCGTTTTCTCCTGATCAACTTCCTGAATTGGGAGGAGATAGAATACAGAGCAAGCTTCTATCTGCACAATGAAAATATGTCAGTTAAAACTTCCAGAGCTTTCAATAGGACTAATGAAAAGCTCTTTAGTTTACGACACACAGGAGCAATACTCTGCTATCAGTTGCCTCGAACCATACACTGCAGTTTATCAGGCAATGAAATTCTGTGAATATCTGCATACGTATTAGTTGCATTAAATAAATGTGATCGAGACATAATGTATTTATTATGCGTGTTTAAGTGTAACAAAAGTATTTTAAGCCCTTTGCTGCCGAGCCCTACATCACCCCTGTGTTGCTGGTTGTGCTTATCCATAAGATTATCTTGGCACATATATTGGAGTGGATTGTCAGTTCCATCTCCAGTGGTGTCCATCTTGGGTGACTCTATACAGTACGTCTTCTGGATTGTGATCTTGTTGTGGAGATGGAACTGGCAATCCGCTCTAATATATGTGCCAAGATGGATGAGCACATATGTTCCTGGCGTGTCATTTCTATATGGTCACTCAGAGTTGGACATGACTGAAGTACACAACACACATGATATACAGTGCCTTGCAAAAGTATTCACCCCCTTGACTTTTTACCTATTTTGTTACATTACAGCCTTAAGTTCCATGTTTTGTTAATCTGAATTCTATGTGATGGATCAGAACAAAATAGTCTAAGGTGGTGAAGTGAAATGAGAAATATATATACATAAAACTATTTTTTAGAAATGGAAAACAGAAAATTGGCATGTGCGTATGTATTCACCCCCTTTGTTATGAAATCCATAAAAAGCTCTGGTGCCACATGATCTGTCATTATATATATACACCTTTTGTGAAAGGCCCCAGAGGCTGCAACACCTAAGCAAGAGGCACCACTAACCAAACACTGCCATGAAGACCAAGGAACTCTCCAAACAAGAAAGGGACAATGTTGTTGAGAAGTACAAGTCAGGGTTAGGTTATAAAAAAATATCCAAATCTTTAATGATCCCCGGAGCGCCATCAAATCTATCATAACCAAAGGGAAAGAACATGGCACAACAGTAAACCTGCCAAGAGACGGCTGCCCACCAAAACTCACGGACCGGGCACGGAGGGCATTAATCAGAGAGGCAGCAGAAAGACCTAAGGTAACCCTGGAGGAGCTGCAGAGTTCCACAGCAGAGACTGGAGTATCTGTACATAGGACGACAATAAGCCGTACGCTCCATAGAGTTGGGCTTTATGGCAGTGACCAAAAGAAAGTCATTACTTTCAGCAAAAAACAAAATGGCACGTTTTGAGTTTGCGAAAAGGCATGTAGGAGACTCCCAAAATGTATGGAGAAGGTGCTCTGGTCTGATGAGATTAAAAATGTTACTTTTCAGCCATCAAAGAAAACGCTATGTCTGGCGCAAACCCAACACATCACGTCACCCAAAGAACACCATCTGGGACTGGGAAACTGGTCAGAG
The DNA here is from genome assembly GCA_027410445.1 of Discoglossus pictus. Lineage (NCBI taxonomy): Eukaryota > Metazoa > Chordata > Amphibia > Anura > Alytidae > Discoglossus > Discoglossus pictus. The sequence continues at coordinate 56,024,049 of CM050175.1, forward strand.
TTGAGGGAAAGATGGATGGTGCTAAATACAGGGATATTCTTGAGCAAAACCTGTACCACTCTGTGTGTGATTTGAGGCTAGGACGGAGGTTCACCTTCCAGCAGGACAATGACCTCAAACACACTGCTAAAGCAACACTTGAGTGATTTAAGGGGAAACGTGTAAATGTGTTGGAATGGCCTAGTCATAGCCCAGACCTCAATCCTATAGAAAATCTGTGGTCAGACTTAAAGATTGCTGTTCACAAGAGCAAACCATCCAACTTGAAGGAGCTGGAGCAGTTTTGTAAAGAGGAATGGGCAAAAATCCCAGTGGTAAGATGTGGCAAGCTCATAGAGACTTATCCAATGCGACTTGGAGCTGTGATTGCCGCAAAAGGTGGCTCTACAAAGTATTGACTTTAGGGGGTGAATAGTTATGCACATTTACTTTTTCTGTTATTGTGTCCTATTTGTTTTTTGCTTCACAATAATAACAACAAAAAAAGTCTTCAAAGTTGTGGGCATGTTCTGTAAATTAAGTTATGCAAATCCCCAAACCATCCATGTTAATTCCAGGTTGTAAGGCAACAAAACACGAAAAATGCCAAGGGGGGTGAATACTTTTGCAAGGCACTGTAGCTCACAGCATCACTGAGATACACAAGCCCCTCCACCACAACAAGGTAGCGATCTAGAAGGGGACATGTATCTTATAGTTGATCACCAATAAGATGGAGCTCATCTAGCAGCTATAATGGCATTCTGTTTTGGAAGATACCAGAAGGTGTAATGGTTAAATGGAGGAGTGTATCCAATTTCTAAGTAATATAATAATATACAGAATAAATAATACACACTTACACTTAAAGTATAATGAAACAGTTAATTGTGCACAGAGCACCTTCATTCCTGTCCAACTAGATGCTAATGTCCATCTGTTGAACTGTTATCCAGGTCCAAACAAACTGGTACAGCCTGGAAAATGGGTCATGGACTATGGTGACACTTAGAGGCAAACATGGGTCCAGAAGAAAGACGGCAGTTTTGCTGTGTGACGAGTTTCATCCCTGGAGTGGAACTTTTTATTCTTCTTGTCCATGAGGAGGTAGGTACAGAGAAAGGTAAGCATGATTCGCATCTTGCAGTGCAACTTGCAACTGTCTGCTTGTGAGCATGTGTGGAGGAAGGTGTCAAATACTAGAATCTGAGCTTGCTTACCAATTAGAGCACAAATCCTAACACTACTATGGTGGCGAAAGACAACGTGAAAGCCACTAAACTAGAGTCTAATTTTGGAGAGGGAGAGAAATGGGGGAGACAAACCTGGTTATGGAAATTTGGGTTTAAGATGGGAGAGGGAAGATGTATAAAACTAGGGATTGGGTAGTTTTTCCAAATCGTTAAAGGTACAGAATGGTGCGGATCTGGGTGGAGAGTGTTCCTAGACACGTGGATTGTAAGCTCTTCTGGGCAGGGACTATGTAACCCATTGGTGGACTTTATGTTATTGTTTTGTAGTCTATCTGTAAAGTCCTGGAGCTATAGAAATAAAAATGCATACGCATGCATATACTGCTGAATGTAAGGGTTTCTCTACAAATAATTTTATGCTCATGGATTACATAGCTATTAAATTGTTACATTCATCACAAACAAGAATCAGTAAATTCCTGTATTACCCCGCTCCTCCTCGGACCAGCATTATGTTTTACAATAAGATATTATCAGATTTTTTCACTCTGCGTCCTGTGTGACTGTAATATGAATTTATTTATGAAGCCTGATAGCTTGAAGCAAGCTACCAATACAAACAGTGCCCTTCCCGCACGCTCCCCAATCCTGGTGGGAGGTATTTTAATTAATAGCGTGTGTTCAAAGAAAGGCGGATTTACCTCTGAGCTGTCACACAGGTGTAGAGTAAGCAGGAGCGTGAAGTGGAGCGCGCTGGCGCACAGCATGGGATTGGCACACACGGAGGAATCTCTGAGCGGCAATGCCAGCATGGGAGCTCTGACAGGGCATACACACATGGGGATACAGCTCCGTCGCTTTTATAATAAAATTACAAATAGGACCCAGTTAGAGAGAAAAATCGAGAAAGCTCTGAATAAGCATCTCGATAAACACACACACAAAGTGATGTAGATTTTATACTGCGGCTAGCTATAATATAATATATATGCTGTAGATACAGAACCTGGGATATAAGGCGGTGGGAATAGAGTCCGATCAGGGAGATAAACAGGAACGGGGGAGGAAGAACTGATCTGGGAGAGGGACAGACAAAGGGGGGGGGGGGGGGGGGGACAGATCTGGGACAGGGATAGAAGGGGAGTGAGGGGAAAGAATGGTATGAATTGGGAGGGGGGGCTGATTCATCTGACCTGGAAAGGAGGGAGTGATTAGATTGGTCTGACCTGGAAGGAGGTAGGGGGGGCAGATTGGTCTGACCTGGGTGGGGGGAGGGACAGAATAATCTGACCTGGGTTGGGGGGAGGGGCAGAATAGTCTGACCTGGGTTGGGGGGAGGGGCAGAATAGTCTGACCTGGGTTGGGGGGAGGGGCAGAATAGTCTGACCTGGGTTGGGGGGAGGGGCAGAATAGTCTGACCTGGGTTGGGGGGAGGGGCAGAATAGTCTGACCTTGGTCGGGGGTGGGGCAGATTGGTCTTACCTGGGTCGGGGGCAGATTGGTCTTACCTGGGTCGGGGGGGGGGGGGCAGATTGGTCTTACCTGGGTCGGGGGGGGGGGCACATGGGTCTGACCTGGGGGGGGGGCACATGGGTCTGACCTGGGGGGGGGGCACATTGGTCTGACCTGGGGGGGGGGCACATGGGTCTGACCTGGGGGGGGCACATTGGTCTGACCTGGGGGGGGCACATTGGTCTGACCTGGGGGGGGCACATTGGTCTGACCTGGGGGGGGGGGCACATTGGTCTGACCTGGGGGGGCACATTGGTCTGACCTGGGGGGCGGCACATTGGTCTGACCTGGGGGGCGGCACATTGGTCTGACCGGAGGGGGGGGGGCACATTGGTCTGACCGGAGGGGGGGGGGCACATTGGTTTGACCTGGAAGGTGGGAAAGGAACAGATTGGTCTGACCTGGAAGGGGGGAAAGGAACAGATTGGTCTGACCTGGAAGTGGGGAAAAGAACAGATTGGTCTGACCTTGAAGAGGGGAAGGGGGTTCAGATTGGTCTGACCTGGAAGGGGGTTCCGATTGGTCTGACCTGGAAGGGTGTGCAGATTGATCTGACCAGGAAGGGGGGGAGCAGATCGGTCTGATCTGTAAGGGTGTGCAGATTGATCTGACCAGGAAGCGGGGAGCAGATCGGTCTGATCTGAAGGGGGTGCAGATTGGTCTGACCTGGGGAGGGGGGGGGGCACATTGGTCTGACCGGAGGGGGGGGGGGGGGCACATTGGTCTGACCTGGAAGGTCGGAAAGGAACAGATTGGTCTGACCTGGAAGGGGGGAAAAGAACAGATTGGTATGACCTGGAAGTGGGGAAAAGAACAGATTGGTCTGACCTGGAAGTGGGGAAAAGAACAGATTGGTCTGACCTTGAAGAGGGGAAGGGGGTTCAGATTGGTCTGACCTGGAAGGGGGTTCAGATTGGTCTGACCTGGAAGGGTGTGCAGATTGATCTGACCAGGAAGGGGGGGAGCAGATCGGTCTGATCTGTAAGGGTGTGCAGATTGATCTGACCAGGAAGGGGGGGAGCAGATCGGTCTGATCTGTAAGGGTGTGCAGATTGATCTGACCAGGAAGCGGGGAGCAGATCGGTCTGATCTGAAGGGGGTGCAGATTGGTCTGACCTGGGGAGGGGGGGGGCACATTGGTCTGACCGGAGGGGGGGGGGGGGGGGCACATTGGTCTGACCTGGAAGGTCGGAAAGGAACAGATTGGTCTGACCTGGAAGGGGGGAAAAGAACAGATTGGTCTGACCTGGAAGTGGGGAAAAGAACAGATTGGTCTGACCTGGAAGTGGGGAAAAGAACAGATTGGTCTGACCTTGAAGAGGGGAAGGGGGTTCAGATTGGTCTGACCTGGAAGGGGGTTCAGATTGGTCTGACCTGGAAGGGTGTGCAGATTGATCTGACCAGGAAGGGGGGAGCAGATCGGTCTGATCTGTAAGGGTGTGCAGATTGGTCTGACCAGGAAGGGGGGAACAGATCAGTCTGATCTGAAGGGGGTGCAGATTGGTCTGACCTGGGTTGGGGGGGGGGGGGGGGAGGGGGGGCAGATTAGTCTGACCTAGGTTGGGAGGGGGCAGATTGGTCTGACCTGGAAGGGGGGAGCAGATTGGTCTGACATGGAAGGGGGATTTAGAGCTGTGTAATCCATGAAAGAGCAGTGTCATGCACAAGGCCTGACTGTCCAGAGTTACCCTGCTTTTATTATTATGGTTATGTATTTTTTTGTGCTTATGGTTAAAATATGATTACACTGTTATATTGTATGTATGTTGGTTTATGTATTCTGTTTCATATTATAGGAATTATAAAAAAAACATATTAGATATTCTGCAGGTACACACACTTCAAGATTACAACAAATGGTTATCGTTAATACAATCACCAGGATGAGATTAAGAGCCTGAGCTCATCAGATGTACAGGGTTTCCAAGTAAGCAGGGGGCAGCCTATTATTTAGGGATGGGGCATACTGTGAATGGCCAGCCTGTGCGCCAGAAAATGGTATAAAATGTGACACTTAATAAGGTTATGACAGTTGTGTCAGTACTTACATAAACAAGGTGAAAGTGCCATTCTGTGCATTAATACTAATTCTAAGGGATTATATGGTGTTCCTGATATCCTGCTCTGTGGAAGCAATCTCCTGGGTGTGGTTATTGTGTTTGGTCCATCTTCTGCTATCAGAGGTGTACAAGGACCGCATGATTCTGCTGGATAGGTTTGAACCAGGTTATTACCAAGTCCAACTGAAGTAGCAGATCATGACAGGCATCAAAGAATAACCTGCCAGGTGAGACTAGGTAGGTCTACTAGTGTAGACAACCAATTTACTTGAAGGACTACATATGCCATTAAAAGGGTATCACAAGGTCTTATCTTTTTGTTGTACACATACCAAAAATAGAAAAATATCTGCATGAAAAAGGTAGAAGTTGATTAATGGGTAACAGAGGTATAAATGGGACATGCTTTAGAGATCAAAAGAGATTACATTGATGTTATAGTGAAACAAAATAGACTGTGGGTTGTTGAAATGGGACTTGATGTCCAAATTTAGAGTCTGGGGGCCATATGAGAAATTTGTCAGGTTGCCTATAAGGGGCAGGAAGTTTTTGATTGAGATGGGCAGATGAATCCAATCTGAGGAGCGTATGTTGGTTTGGTCAGATGGATCTGCTCCGAGAAGGGAGGAGATGGATCTGCTCTGAGAAAGGGGGAGATGAGGGTGTTTAGGCAATCAGATATATTTAGAGCTGATGTAATTACGATGCTGGCAGCGGTCCTTGGGCACAATCTTGCGGCTACATATTTTGGTATATCAAAGCAGTATTAATACTATGTAAAAATACACTGAAATAAAGAAGTCTACAATTAGCGCAAGAGCATTAGAAATGAAATGAGCCAAAAAAGTCAGTGCAAGGTTAAGACATAAACATAGTACTAAAAACAACAATTACTTTATCACTAAATCTGTCACCTTAAAGTCAGAATACTCAAATTTCACGAATATGCCAGAAATAATAATAAAAATATATTTATCAAAATATAAGACATGATTTCAGATTTCTAACAAAATAAACATTTACGATTAATTGTCTTTTCTTAGTTTCGTCTGCTTTTAAAGCAGAATTTTCACCTAAAAATAAGTTGCTTTTACATGAAAGAGTTCACTTACAGGATCTACGGACATGCCTTTTATTGCTACAAGCATATTGCTTGGACGTTCAGCCATGTCCGACTCTCTGCGACCCTATGGACTGCAGGATGACAGGCACATCTATCTTTATGTCTCTGGTTGGGCATATCATACGGTTTTCTTGGCACAGATATGGGAGTGGGTTACCAGTCCCTTCTCCAATGGACTTTGACCTCCCTGTTATGATTTGCCCATCTTGAGTGACTGTACATGGTATAGCTCACAGTACCATCACCACGACAAGCTAGCGATCCAGAAGGGGACCAGCATATTAGGTGATTTACAGATTAATCTCAGCTGCAGTCTGCTATTAAGCTGGCTCTTGAATTTTGACAGGATCAGCACACACGATTGACAAAAATCTGTTTTAAAAATAGCCGCTTCATATCTGCACAAACATGGGCAATTCCCATAACTTTCTGCAAACTAGAAAAATACACAGTTTATCTTCTCTAACTTGGATCTAAAATAAAATTTAGCGGTTAGTATGTAGTAAGTAAATTAGTGGGTGGACTATTTTTGGTAAGTTCTAAAACACTTTTTTTAAATAAGCAATAATTGAAAATATAGGGTTACAGTGCTCCTTTAATGCTCATTGCATGTTGGCCTTCTTTATGCTATTGTGCTGCAGCGGAATCTACCATTTTGGGTTCTGCTGATCAACTTTGTTAAGTGGGAAGAGACCTTGAATAGATTAGATGATTCTATCTGCAAAAGGGTGTTGTGGAAACTATAACTGTTCCCTCTGGATCACTACCTTGTCGTGGTGCAAAGGGGCTTGTGTCACTCAAGGAAGCGGCGAGATGTACCATGTAGTGTCACCCAAGATGGGCAGCTCATAGCAGAGATGTCATTGGAGAAGGCACTGGCCTCACTCCAGTATATTTGCCAAGAAAACCTTATGGATAAGCACAACCAGACACAAGATATACCTGACAAGACATATCCGTAGGGTCAGGTAGAGTTGGACACAACTGAACGACTAAACAACTATCAGTGCTTTCAACATAACAAATGTAAAGCCCATCAGTTTAATAAACACACCCTCATGAGAAAGCAGCTGCACAGTCAGCTCCAAAATGAAGACAGCAATGAAGAAATACATATAAAAGTGACAACAATGTAAAGGTTGTGTTCATTTTACTTTTGATTTCCAAAAAACATGTTGACCATAATCACATTTAGTTATCAATAAAATAAAAACAAATAAAAACAATTTGACCACACTTATGCTATATATTTTTTTTCATTCAGTTGTTTCTGACCATAACACACAATGCTGATCCACTTGGTATTCATGGCAGAGATACTGAAGTCGGTTCCTTCTCCAGTGGGCCACAGCATATGGTATTCCTAGTTGGTCTCCTATCCAAGTACTGACCAGGCCCAACTCTGCTTGGCTTCGGGTGGTGTGACCTCTTGGTTCCCTGACTTGGAATCAAACTCGGGTCGCAGTGGTGAATCCTAACCACTTGACCACCAGGGAATCCTATGTAGTTAATATAAAAATACTTTGCAAGTATATTAATATTAATAATAATAATAATAATAATAATAGCATGAACAGACAGGTAACCGAAACTATAAATACAGCATAAGCTGATAAATTGCTTTCTATGCATGTTGTGAGTGAAGATTATTTCCAAATACTCGTTTCTTTTCTTGTCAGGAAGTGATCAGATTTGGTTACTTCTGAAAGTCTCCTTCGCAAAAAAAGGATTACTGGCTCATAACTTGCTCAGCAGGGGTTAATCTGCTTTTTTCTATGGTTTCTCAGGAAACACTCACAGAACAAGCATCCTCCGTGTTACAAAGAGATGGACCCCCCACCCAATCTTCTCAGCACTGGGGCGGGGGTGGGGGCATAACATGATCTGGCTCAGTCTCTTGGCTGCTATGGGAATTTCCCTTAAGTTGACTAGACTAGGAGAATCTTATCTAGAGACGACTCTACTTGTTTCATAGGTTCCCTGATGGTCCAGTGGTTAAGATTTAGTGTTTTCACCGCTATTACCTGGGTTTGATTCCAGTCAGCGAGCCAAGAGGTCACACCACCCTGAAGACTAGCAGGGTTGGGGCTGGCCAGTACTTGTATGGGAGACCACCTAGGAATACCAGGAGCTGTATGCTGTGGCCCAGTTGAGAAGAAACTAGCAAACCATATCTCAGCCATGAATATCAAGCGGATCAGCATGACCATGGACATAAAGATTTGCCTGGTGTTTTATGATCTATGTGGTCACAGAGAGTCGGACACAACTAAACGACACAACAACAACTTGTTTCTTGGGGTACTGCACCTCAGACTGCTAGTCTGTCTATAGCTTCAGCGTGAAGGCCATAAAATGATTTGGCTCAGTCTCCCAGCTGCCATGGTACAGACAAGTATGACTCCTACATCTACAATACTGCTATTTGGCTGACAGGGCAAGCCCCCAAATCAGTTCACCTTTTAATTTTTTTTTCTGCTTTGTTTTTTTGAACAGATTGAACTCAGTGGGACATTAATATGATGCAATAAAAAAGAAAAAGTGTATTCAATGTCCCTTTAATGATACCAACCTCCTGGTCGTACAGGTGCCCGAGAATACAAAAACACCAAAAATGGGTCTGTAGCATATTTACAAAATGGCAACTTGGCAAATTAATGTTTTAGTACAGTTTAAAGTAAACTCAGGCTTTTATTTTTAAATATGTTATTACATTTTACATTAATGACCAAATAAAATATGTGTTTGCTCGTATGATTCCAAACCAGGGAAAAAAACGTGGATTCAGTCTTGGTGGAAGATTGTCACTTTAAATTGCCATTGGAAAATACAACTTAATAGAAGAGTAAGCCCCAGTAGAATAATCCTCCTCCTAAAGTTATTGGCTATCCAAGATGGAATCCATCATGACACAAGTCAAATTTATAGGACAACTGTGGCCATAAGTTTACAATATCCTCTGTTGATGAACTACACAGGCGACATGTTGGATCTTTCCTGTTGGGTGGACGTAGAAGTGCTGCTAGGGGCCGCTAGATGGCGCTGTCCATATTTTACACATTTTCTAGCCTTAAACGGTTACCCTAACCCTAACGCTATGAAATTGTGCTACGTTTCAGATAAAATGCAGTAAAATTGGCAGTAAAATCTCAGCAGTGCAATCTAGCGGACACTCGCACCACTGCGAGTGGCCACCCAATAGGAAAGGTCTAACATGTTTTTAGAATGTGAAAAACAGTTATACAGCCTCTAATGTGTTACATTTATATGCAATTTGGCTGCAGCGGAAGACGCCATTTTAGTCTGCAGTCCTTCCTTGGGTGGGAGGAGACTCTGAAGCTGCTATCTGCACAATGGAAATGTGCCAGTGCTTACAACAAGACTAATGGAAAGCTCAATATGTTACAAAGACACGACTTGTTGAGACAGAAGGTGCAAGAAGCCCAATAAAGAAAAAGGAAGTTACTTAAAAGAACTAAGAGATAAAGGTGACGATAGTGGTGCTTTAAAAATGATTTTTACACAAAGAGTGGTGTTCTGGGAATTGCAGTTGCCCACACTGACCCTCTAAAGGAACTAATGTTATTGGTTTGTTTGCGAATAAGAAGATTTTTGTCCCCAAAATACAGGGGTAACTTAATTCTCATATGCACTTGAACATTCCCTTATACTTGGTTCTGCCTAAGAAGGTACATATCTGAGTGTCAGCTCTTGTGGCATCAAGTACTAAACACACTCTCTCATGGTCCAGGCGATGCACAAAGCTGGATTTCCATCTATTTTGGCCAGAAACCTCATACATATAAACAGCCAAACATGACCCATTTGCAGTAGGTGTGATTACGGCTGAATAATCACATCAGCCTGAGTGTGTATGACACACAGCATTACACTGACGCTTGAAGCAAGGGGCAATTACTTCACATAAAGAGGAGTCTCATTGCGCTCATAAAATATTAAAAGGAGCTGAGAAGGCTTAATTAGAAAAGACAAAAACAGCAGAGAAGAAAGAGCAAGTACAATACATGGTAACGGCTGGTCTGGCCAATGGACGCCAACCAGGAGCTTATTGTCATTGTTCGTTGTTCCCACTTGTCATCACCCATTGTCTGTACCTAATGCGGGTTACAAAGGATTACGGTGCTCACAAGGAATCAGCTCTGGATAGGGAGACGCCACAAGCGTTGTAGTGTTTAGTAGGGAGGGGGCCCAGACCCTAGAAATATACGTATCGACTTATCTGGATATTTATCTTCCTCTAAAAGTAGGATTTTAAGACAAATATTTCTTACACACAACAAAAAATATTTAATCTGTCTCCCTAAAAACAATATAAACAACTTTTACATTAACCATAATAAAAAAATGTGTTGCCTTATTGTATTCTTTTTGTGATTCTATATCCCTTGTAATTAGCTTTTTCTTGTCATTAAAAAGTAATGCCATCTGTCTCTCTTCCCAGTTCTTGACTCTTCCAACTTTCTCCCTGATACCTCCTACTCTTCCCCGTTTCTCTGTCCCCCATCCGTCTATATATATAAGTATATACACATACATATATCTATCTCTGTGTGTGTGTGTATATATACATACATATATGTATATATATATATATATATATATATATATATATATATATATATATACACATATATATATATATACACATATACATATATATAAACACATATACAACATATATATATACACATATACATATATATATATATATATATACACATATACATATATATATATATATATATATATATACAATATACACATATACATATACATATATATATATACACATATACATATATATATATATATATACACATATACATATACATATATATACACATATACATATACATATATATATATATATATACACACATATACATATATACACATATACATATACATATATACACATATACATATACATATACATATATATATATATATATATATATATATATATATACACATATACATATATACACATATACATATATATATATATATATATATATACACATATACATATATACACATATACATATATATATATACATATATATATATATACACACACACAGTAGACTTTAATTTAACCAGAACTCAAGCAACCAGAAAAAACATTGAATACTACACTTTAAATAAATAAAGTAAAATAAACAGTGTTCACATTTGAATGTCTAATACAAGTTAAATGCATATGTGGCCAAAAAGGCTTCACTCATGTAATCCAAATACCATTTCAAGCATGGCTCCATTTAAGCATATGCCTGCTGTATTACCCATCTTCAAGCAAAGCCCAGGATAGAAAATGTATATATATATTCTGCCTAAAAGGCAATAGATAAATTCTTAATAAACTACACCTACTCCTTCTCTGTGATGGAAAGGAATCAAAGCAGTGAATTTACATTGAATGTGTCTGCACTAAACTGAGGAACCACTCAGCATAAAGGAGAGCACTGGTCATGTTAATACAAATAGCATACTAATAGAAAGGTTGCCTAGTTCCTCATTAAGGAATGAGAGAGTGGAATGATTAATCCGTTTAATACCTCTCTGCGCTTGGCAGCTAATCCCAGGACCACCTATCAGGAGCCCAGTAGCCCCCGCTCGTTGCTGGGAGAGTTCAGAAAGCTTTTAACACTACAGGATGTGGTGAGAAGAAATCCGCTAGCTGGGAATCTGAGTGTATACATTTGTTTGCTCTGCAGGCATCTAAAGCCATTAGATTTTCACAAAAATGCACTGAGACCAAGGGGGGCTCACCTAGGGGACATCCCTCCAGTCCCACAATGCAACATTTAGCCAGTGAGCACATTATTTTTGCAGCACTTGGTCCTCTCCTGCAGTTTGGGATCACTCCTAATGCTGGTCTGGGAAAGAATTTAGCTCAGTCATTATATAGCCAATGACTCTGGAAATGTTTTATTTAAATGAATCAAAATGACTATTTTCTATACTTTTTATAAAAATGTTATCGAAATATTTTGGCCTTACTTGCTATATTTTGCAACTCACATTGCTCAGTAGAAGTTGCCATTTTGCCCTTTAACATGCTCCCTCGTTATTATATTCCTCCATCTTGTTTAGTTGGAGAGATTATGTCACTGCTGGGGAAGGAGACATCTCGACCCCTATGTGTGACATCACATGTGCATGTTCTGTTGCAAAACAAAATGGAGGAATATAACAGCTAAGGAGAATGTGAGAGGCAAAATGGCAGCTCTTATACTGGGCCATATGAGCAGCAATATACCATCCAGCAATGGACTCTCCAGTCCCCTTCACATCCAGGCCTAGAACCTCACGCAGTAGAGTAAGCTGCACAAATAAACAATTAGGCATACTCATACCCATGTGGCTGCACTCAAGACAATGATCCCAAGGTTAGTAATCAATGACAATGATCTCCCATGAACAAAATATACAAATCTCTCAGCTCACCTTAATCCCTGCAAGGACCTCCTCCTAATATTTTTTTTAGCAATATAAGGCCTAGCCATAAGAGGGAATAGTTGATTTTTCATATAACTCCATAACTCGACTGAAGTAATATATATCCATATGTTGGTCGGTTTGTTTTTAGGTCATGAAGATTGTTGGGTGTGGCATTTGGAGCCCCCGTCCTTCAAACTGTTTTTACATTTGGTCTCCTTTTTAGGTAAAGTCTAACTAGGGATCTATATTACACACACTGATATATAGACCCTAGATGCAATAAGATATGTTGTTCGATGAATTATCAAAGGCATATCTTGAACCTAGATGAAATAAGCAATGTCTTCATATGCTATTTTATATACTAATGTTATGATTATCAGCCTTTATGAAAAGCCAACATTGTATATAGTGCTTTATACAGGGGGGAAATTTACTAAATACAGTGAGTATGTGACAAACTACAGTACAATGACACAAGTTGATATAGAAGTAGTAGAAATCCCTGCTAAAGGAGATGGGAAATAATACAGGAGAGATGTTGATAGTAATAAGTAGCAGGTTGGAGAAGATGACTGTGGGCCATGTTAAAGACTGTGCCTGCCAGCAGGGGAGTTGATATCTATAAGTTGTATACAGTTTGTAAGTGTAAGGGCTATAGGTAATGGATTTATTTGAGACAATGTTTTTTTTATATACCTCCTTAACCTCTGAAGGAGAGTCTGAGAGAGCAAGGCAGGGAGTTCCAAAGGGTAGGAGTACCCGGGGAGACATCTTGTAAGTGGGAAGAGGTCATTAGAGAGGAGAAAATGAAGGAGCAGGTCCCTTGAGGACCAGGATTCAGGATCTACTTGGAGATGAGAGCAGACATGTAGGTGGTATAGATGTACAGATAACTTTGCTAGTGGTGAATATCTTGGAATATGTTTTCTGTAGTGTAGAGTATGGAGGAGCTATCACAGAGGTGCAGTGGAGCAGGACTGCGTAAGGTGCATGTCTTGCACAGGCATTCGGCCAGTGAAGATCTAGTCGCAGTAGCCAAAACATATGAGTGAGTGCATTAAAATACCTTTATTACACATAGTGGTTAGCCGCAATAAGCAGGGTATCTTTAGATATATTACACACACTGATATCTAGATCCAAGCCGCACTAGTGTAGCTTTTTATTGATCTTCAGCAGCTTATTCCCCAGAGGACCATAAGGATAAGAAGCCTTTCCTATCACTGTTTTACAATCTCCACTGGGATAGAGGAACAAAGAAAAAAAATCAATAAAATCTACACGCAATATCCCAGCAGTCAGCAAGATGAAAAGCTGGCGAGTGGTGGGAAATAACCAAGTTATTGCCGCTAAATGAATACCTGACTCGTTCCTTCGGATCCCCCACTGCCCGGCTAACACTGCATGAATAAGTCAATAACCAGAGATCACAGGAAATGTGCGGCTTTAAGGTGACCTGGCAGACCGCAGGAGGACCCGGCAAAACACCGCTTATTTTCTCACCAGCTACACAATTAGATTGCCATGGCAACTGGGGCAATTTGGAAATAAACCAGCGGCTCAGAAAACGCTCTCCCTAGACCTGAATACAGCCCCCTGTGTCAGATATGGAAATAGAAGTACACAATACAATTTAATAAGGTCGAACGCGGAACAGAAGCAGAAGCAAAGTATTGAGTTTAGTTTAGTGTGCTGGAGAAGTGAGGTGCATTTGGTACTAATAGAGAATTAGAAGGAGTAGATACACAAACATGGAGCACTATTTCCTGCCATGGTATCCTGACTCTCATCCTGCTCCCCCATGCCTGCCACCTCCACCCATCTCGGCAGAGCCTTGTTTGTCCCTCCACAGCTGTCCTGTCTGTGCTCCTCACCATTATGGACCCCCCTGACATCCTCTTAATGATGGCCCACCTAACACGTGCTGGATTGGTTCTCCCCCACAGACAGTTCCACTCTAACAAAACAAAAACACAGATTTGATGGTTTTGGAAGAACCAAAAGGCCCAATTAGTCTTCCTGTTGTATCTACCTAAAAGCTTGGCTTAATTAAGTCAGAGCATACGCTTATACTTACTACAGACAACTTAAATTACTTTACTGTAACCCTAACACCTCCACTGGAAGGCTGTTCCAATAATCTACTATTTTTTCAGTGATGCAGTACTTTTTTTACATTACCCCTAAACCTTCTATCTTTCAACCTCAAATCAGTGGCTCTTGTTTTTGTATTTCCCTTTTCATCTGGAACATACTTTTTTAAATCCTTTTGACATGTTTGAAGTAGTTTACCAGTCTGTCTTCCTCCCAGAGCAGGCCCTTCAGACCTCCTCCTTGAGAGCTGGCTTAGCTCCTCTAGCATACACATGCCTGCCCTCCCTCTCAATATTACTTTTAACCACCGTCCAGAACCACATCAAGCAAGTCTACCACTTCTCTCCCAAGGGTAGACCCTCCTCTCCAATACAGCAGGCCTGTCTCGTCTTCCTCCAAGAGGAGGCTCACCTTACCTTCTACCAAGAGAAACCTTGACCGCACCTCAGAACTAGACCATCTTGTTTCCCCCAGGACATACCATGCTGGTCGTCCACTAGAAGGTCAATGTCGGCAGCAGATACGTCTAGCCGTCAATGCTAAATTTTAAGGCACAATGATATATCGATACAATGCTCTTAACTGGACGAAGACTTGATGCATTAAAGTGGTTTACCCCAGCAACAAGCTTTTGATATGAGGGAAGCCTATCAATGATTGTTGGACTATTATCAGGTTGCTCTTAAAGCCAGTTAGGCCAATCTCTCAGCCAAACCTCATGAACTTATCATGGTTGAGACACTGCTCAACTGAAGCTGAAAACCTAATCCTGGAAAATACATTTTATCTTGAATATTGCTATTATAAATCATTAAATAAGATTGGTAGTGATGATCAAGTAATAATTAGAGCATTAGAGAGAGGTAATAATGACATATGCTGTACCTGGTGTTTTGTGGCACGGTTCTTCGTCGCTGTTGTCTTGGCAGTTGTTCTGTCCATCACACACAAAGCTCTTGTCGATGCACAGATTGTTCTTGCAGTGGAATCGAGAAGAAGAGCAGAGCAAGGGATGAGAAGCTGCAAAGAGGAGGAGTGAGTGGTGAGAAGGCTCAGCACAGAGTAGATACCATGGGTGCAGACAGTACAAAGAGCCACCAACAATCAGGTGTGGGGGCTTGACACAAAATAATACAATAAAAAAGTAATGAATGAGTGCCAATGCACAATTCTCCTGTATGTGCTAAATGTTGTTTATGTGTATATTTGAAAATGTGTGCAAATGAGGGAAATGCGCATGAGGTACTTACATGAGAAGGTAATCACATGCATTAAAGGACTTATGGAAGCGCCAAGAACTGTAGTATTTAGTTCACCACTTTTTAGTTCAAGAAATGTGCATTGATAAATTCAACATTAAAGTCATTTTACGGGTTTAAAGTGAATTTTATCTGCCTCAGGTGCTGGGCATGTCTCCACCTCCCTCCTATCACATAATAATTACTCTTTATTTATAGAGCGTCAATAATACAAATATAAAACATTATATATAAAGGAGTGAGGTTCATACTCTCAAGAGCTTACAATCTAGAAGGTAAGGTGGTGGGGGGGGGGGGGTAATAGATGCAAGATGGCAGTGAACAGGGCAGTAGGCTGATGTAAGTGTAGACTGTGGTTATGAGCAATTATATACTGTACATTAAGGGTAGGCAAGCCCAGTCCTGGAGAGCCACATACAGGCCAGAATTTAAGGATATCCCTGCTGCATACACGTGAGTTTATCACTTCTTCATTCATCCTAATTGACTCACCGATGCACAGGATGCAAATCCTCAAATCCAGGCCTATGTGTGGCTCTCAGGACAGAACTTGCCTATCCCAGTTAAGGCTGATGGTGATAATCTTCTTAAAACAGATGCATTTTTTGTGACTTTTTGAATTATTTGAGGCATGAAGATATTTTCAAAGAGTTTGGCCAGGAGTGCAAAAGAGTATGGAAGCTTGGGAAAAGTCCTCAAGGCAGGAGGCGACAAGAGAGGAGGACAGAAGGTCATTAGCAGAGCAAATAGGACGGTTGGGAGAGTATTTTGTAACAATATCAGAGATATAAGGGGGTGCACTGTTGTTGAGGTCTTCATATGTTGGGGTAATGATTTTGAATGCTATTCTGGAGGCTATGGGAAGCCAGACTGACAGAGAGGAGCTGCAGACACTTAGGGATGAGTATGGTAGATGATACTGGCGGAGGTGTTCATTATAGATTGGAGACAAATGGGTGATGGGGAAGCCAGCAAGCAGTGAGTTGCAATAGTTGAGGAGAGATATGATAAGAGAATGGATTAAAATTGGAGTGGTTTCTGGAGAAATTTTTAGGTGAAAATTACAAGATTTTGTTATGGATTGTATGTGAGGAATGAAAGAGAGGGCAGGATCCAATAGAAACCCCAAGACAATGGGCCTGGGAGGTGGGGGTGATTATGGCCTTGTGAACAGTGAGAGATATTCGAGGAGTGGGAGCTGTGGTAGAGGGTGGGAAGATTAGGAGATCAGTCTTCGACATGTTGTGTTTGAGTTGTCGGGCGGACATCTAGGAGGATATGGTGGAGAGTCAGTTGATAAGGTGCTAGAAGAGTACTAGTGATTAGAGGTAGATATGAGAGGGATCTGCATACATATATCTATACAGGAGCAAGGGAATAGTCTATGTACATATGTATATGTAGAATCAACAGAAAAAGTTAGGAGCCAGAAATAACATTTTAGGAGTTGTGGATCTGTCAAGTCCTGCATTATAATGTACATGGACGTGAATATGTTTGTGTGATGTGTGAGACTAAATTGGTCTATTGGTTCTTTTATGCTCTAAAAAAATACATTTTCATCAGTCTGGGTACAGTATTATGAGATTGATACCACTTCTCTCATTTATTATGTGATAATCAAGCTACTTAATGCTAATTTATGTAACATCAATCATAGATTCATTACTTTCAAACTCCAAAAAGAAAATTCTGATAAAAAGGTTTAACCGGATGGGAATACTAATATCTTAGTAAGGTCTAGGAAGGTGTATTAGTCTGGCCCCAGGAACATGTTAATGTGCACAGAATATGAAAGAGTTGATTTTTATAAGAAAAGCATGTCGGACGCTCCAGCCTTCCTCGCCCTCTCAGATCAGACCCCTTCTGCCTTCCTCAGCCTCCCAGATCAGACCCCTTCTGCCTTCCTCAGCCTCCCAGATCAGACCCCTCCAGCCTTCCTCAGCCTCCCAGATCAGACCCCTCCTGCCTTCCCCAGCCTCCCAGATCAGACCCCTCCTGCCTTCCCCAGCCTCCCAGATCAGACCCCTCCTGCCTTCCTCGCTCTCCCAGATCAGACCCTCCTGCCTTCCTCGCTCTCCCAGATCAGACCCCTCCTGCCTTCCTCGCTCTCCCAGATCAGACCCCTCCTGCCTTCCGCGCCCTCCAAGATCAGACCCCTCCTGCCTTCCTCGCCCTCCCAGATCAGACCCCTCCTGCCTTCCTCGCCCTCCCAGATCAGACCCCTCCTGCCTTCCTCGCCCTCCAAGATCGGACCCTCTTGCCTCCCTCACCTCCCATATCAGACCCTCTTGATTCCCTCACCTCCCATATCAGACCCTCCTGCCTTCCTCAGCCTCCCAGATCATACCTGAATGCCTTCCTCACCCTCCCAGATCAGACCCCTCCTGCCTTCCTCGCCCTCCCAGATCAGACCCCTCCTGCCTTCCTCACCCTCCCAGATCAGACCCCTCCTGCCTTCCTCGCCCTCCCAGATCAGACCCCTCCTGCCTTCCTCGCCCTCCCAGATCAGACCCCTCCTGCCTTCCTCGCCCTCCCAGATCAGACCCCTCCTGCCTTCCTCGCCCTCCAAGATAAGACCCTCCAGCCTTCCTCGCCCTCCCAGATAAGACCCTCCAGCCTTCCTCGCCCTCCCAGTTTGGACCCTCTTGCCTCCCTCACCTCCCATATCAGACCCTCCTGATTCCCTCACCTCCCATATCAGACCCTCCTGCCTTCCTCGCCCTCCCAGATCAGACCCCTCCTGCCTTCCTCGCCCTCCCAGATCAGACCCCTCCTGCCTTCCTCGCCCTCCCAGATCAGACCCCTCCTGCCTTCCTCGCCCTCCCAGATCAGACCCCTCCTGCCTTCCTCGCCCTCCCAGATCAGACCCCTCCTGCCTTCCTCGCCCTCCCAGATCAGACCCTCTTGCCTCCCTCACCTCCCATATCAGACCCTCTTGATTCCCTCACCTCCCATATCAGACCCTCCTGCCTTCCTCAACCTCCCAGATCAGACCCCTCCTGCCTTCCTCGCCCTCCCTGATCAGACCCCTCCTGCCTTCCTCGCCCTCCCAGATCAGACCCCTCCTGCCTTCCTCGCCCTCCCAGATCAGACCCTCCTGCCTTCCTCGCCCTCCCAGATAAGACCCTCCAGCCTTCCTCGCCCTCCCAGTTTGGACCCTCTTGCCTCCCTCACCTCCCATATCAGACCCTCCTGATTCCCCCACCTCCCATATCAGACCCTCCTGCCTTCCTCAACCTCCTAGATCATACCCGAATGCCTCCCTCACCCTCCTAGATCAGGCCAATCTAAAGTTTTCAATTATTCTTCCTAAATAGTGTTATTGAATATTGGGATCCTTTCTATACCTCCAACATTAGGAGGCTACTCAGTAATTCCACTACTCTTTATGTAGTGCACTGCAAAGTTCCTTCACTTACTGCAGTTTTCCTCATCGCTCCCATCTGGACAATCTTCAAAGCCATTACACTGGAAGCGCCCAATGATACAGTGTATGCCATTCGCACATGGGAAGAAGGTTGGGGCACATTTAGACCTGGTTTTAGCTGCAGGATAAGAGAAAACAGAGTGAATGAGGAAGATGAGAGTGAGATAGGGTGAGAGACAAAGTAAGGGAGAAATGGAGATAGAGACAGTAAGAGATCAAGAAAATGAGGGTCACGCAGAGTGGAGAGGGTAGAGGACAGGTAGATGGTGAGGACAGGTAGAGGGTGAGGACAGGTAGAGGGTGATGAAAGGTAGAGGGTGATGAAAGGTAGAGGGTGATGAAAGGTAGAGGGTGATGAAAGGTAGAGGGTGATGAAAGGTAGAGGGTGATGGGAGGTGGACGGTGAGGAGAGGGACGGTGAGGAGAGGGACGGTGAGGAGAGGGACGGTGAGGAGAGGGACGGTGAGGAGAGGGACGGTGAGGAGAGGGGGGTGATGAGAGGGACGGTGAGGAGAGGGGGGTGAGGAGATGGGGGTGAGGAAAGGGACGGTGAGGAGAGGGGGGTGAGGAAAGGGACGGTGAGGAGAGGGGAGAGAGGGTGAGGAGAGAGGGAGGGTGAGGAGAGAGGGAGGGTGAGGAGAGAGGGAGGGTGAGGAGAGGGGGGAGAGGGAGGAGAGGGGGGAGAGGGGGTGTAAGGATAGGGGTGTGAGGATAGGGGGTGTGAGGATAGGGGGTGTGAGGATAGGGGGTGTGAGGATAGGGGGTGTGAGGATAGGGGGTGTGAGGATAGGGGGTGTGAGGATAGGGGTGTGAGGATAGGGGGGTGAGGACAGAGGGGGGGTGAGGACAGAGGGGGGGTGAGGACAGAGGGGGGGTGAGGACAGAGGGGGGGTGAGGACAGAGGGGGGTGAGGACAGAGGGGGGTGAGGACAGAGGGGGGTGAGGACAGAGGGGGGTGAGAACAGAGGGGGGTAAGAACAGAGGGGGGTGAGAACAGAGGGGGGTAAGAACAGAGGGGGGTGAGGACAGAGGGGGGTGAGGACAGAGGGGGGTGAGGACAGAGGGGGGTGAGGACAGAGGGGGGTGAGGACAGAGGGGGGAGAGGAGAGGGAGGGTGAGGAGAGAGGGGGTGAGGAGAAAGGGAGACAACATTTCAAATAGCTTTCATGAAATATCATTAAATTAGAACTGAAATTAAAGTAAAAAGATGGCATGCTTTGTTTTGAACAGTAAAGTATTTTGTGTCTGTAAGCACTCGTGTGCATGCAAAGAGGTGTACGTATAAAAGAGCGTATATTTGTAAGAACTTAAAAATGTATGCATGAAGTTTGTATATGGCTTTATGTGTAGTTGTATGTATATGTAGCATTGTGCATTAGTGTGACTCTGATCAATCTCTCTATGCAATGTTCTGGCTCAGTATATAATAGCACTCAGACAGTGGTACATGCAGAACAGCAGGAGAGACGTCTCAGTGCAGCATCTCCTGTCTCGCGTGTCTCTCTGACCCAGATAAGGACAAAAAAAGAGCAAGAAGAAAAATAGGATGTGACAACAATGAGTAACAAGTGACAGCTATCATTTACTGTATGTGTAAAGATACCATGAGAAGGAATAAAGACGGAGTGTGTACCTGGAATGTATTATGTGTCTGTTCATATGTCTCTGTGTGTTCCAGATCACGTGTATCTGTTTGTATGTCTCGGTGTATCAGACTATGCATACATGTATATGTGTCTGTTTATATTTCTCTGTGTCACAGTGTGCACGTATATTTGTGAGTCAGTTTATAGAGATATTTATTTGCTTGAGTATATGTTTATTTGTTTCTGGGTATATAAGAGTATGGAAATATATAAGCAGAAAATATATATGTCAGTGTGAATCTGAGAGTGTGCCTACATATCAGTGCGTCTGCTATTATAATGAATGTATGCGTACAGTTATACATATGTGTATGTTCAAGAATGTGCATACATGTCTGGTGGTCTCTCATACATGTCTGTGTCTGTGCATGTTGCTGTATGTTTGAGAATGTAAATATGTCTGCTTTATGGCTCTGTTTTTGTGTGTTTGCTTATATATATATATATATATATATATATATATATATATATATATATATATATATATATATATATTTGTGGTGAGGAACGTGCCCCCGCCTCTGCACAGTGGCAACCCACTCCAGTATTTCTGCCATGAATACCAAGAGGAAGGGCATGGTATGTTGTGGTCCATGAGGTCACAGAGAGTCAGACATGACTGAACGACACACAACATGATAGAAAGCACATTCGTTTACAAAGATACACCCTCCTCAAAAAGCAGACATCTTTGTTCCCTACTGCAAGTCGGGCTGAAGCCAAAGTGGAAGTTTTTCCTATTGGATATTTCTCTGTTATTAAGTTTTGTTATGAAATGTCAATGTCTTCCAACAGAACGGATTAGTGGTATTATCCGAATCTAGAGTTCCTCCGCTCCTCTTCTTCACTTAGGGGACTTAAGTAATATATTAAAACGCTCTTTTAATTGAATTACCTTTTAAAGTGACAATGATAAAAGTGCTTTTTATAAAATATTGTTTAAAATTATACATTTGCAGCCTCTGCTGTGTCACTTTAAATGGACTAAAACATCCTAAAATAAAGTTATTTTATGTTATTCGTAAAAGCATGAAAAACTAGCTATATGTTGTGTTATCCATTTAATTCTAAAGTGGATCAATCCTGGGAAGTTGTTGCTGAATTGAATATGTGTGAGATGCTCATTTACATATAATTAGCTGCTTTGATGTGCTAATTAGTATTACAGTTGCTTATCTGTAGTGGCCAATATAGAGACCCCCCCCATTGTTATCTGGCGGTTAGGTCCGTCACCCACCCTTATCAAGCAATCTGAGCCGCACATTAATATATGGAGCCGGATATTAGCATACTGAGCAGCAAAATCAATCTGAATATTTCAGAAATTATTTACTGTAGAGAAAAAACTGCTAATATAATGTATAACCAGTTAAAATTTATTGAGTTCCTTTAACATGAAAAATCTGAAAATCTGAAATGAGTGCAGTTCTGTGCACGGCCAGCAGAGGCAGTAGAGGCACACAACATATTTCCAAGCCTCGTCACATTGACATGACTGAAGTGAGCAGGTCTTGGAGTCCGGGGCTCCTTTCTGTGGTCACTTAGTGCTGAAATACAGGAGGCTTCCTCTGCAAGGATGGTGCTCTCCAGTGAGCAATTAGAAATCCAAGCTCGTACCTCACATTTCTGTAAATGGAACCACACATGAACATTAAAAAGTGTGGCGTACCTCAGAATGGTAATTATACCTTAGTCTGTGTGCCGTGAGGTGAGCCACAAGTCATAGAGGCCCTGACTGACAGACACTGGAAGCATTACACTTGTTCAGATGTGTTTATATATGAGGGAGAGCGCGTATATATATATATATATATATATATATATATATATATATATATACACACATGAAATATATCTAGACTGTGATTACCCTCTGAACAGGAATTTTATAAATTAATGCATATTTCATAGTTTTATAAGGATCTATATCTATTCTCTCTCTCTGTATGTGTATGTATTTGTGGCCATATTTGTGTGTCCCAGCTCAACTTCCCAGAATGCAGTGTAATAACTGTTTTTCTTGGAACTCTGAACTGGAAGCAGGTTTTTTAACTTGCTTTAGACATTCAAATGTGAACACAGATGTACTTTTTATTTACTATATATATATATATATATATATATATATATATATATATATATATATATATACACCGTATATGCTCGATTATAAGCAGAGTTTTTCAGCCCTCTTTTTAAGGCTGAAAAGGACCCTCATCATCCTTAACCCCACATCCTCATCCTCAACCCCCCATCCTCATCCTAACCCCCCCCATCTTCATCCTAAACCCCCCCATCCTCATCCTAAACCCCCCATCCTCCTCCTAAACCCCCCCATCCTCATCCTAAAACCTACTCCTCATCCTAAACCCCCCTCCTCACTTTAACACTCTAATTACCTCCCCCTCGCCCCTCACTTACCTTCCATCAGCAGCTGCTCCTCCGCACTCCTTCCGGCTGCGTCGGGATCCAGCATATGCTAATGCCGTGACGTCACATGCACGTCATGTCATTAGCATTGGCCGGGACCAGACGCATCCAGAAGGAGCGCGGAGGAGCAGCTGCTGATGGAAGGTGAGGGGAAAGGGAGAGG